>CM076569.1:111617853-111685097 GCA_034641835.2 Pinus albicaulis
TGAAATACACTTGAGCTGGAGACTTATATTTGTACATAGTGTTCTACCTGCCCCAGTTCGCTTGTGGAGAGAGAAGAAATTAATATAAGATGAATGTTGAACTGAACATTGACCTTGCATGAGATCAACAGAACTGGCTCTATTATTATTAGTTATGACCATTACTGCTGATTCTTGTGATCCTCGTCTATACACACGGTGTAAAGTGCTTCTTTACCTCACCTGTTTATGCTTTTTCTCCACGTCCGTCATATTGTTCATATCTCCCTGCCGTAAAGTGAATGTCATCAGTATAATGGAAAGTTAGGACTTTTCGTATATCAAAACTTTCCAGCTTTCTAGAAATCTTTACCTTATGCTTTTCACTCGTTTATTTAAGAATTATTCAATACAGTTTAAACAGTTAGGAATGTTGGCGTTCCCTCGTCCTTCTGTTTTCTCAAACATTGTTCTAGAATGTTATTTCCATTATTTGCTATTAAAGTTAGACTAGAGAAGATATGGTTTGCCCTTATTCCTAGATCTTTTTCTCCAAAGGCAGATTCTGAAAGTTTCCCTTGGTGTTGACTGAAAGCAGACTAGGTTTAAAAGTACTTTATCTGATCTTAAGTTACACTTCATTTCTCTTATATGTTTTCATACTTTCTGAAGGTGATTATGTGGATCACTGGATTGTTTGTCAATTAAGCTGCTTTAATAAGAACTTGCCCAAGAAGTCTATGGTTAGCCCTGCCCTTGGTTGGTTTTAAACAGTTACTTAAGAGGCTTTTCTTGTTTGGACTGACTATAAATCCTCTGAGAAATTATCATCAGTTTCCATCCCTCTAACACTTTATTGTTCCATTCCATCATTTTAAACTCAACAATCTTGTGGTATAGATGACTTGCCCCTTGGATCACTCTTGATGTTGTTGCTCAATTAAAGCCTAGATATGACTCCATTGCCCAATGGACTAAAAACCAGTGTTATATCTATCTATCTGCAAAAATTGTTCTATTTGCTTGCAACTTCTCACTTTTGAAACTTTTTACACTTAGGACTTTCCCCTCAAGTAACATTTCATGCTCAACCATCCAAAACAAAACAAAACCCTTGGCCTTCATAACTAGCCTAATATCATTACCTTAAGCTTTTCAAAGACAATATCCATCTTTGTGCATATTGGAGAGATCCCTCTCTGGATTTAGGAGGGCTAGATCCTAGAATCCCAAAGTTGGTTGAAATGATGTTAACTCTGTGATTGGACTCTCCCAATCTTGCTAATAAATTACAGAGACCTAACATTTCTGGCGACTCCGCTGGGGACTGAGTGTTTTTAATACCTCAGAAAACCCTTTATTCAAGAACACTTTGAGAGTAAAAAGCAGCCTTTTCAAGCACTGCCTAAGATAGGTAATTATGATGAAACTTGTTTGAAGCAGTGACAAACTAGGTAAACCCTAGGTTGTTGGAAATATTGTCATTGATGGCAAAGGAGGCAGCACTCAGGCAAAGGAGGCAGCACTCAGGCAAAAGAGGCAGCGCTGTAGCAAAGGAAGGCAAAAGAGGAACAACGAAAGAAATAGAGGCAGCAAGAAGAAAGTCAAAATGTAACACTCATAGAAGCACAGTGAAGAACCGTTATCGGAAGATAGAGACAAAGGCAGAGTGACAGAAGCAGAGACAGAGGCAGAGAGCAGTTACAAAATTCCAGGAATCACACTCTCCAACCGGCGGAGCAGAGGCAGAGACAGAGGCAGAGAGCTGTTATAATTCCGAGAATCGCCCAACCCGGAGGACAGATATAAAATTCCGAGAATCGCCCAAGCCGGCAGATACAGTCGTATGTATAATTCCGAGAATCGCCCAACCCGGAGGACAAATATAAAATTCCGAGAATCGCCCAAGCCGGCAGAGCACATATAACATATACAAACATTATTCCGAGAATCGCCCAAGACGGCAGAGCACATATAACATATACAAACATTATTCCAGGAATCGCTTCACTCCAGCGGCAAAATATATATATAAACATATATATCAGTTATATACAAGCGGAGCGCTTTAACCAAAGGTTCTATCAAAACGAAATGGCTTATAAGGTGGGACCCCTCCCCAATCGCAATCGGAGAAAAGGTTCAATCGGCGGAGTTTTGTTATGTGCTCCGATTAAAGGCTGGACCCGATTGAGCTATATGCCACAGTTTATATGCAAATCGCATCCGGAACCTCAATCGCAATCGGAACTCTAGGATTGATCGCACGACTTTGTAAAATGCTGCGATTGAAGTGGCGGACCCGATCCAGTTATAAGAGGGAGTTGATTTATGCAAATCGCATCCGGAATCTCAATCGCAATCGGAACTCTCCGATTGATCGCACGACTTTGTAAAACACTGCGATTGAAGTGGCGGACCCGATCCAGTTATAAGCGGGAGTTGATATATGAAAATCACATCCGTGTTCCGATCGCAATCGAAACTTTTCTATTATGCGCCCCGATTGCATTTGATTGAAGCCTGGACCCGATGGGCCTATTAACTATGATTAACAAGTGTTTGAGTTCCAGTTCTAATCGCAAACGGAAATTTGTGAAGGCGCTGTTATATATAAATATATATATAAAGTTGTTGCGATTGTATTGAAAAGTGCCGCGTGGTCTGTGGACCCACGGGCCTCGGCTTAAGGTGGAGGGCGATTATCAATATACAATGACTGTGATATATGTCCGTTCCGCTTGCGGAATGTTCCACATCAACAAGACACTCGTGGCATGAAAAGCGTTGGAATATGAATTACAGTCAGCATATTCATTTATATATATAAAGCGCTGATATAAAAATGAAAAATGCAGTTACACAAATACATAAGTTACGCAGCAGCCATATACAGAATGACATACAAAGAACAGAAAAGAGATTAAAAACAGTCACAGAAAAGACAAAGACACAGTCAGAGAAAAGACAAATGCGCAGCAAGCCAAGAGACAAAACGAGTGAGCTGGAGTTCTCATTTAAATTTGAATGTAAATGTTTTAATTGTTTTTATTGTTTGTGATGCATTGGAAAGTCTCCAAGAGAAAACAAACTCCCACTGTAATGTTAAAATTGACACCTACAGTTATAATTTCTGAGTAAGCTGATAAAAGGAGTGAGAAGGCAGAAGGCAAAGAGACATGACTTTCCATTTCGAATTCCAAGCAGAATACAAACAGTCATGTGAGGAAATCTATAAATAATATCATCTTGATATGCAGAGAGAGTTTTTTTAAATGAAGAGAGAGTAAATCGAGAGAAGGCAGAATATAGAAGAGTAAGACAGAGAAGATTAAGAAAATCAGAACAGAAGGAGAAGCTACAGAACAGAGCTGATATCTGAGGTAAATCAGCAAACTTTCAGTTTGATAAATTGAGGAAGTTGGAGCTTCCCTATCAAGTTGCAGCTTGATAGTCGTCAGTTGTAGCTGACTGAGGTTGGAGCCTCCTGTAGGTTGGTGCCTGCAGAAAATCGAAGGGAGTTGGTGCTTCCTTGCAAGTTGTAGCTTGCAGAATTGAGGATAGAGCCTCCTGTAGGTTGGTGCCTGCAGAAAACAGTGGTGAGAGGGAGTTGGAGCTTGCCTTTGCATCACAACAATAATAAGATGTGGTTTTCTCCTTTTATGGGTTTCCACTTATATCTGGTGTCTCTGTGCATGATATTTATGTATTGATCTGATATGTATC
The DNA here is from genome assembly GCA_034641835.2 of Pinus albicaulis. NCBI lineage: Eukaryota > Viridiplantae > Streptophyta > Pinopsida > Pinales > Pinaceae > Pinus > Pinus albicaulis. Next base: position 111,621,559 of record CM076569.1, read on the forward strand.
ATTTGCTTAATACCTGCTGCTCTCAAATTAAGTCTACTGTTCTATTAAACTAATACTTTCAGATTACATTCTAAGATTACTCTCACATTAAATAGAGTTTGAAATGAAGGTGTAAATAAGTTTATTGAAAAGTTTAAAAGATCAGGAATGTATTAAACTGATTCACCCCCCCCCCCCTCTCAGTTTAATTAGAGATTCAACATAGGTTCCTCTTAAGACTTCGTCTAACCTTGAAAAATCAACTGGCTTAGCCATAAGAGTAGACTGCCTTTGTCTCGCAACCTTAGCTAAGTTTTGAAACAAAGTTAGGATATTCTTAACAACCACAAAACTGAAAAATGACTTAGAAAAACCTAAAAATATTTCAGATTGGAATTAAATAAACATGGTGGTGGACCATAAGACCTTTTACCTCCGAAAGGAGCTAAAAATTTCCACTTGGCGACTCCACAATCCTTAAACAGACCTTAAGACTCCACTGGGAAGAACCCTTATCATTATAGTATCATTCAAATTCAGTTAGAGGACTGTAGGATTAAAATTGTGAAAACAGATTAGTTAACCTCTCCAAGATTGTCATATCTGGTTGAACTTTTCTTGTTTATTTGGGTCTAAACAACATAGCGTAGTGGCTTCTAAAAAGATTCACACTAGAGCCCATCCAGACCCTAACCCACCTGAGATAGTTGATAATCTAGAAAGTATCCTTTGGGAGTCTCCTAAGGTTAAATTATTAACTGTTTTCAGATCACCCTTGAGAGCTAATTCAGTCCCTGAAAATATTTCAGCTCTGCAACAATCACAAGCTGACTTAGTGAATCCATTTAGGACTAGGTCATTTGATGATATAATCCAGTTAGACTCTGAATCTTCACTTTCATCTCCTGAAACAAGTGAACATCCTGGTGGCAGAGAAACAACACCTCCTGATTTACATTTCCTTCACAATTTAGGTGTCTCTCATCCAAGATCATCTCAACAATCTACTCCTGGTCCATCCACTTCTACTCACCCTACATCCACTGTTCAAACCACTACACCTCAGCCCACCTTCCCTTCTATAAATCCACCTCCACCTCCTGCCATGGCTGCATGGTATGCTCCCTTAGTTCTTCCCGCACCATTAGTCAATCTCCCACAGGACTACCAGTCCAAAATTCCATTGTATGATGCTAACAACGCTACAACTGCATCACAGCATGTGGATAAGATGAATGACTATTTTGACCGAAATGAAATTGATGATGATTCTGTTAAACTTCGATTATTTGCTCAGAGCTTAGGGGGAGAAGTGAGAAAATGGTTTAAAGATTTGGCCCCCCGTACTATTAATGATCTTCAGGCCTTTCATCAAACTTTCCTGAACAAATGGGAAGTGAAGAAGAATCCTCTCCAAGTTCTTGCTGATTACAACAACCTTCGTAGGAATCCAGGGGAAAGTGTACAAGCTTATTGTACCAGATTTAACAGTGTATATAATGCACTCTCCCCGGAACTAAAACCTCCACAAGGCTCTGATTTAAACAAATTTCCTAAAGGTTTTGACGCTGACATGACCTATTCTTTAAGAGAAAGAGATTTTGCGACTCTCGAAGATATGCAAATGGGTGCTCTTTCTGTGGAAGTCAACCTAATGGAGAAGAGAGCAAGAATGAAATATGAAAAGAGAGTATCTTTTAGAGAGGAATCCACACCTTCTACTTCCAACTCAAAAATGGAGAGAATGATGGAAGAAATGATGAAAGAGATGAGCATAATTAAGAGAGCACAAGCAAATCAAAATCAAACTGCTCCTCAAAATAGAAACCAGAACCAGAATCAGAATGTTAGAAGGAACCAACTTCCAAACAGACCCAGGGAAGATGATCAACAGATCACCCCTCCCTTTCATCAAAACTATGTAAGTGAGGTTGAAGAAATAGAAGACATAACAGAGGAAGAGGATATCAACATGTTTGAGGAAGAGGATGATGACTTGGAAGTTCATTATGATAGAAAACAAGGTCTTTACACTCCTTATGATGACAAAAGAGATGGTAATGAAAATGATTATCAAGACATGGAAAATGTCGTCATAGAACCTCAAAGAGAATATGACCTTAGAAGCAAGACCAGTCAACAAGCCCCCAACACCAAAACCTCTGACAAATCCTCTCAAAGAAGCACTGCAGCCAAGCCCAAAATAGCCAAACAAAAAGAAAAAACAGTGGCTAATAATTCTGGTAAGGATAAAGAGAAAAGCACTCAAAATTCTGAAAAACAGAGTGCAGACATCAGCAGTACTAACACTTCAGCTAGTACTCCTTCTACAACAATTGTGTCAAATAAAACAAATCAGCAAGCTGTAATTGTTGATAGAGTGACAGCTAATAAGGTTGAAACAAGTGCTTCAAAGAATCAAACTCCTTTCAGCCTGGAACAAGAAATCTTAAAGATCAAAATCTCTGTTCCATTAACTGAGTTAGCTGCCCAACATGTATATAGGAACCAAATTTTGAAGGCTTTAAATATAGAGGAAAATGGAGATACAGTTAATCTTAGTGACGACCAACAAGAGTTGATTTTTTGCCCTAAGATTGAAGGGAAGTTTCAAGAAGGACCAGTTCCTCCCTTTTATGTAAGTTTGAACATTCATGACAAGATTCTACACAACGCTATGCATGATTCCGGGGCTTCTCATAATTTAATGCCTAAAGCTGTGATGGAGAGCCTTGGTTTAGAAATCACCAGACCCTACAAAGACCTATACTCCTTTGACTCAAATAGAGTAAAATGTCTAGGATTGATCAAAGACCTCTGTGTTAACCTAGCCCAGATTCCAGCCAAATGTTTACTCATGGACATTGTTGTGGCCGATGTCCCCCCAAAATATGGAATGCCATTATCAAGATCCTGGGGAGCTAAGTTATAGGGGACTATGCAGATGGACATGACATATGCGACCATCCCGGTTTTCAATCAGACCAGAAGACTTTACAGGGAGTCTCATATGCAATACACGGTTACAAGTCAAGACAGACCACGAAACTCTCCTATATATTCTGTCAATACATGCCTTGATTCTTTTATCATGTCTAACAATGAAACTCTTAATGAGCAAGTCACTTTAACAGAATTAAAGGCCGACAGGGAAGAAGAGTATAATAACGCAGAAGTGTCCAAACAGTTTGCTACATGTGAAAACATTAGTAAACAAAGCATAGGTCTTGATTTACCGGTCATGAGTCCATTGTTTTTAGAACTTAACAACCCAGAAAATACCCCTAACATTTCTGGCATCATCCCTCAATCTATTGAAGAATTTGAGGAGTCAAAACAAATTCAAGTGGGTGCTGCTAATCATGAACAGTCAGAAGGTACCGTAGTTAAAAAGGACAATCGCCAAACAGATGAAACCGAAGACAGTCCTTTATGGAGTATGTATTTTGATGGGTCATGCACTAGAAATAATGCTGGTGCAGGTGTTTGGATCACTAACACTGAAAATAACCACACAGAATGCATCTCATGCAAATTAAACTTTCAGTGTTCCAACAACATAGCAGAATATGAATCCCTTCTCTTAGGCTTGCATCTCTTGAAGAAATTAGGAGCCAGAAGAATTAAAGTGTACGGGGATTCTGAGTTAATCATTAGGCAAGTCAATGGGGAGTATAATGCGAATCATCCCAAACTTAGAGCCTATCGGAATGATGTCATGGATCTTTTGACAACATTTGAGGAGTCAAACCTGAGTTTCATCCCAAGGAAAAAGAACATTGCGGCCCACAATTTAGCTTTTGCGGCCAGGACATGTCTAACGCCATATGAGACTGGAGACAACACAACTCCGATAAAATTTAGACCAGCAGTGCCTGATAACGAAAAATATTGGCAAGTGTTTGACAATGACAAACAAATAGAAGACTTTATGCAATTCAGAAATGAGTTCGAACTGCATAGTTCAGATTTAGATTATGATACAGACTGCAGTGAAGAAAACTTTCTTGGTGAAGAAGAATCGTCTCCTCAACCTGCCAATATTAACCTATTGTATAGCAAACTTAAGAACAAAACAGAATTGAGTGCAGAGTTAGAAACAGAAGAATTACAAACTCTGCATTTTGAAGGTGAAAGTTTGCCGAGTGGTCTAACACCTTTAGAGGAGTTGTTCGATTTTAACGATGTGGCAAATAAGACAAAACTGGAGCCCGTAGAGACTGAAGTGGAAGAATGCAATATTGGTAGTAAAGAGAAACCGAAAATGATCAAACTATCCAAAAATTTGCCAACTCACATTAAACTCAAATACATGGAGCTGTTCAAAGAATTTTCTGATGTTTTTGCATGGAGTTACGAAGATCTTAAATCCTATGACACTGAAATAATACAGCACAAAATCCATCTTAAATAAAACCAAAAACCATTTAAACAGAAACTGCGCAGAATAAACCCTGTCCAGTTGCCATTGGTTCAGAAGGAGATCATGAAAATGTATGAGGCTGGCATTATTGTCCCTATTAGATATTATGAGTGGGTATCTAATCTGGTGTCCGTTAGGAAGAAGACTGGAGAAATCAGGCTTTGTATAGACTTTAGAGACTTAAACAAAGCTTCGTTAAAGGACAACTACCCTTTACCAAAAATGGATCACATTTTACAAAGGGTGGTGGGGTCTAAAAGGATTTCGTTGCTTGATGGCTATTCAGGGTATAATCAGATTTTAGTTCACCCTGCTGATCAATTAAAGACAACTTTCACTACTCCATGGGGTACTTTCATATATGTGAAGATGCCTTTTGGTCTAATGAACGCTGGAGGAACCTTTCAGAGAGCCATGGACATAGCATTCTCGGAAGAATTGGGCTTCTTCATCATTATCTATCTAGATGATGTCACTGTGTTTTCAAAAACAGATGAAGAACATTTAGAACATTTAAGAAAATTTTTCGAGAAGTGCAGAAGGTTTGGAATATCTTTAAACCCTAAGAAGACACTATTTGGTCTCCAATAAGGTAAGCTTCTTGGACACATTATTTCAGAAGAGGGTATAAAGATAGATCCAAAGAGGATTGAGGCTATATTGCAAATCTCTCATCCTCGAAATATCAAAGAGTTGCAGTCTTTCATTGGAAAGATTAACTTTTTGAGAAGGTTCATCCCTAATTTGGCAGAGCTCCTTAGAAATATCACAAACATGTTGAAGAAGGAACAAGGGATAAAATGGACCTTGGAAGCAAAGACATCCTTTGAGCTGGTGAAGCAAGCATTAACCAAAACACCGGTTCTCATAAGCCCTGATTTTTCAAAAGATTTTTATATCTTCTCGTTTGCATCAGAACATACCATTGCTGCTGTCCTTTTACAGAAAAATCCACAAGGACAAGAGCAACCTATTGCATTCTTTAGCAAGGCATTGAGGGATGCCCCTTTGAAGTATAACATTATGGAAAAGCAAGCTTTTTCTTTGGTTAAAGCATTGAAAGACTTCAGAGTATACATCCTTCACTCACACATCATTGCCTTTGTCCCTAATTCAGTTGTTAAAGACATTCTGACACAGGACACAGATGGTAAGAGAGGTAAGTGGATTGCTGTTATTCTTGAATATGATTTAGAGATAAAACCCACTAAGCTCATCAAAGGCCAAGGTCTAGCTAAATTAATGGCTGAATCAAATTGTAACGTTCTTGATATTAACATGATTAATGCTTTGGATAACCAAGAAGAATTCTCAACTCCTATTGTTGAAAACCATGTTATGAATTCTCCTTGGTATGCTGATATCATTTATGTTTTGCTTAATATAAATACACCTCCTGGTTTATAAAAAAAAAAGGCAAGATTCTTAAAATTAAAGGCTGTAAATTATTGCATTATTGATAAATGTCTGTACTGGAAAAATGTAAGCGGTCTATTGCTTAAATGTTTGCCTGAGTTTGATGCAGAAAAGGTTAAGCGCAAATTCCATGAAGGAGAGTGTGGAGGTCATTTGTACTGGAAGTCAACAGCCAACAAAATTCTGAGGGCTGGTTTCTATTGGCCTACTCTGTTTCATGATGTTCACAAAATGACAACTACTTGCCATAAATGCCAATTGTTTGAGGGCAAGAGAAAATTATTACCCCTTCCTCTGCATCCAATCACTGTTGAAGCTCCATTTCAACAGTGGGGACTTGACTTCATAGGAGAAATCCATCCGTCATCTTCTGCCCAGCATAGATGGATCCTTACTGCTATAGACTATTTCACTAAGTGGATAGAAGCCATTCCTTGTAGGCAGGCCAATGATTCAGTTATCATAAAATTTGTGGAGACTAATATTCTCTCCAAATTTGGTTGTCCTTCCAAAATTATCACTGATAATGCAGCAGAATTTGGATCAAAGAAAATGGTTGACTTCTGTCATAAATACCAGATAACACTAGGGCATTCCACAGCCTATTACCCTCAAGGTAATGGACTTGCAGAATCTTCCAACAAAAGCTTAATGAATGTAATAAAGAAACTGTTGGAGGTCAACAAGAAGTCTTGGCACACAAAGCTGATCCATGCACTTTGGGCTGATAGATTAACATTGAATAAATCCATTGGTATGTCACCCTTCCAGCTTGTGTATGGTACAGATGCAATTTTTCCTAACAGCCTGGGTGTACCAGTTATGAAGTTGATCCAAGAACTGCAGACTGAAGAAAATGACATGACCAGGAGAACAAATCAGACCATTCATCTTCAGCAGACCAGAGAGGAAGTGTATAACAAAGCATTGCAGAAACAAGACAGTATCAAGAGAATATTTGATAGAAGAACAAAGGCCAGCAGTTTCAAGGTTGGGGACAAAGTTTTAAAGTGGGACTCAAAGAGGGAAGACAAGGGAAAGCATGGTAAATTTCACAATCTATGGCTTGGCCCTTACTCTATTCATTCAATTGCTGGAAACAATGCATTCTTCTTACAAGAGCTGAATGGAGCAGAATTGTTTGGGGGTCCTGTCAATGGCAGGATGCTTAAGCATTACCTTTCTTAAATCATTTTGTGTTTTGAAGCCTTTTATTTTTCTTTTCCCATTGTAACACTTCATTCACCATTGCATTCAAAGTTATGAAAAATCAAGAAAATACAAAAAACAGAGAAAAAATAAAAAGAGGGCAGATTTTTCAAAACAAAAAAGGTATAGCCCCATACCAAAAAAGAGAAATAAATCTGAAAGTGTGCAAGCTCAAATGCCACTCCTGAAAACACACTTCTAGTTAGTCAAACAGTTTAATCTTGACTGGCTAGCTTTTCAATTGTCTGCTAGTAGGGTAGGGAATTTGATTTGCCAAACTGTTTAATCTTGGCTTATCAGTAGATAGATTAGGATAGAAATGAAGGTTCAAACAAACTCAAAATCTGAACCAAAGCTTTCCAAAGAGAGATGACTCAAAATTGTTTTTTATTGAGTCTAGAGGTATGAATACCTGGTTCTAATCGGCTCAAAACTTGAACCAGAAGAAAGGCAAAGATAGCTCACAGAAAAAAGAAAAATCAGAGCTATGAAAAGAAGAGAGAAGGCCATAATAAGAAGCTTTCAGATCTTAAGCCTTCAATTTTTGATGTTAAATTTCTGCAAAATAATAATCTATGTGCAGCTTGTTCTTATGCCATAGATCATAGCAAGTCAAACAACTCAATCTTGACTTGACTATTTTTAAATTTATGTTATAGAATTTAGAGAATGAAAGTCTGTTGGACAGCTAAATCCCAACAGACAGTAGATTAGGTAGAGAAATATCTAAGCTCAACTGTTTAATCTGAGCTCAGGGAGAAATAAGGAGTAGAATTAGATTAGTTTTTATGCTTTCAAAAGAATAAAATGTTGTAAGAGAGTTTGCCAATCCAAGTGCACTCTAAGAAGAAAAAATGTTAGATCTGTAGGATTGGGTAGGTAGAAAGCTTGTTCATGAAGGTCCCTCATTTTCATGGCTGCCAAATATGTTTTTAGAGAAGATCATTCAAATCACAGGAAGGTAGCCCGATGGATGAGGCAACTAATCAACCTCCCAGAAGATGCAAGTCTGAAGTTCTTGATGCCTTCAAGAAGGCACCATCCCCAAGTGGAGCCACTGTTAGCCACCTATAATATTTTGTTATACCAAAAGGTGGCTAAGACTTTTGGAGCCTCCAAGGAACAAATTTTATCACTAAAAATTTGTTGGCTCTTGAAGAGTCCTTGTAGGCCTCATGCCTCTGTCCAAAATCCTCATTATTGTTCCTATTAATTCTGCTGATTTCCTGTAAGAAACTGCTGAAGAAACCATCATTTTTCCCCTTTCTCCCACTCATAACTAACCTTCATTTACTCCCCCTTTTTCTCCATATTATTTCCCTACTTTTCATAAGTTTCTCCCTCCATTCGTGAAAATCCTCCTGACATGGTTTAAAACTTCTTTTTGAGCTGTGCCGAAACCCCCAAATCCATTTAAAACCTTGAAATTATTCATTAAAAAACAAAGTTTTATTGCTATGGACCTAAGCCCCTTGGGCTAAGTCCTAAGCCACTTCCCCCCACATGCCCATGCGTCAAAACCAAATGCCAAAGCTTGTCGGCGCTAATCGCATCACAAATATCCAAGGGTGCATGTCTTTGAACCATTGCAAAACTCCGATTGCGATTAGCCTTTGCATATAAAAACCCCGATCATATTATTTCTCATATAACCATAGAGCCCGCAATCGGGCGCTGAACCATTGAAGGGCCCCTCTCCGATCAATATTTTCCTTTGTAAACCCAAAAACCCACTTTCCGAAAGTTTTAAGTTAAAACGTAAAGTCACGTGATAAATATAAAATGGGTTGATCAAAAAGACCGATCGCCCAATCACAATCGGAGAATTCACAATGGGTAGATCGGAAAGACCAGGCCCACGATTCCGATTGCGATTGGCCTTTAAAGGATCAGGCCCCGGGCATATTACAGTTCATATATCCCACGGCCCCGCAATCGGGCGCCTTTTCCCTTTACTTATATATTTTCCGCCCGATCCATTATAACTTGTTTTTATTGCAAAAAATTTGGTTTTCATATCTTTAAAGGTTTTTCCGTCGGTGCGTAAGTCGAAGCAATCCTGACCATTGATATAGTCCTTCGATCCAACGGTCCGCGCAAAATCGCATCGCAAGTTTCAAATCGCATCGAAACTTTCCCCGATTGCGCAATCGCATGCCCATGTCTGCGACCTCCGATTGCGATTCCTCCAATTCGCTCCTCGCCGTTGATTTGACCCTCAGATCTAACGGTCAGCGCTCAATCGCAAGTTTCTAACCGCAACTTCCGATCGCAAGTCCTCTCCCGATCCCCCGATCGCACTGCCCCTCCGATTACATCCCCGCCGTTGATCTGAACCCGAGATCAACGGTTATCGCTTAATCGCAAACCCATTTCCGATCGCAATCGCAAAGCCCGGTAGCGCCACCTCGATTGAAATCTTTCGATTTGATCCCGGCCGTCCATCCCCTTTCGGATCCAACGGTCATCGCTTGATCGCACTAGTCCCCCGATTGCGCAAATCGCATCGGCATTTTCCAATCGCTCCTTTTGTTTCTCCCCTCCGATTACAATCCTCCGATTAGATCTGGACCGTCCACGTGTCCGGATCGGACGGTCCAAAACCACCCCGCCTTATTTCTTCTCCCCGCTCTCATTTTCCTATTTTGCGCCGATCTCCAACGTTAGATATTTTTATCCAACGGCTACGCTCTTTCCCCGCCATTTGAAGCAGTTTAACCTATTTTCGCAGGATTTCTTAATTGTTTTGTGTTTGATGCAGGTGTTTTAAATGGTTTTCCATTGTATCACGAAGAAATGCCGAGGGCTGGGAATGACGATTCTCATGCCCTCATTTCAGTAAAGAGAAGCCATCCACGGGGCTCCATTCCATGTTTCGTCAGTACTCTATGAGTATTGGTGCCGTAAAGCCCAGCGCGGCTCTACACATTAACAATACATTGTTTTAATTCAAACACAGTTAAAGGGTATCATTTTTGAAGACAAAGCATAGCAGATGAAGATCGAAGACAGTTTTTATAGGGATTACGGCTAAGATAGTTATCAAAAGCCTAATCCCCAATCTAAAACACAGTTTAAAAGAAAACCTAAAGTGTTTTATCAGACAGAAAGCCTCCACCGCCACATCTGAGGCAAATTGATTCCTCAGCTACCACCGAGCCACCTGTTGCCTCAAAGCATTCAAACAGAGGCCGAAGTTATCGAAGAAAATCTGATATTCACCTCCAACGCAGCCAAGGAGTTACTCCACACAGCGTACAGAGCCTCAAAGTCAAATAAAGTTCCCACTGAGCTTTGATATTTATTGTAAAAAAGTTAATATAGTGATCCACCTGTAAATTTCTCCCTCGAGCCCCTCAAAAGGCCGAGAAGTCTTGAACATGTATTAATTATCCTGAGAGATATTTTCTCAGATCACCTCCTCATTCTTCTATAAATACCTCAGAAGAAGATGAGAAATTGTTGGTTGCATAACTTTGAAATACACTTGCGCTGGAGACTTATATTTGTACATAGTGTTCACTGGCCCTTGAAGCTCTGTTTGTGATAGAGTAGTTAGGCTGAATAGTGAAGATGATTGCTGAACTGAAACATTGGACTTGAAGACTGTAACTGGTTTGACATCAATAACAAGCCGTTTCTTGGGATCCTGGTCTATATTACTGGTGAAGTGCCTCTTTCTTTGTTAATTGTTTTTCCTTCTACGTATGCCATATTGTTCATATTCTGCTGTAAAGAACAGTATAAACAGGGTTAGGACCTACTGTATATCAGTAACCTTCTCTGGCTGAGAAATATTTATCTTGATTTTTTCTTCAAATTTGTTTATTTAAGAATGATTCAATACAATTTAAACAGTTAGGAATGTTGGCGTTCCCTTGTCCTTCTGTTTGCTCAAACATTGTTCTTGAATGTTATTTCCATTATTTGCTATTAAAGTTAGACTAGAGAAGATATGGTTTGCCCTGATTCCTAGATCTTTTTTCTCCAAAGGCAGATTCTGAAAGTTTCCCTTGGTGTTGACTGAAAGCAGAATAGGTTTAAAAGTACTTTATCTGATCTTAAGTTACACTTCGTTTCTCTTATATGTTTTCATACTTTCTGAAGGTGATTATGTGGATCACTGGATTGTTTGTCAATTAAGTTGCTTTAATAAGAACTTGCCCAAGAAGTCTATGATTAGCCCTGTCCTTGGTTGGTTTTAAGTAGTTACTTAAGAGGCTTTTCTTGTTTGGACTGACTATAAATCCTCTGAGAAATTATCATCAGTTTCCATCCCTCTAACACTTTATTGTTCCATTCCATCATTTTAAACTCAACAATCTTGTGGTATAGATGACTTGCCCCTTGGATCACTCTTAATGTTGTTGCTCAATTAAAGCCCAGATATGACTCCATAGCCCAATGGACTAAAAACCAGCGTTATATCTCTATCTGCCAAAACTGTTCTATTTTCTTGCAACTTCTCACTTTTGAAACTTTTTACACTTAGGACTTTCCCTCTCCGGATTCAGGAGGGCTAGATCCTAGAATCCCAATGTTGGTTGAAATGATGTTAACTCTGTGATTGGACTCTCCCAATCTTGCTAATAAATTACAGAGACCTAACAGATTCGTTGTCACAACTTTCAAAGAGCATATCCACAAGGTTCTGGAGGTGTATTTTGATGACAGGAATATCTTTGGCATGTTAAAAAATCATGTCTCTAGTCCGTGCTTGATGTTGGATACTTGCAGGAAATATCAGATCTCCTTAAACCTAAAGAAGTGCATTTTTTGCATACCATATGGTATATTATTGGGGAATGTTGTCTAAAAACAAGGATCGATGGTAGACCCTATGAATATTGTCGTGATTATCAACTTGGAACCCCCAACAAGTGTAAATAAACTATGCACAACGCTTGGACATACAAGATATTATCATAAATTCATTAGGGCATATGCACATATTATGGTGCTAATGGACAAACTATTAAAGAAATATGTAAACTTCTATTGGGACGACGATTTCCAAAAAATTCTTGATGTATTGAAATAAAATATGGTGTTTGTTCTCATTCTCGTTTTCGTAGATTGGAAGAAAGAATTTCATGTACATGTCAATGCGTCTTTCATAGCTTTGGGAGTTGTTTTAGCATAGCCTGGCAAAGGGGATATTGATCACACTATATATTTTGCAAGCTGGAAATTGTCTAAAACGGAGAGGAACTACTCCACCACAGAGTGTGAAGGGTTGGCAATGGTGTATGTGCTACAAAAATTTATACACTATCTATTAGGCGTGCACTTCAAAATGTTCACGGATCATTCTGATTTGAAGTACCTGGTCAACAAGCCTGTGTTGGGGGGGGGGGGGGAGTTTTCCCGATGGTTACTGTTGTTCCAAGAGTATGATTTCAAAGTAATTTTCAAACCAATATGTTTGAATGTTGGACTGGATAATTTTCTTAGGATCGAGATAGGTGAGGAACCAACAAATCTTGAGGAAGGCTTACTTGATACACAATTTTTCTCTATTAACGTTGCAGATGAGAATTTCCTATATATACTTTAGTTTCTCTCTAATGGAATCACATGTGCGGAGTATAATACATAATAGAAGAAAGAGCTGGTAGTAAAGGCAACAGACTTTAATTTGATTACAAGACATCTGTACAACCTAGGGGCTGATGAGATTCTGCGCAGATATGTTTCCGAGCATGGACGACACGGTATTCTGGTCGAAGCACATTGCGAAGAAGCTGAAGGTCAATATGCAGAAGATTCTAGGAGTTGGATTATGGTGGCCCATAGTGCGTAAAGATTTGAAGGAGTATTGTAATGCATGCGATGTTTGTCAGAGGATCGAAAGACTGTTGCAAAGAGATGACGTGGCATTGCAACCCCAAGTTTTGTTGCAAGCTTTCAATAAGTGGACGATTGACTTTGTGGGACCAATCGATCCTCTAGGGAATAAAACGAGTGCACGGTACATTATTATCGTAACTGATTAGCTCACTCGATGGGATGAGACACAACAAGTGAATAATTGTACTGCAGACATGACGAAGAAGTTTATTTTCAAGCATATTGTGTCACAGTTTGGTTGTACAAAAATCCTGATGAGCGATAGGGGCATGCATTTTCTGAATAGAACTATTGAATCTTTGACAAAATAATTCCAAATGGGTCACCAAAAGAGTATTCCATATCATCCCCAGTCAAATGATACAATTAAATCCTTCAACAAAATTTTGGACAATGTGCTGACAAAGGTGTGCAACGTTAATAGGAATGATTGGGATCTGTGCATTCCTACAGTTTTATGGCCATACAGAACAACCTGTAAGAAGCCAACAGGTCAGACCCCATTCCAATTAGTATATGGAAAGGAAGCAGTGATGCTAATGAATTATATTCTACCTAGCCTTCGCATCACAACAATGATGAATATGGTGGATAATGACATTGTGGAGTAGATATTGGCACAATTGCTCGAGATGGAAGAGGATAGGCTCATCGCTGGGTTTCCAACAAGTCCAGAAGGAGAGGGAGAAGGCCTGGCATGACCGACATATTAATAAAAATACGTTCAACGACAGGGGCCTAGTTCTTTTGTATGGCAGTAAGTTTGCGAAGTTCCCGAGAAAGTTGCAAATGCATTGGTTGGGTCCTTACATCGTCATGATTGTCTTAGAGGGGGGTGCAGTCTAGGTCATGAAGCTTAATGGAGAGTTTTTCCCTGGACGTATTAATGGAAACCGCTTGAAACTATACAGGGACAAATTCATCCCTAAACATTGGCAATGACTATATGGTCAACACAGAGTCTTAATGCTCCGCACAATTGATCGAGGCATAAGACTATAATAGATTTGTAGGTTTAGATGAGCATAGTTTAGGCAAGTGTGAATCAAGTGAGCAAGCTTCAAGAGAGTGTGGCTCAAGCAAGCGAGGTCCGAGATTTTGAAAAGAAGTGTGACAAAGCAGTTCCACCACTAAAGGATTCCTTGAGTGGCATCAAAGCAAAGATCAATGACGCACCAAAATTGTGACTTGGGACAAGTCACAGTTTTGTGTTGGGGGCTTGTTGGACACAATACCCTTCGAAGAATAAAGTTATAGAAAGACTCCACATATCAAGGAGTAGGGCGCGCAACATGAAGTAAATTTTGAGTCTCAGGGGCTTTGGGGTGGGTAAAATTTCCTTATTTTGTAAAGGGATGGGAATATTTTGTGAACGTTGAACTCTGCCCATGGTTTTCGTACCATTGTATTGTAATGTAAAATACTATATAAGAAGTATAGGCTAGATCTCGAAGATATATTTGAATAGAGAATTGATGAGATGCACTTGGATGTAACATTGTTTTGAGTCTGAGTCTATGGTTTTGGGTTAAAGGAAAGGCTCCTGCAGCTGAGTGCGTGGAGACCTTAGGAATTCTGCAACTGAATGCGTAGACCCCTGCAGATGAGTGTGCAGGGTGGAATTGATTGTATGAGAAGGATCTGAACATTAATGAAGTAATTTTAAAGAGAGATCAATGTTTTTAGTTTATGTGTTTGCTTTAATTTTATTTTATGTTATGTGCGATAAGTAAGGGTTTTGATCTATAATTTCATAGCGAGGTTCTATTTATGGTTGTTTATATTGTTTTATGATTGAATAATTAAGATCACATAGTTTGCAAGTTAGTTGATAGATGTGTTAAACAATGATGGTATAGTTGATATATCTATTTTGCGAAGCTCTACCAAGTATAGAAAGGAAGCGAAGCCCTAAAGCCACAATCCAATGTCCCTCTTGATGCAGAAATCTTGTTCTATCATCCCCATATATTGCCTCAGGTGAGACTTCGGTCTGCACAAGAAGATCATTGCCGAAAGGGCCGGTAATAATGGGTTTTTTTGGTTTGCGCAACCATAACTGAACCTGGGTCTAGGCCCCATTAAGCCAACAGGGGGAAATATTATTCAGAGGTAGGTGGCAAAGGTAGCGGGTTTGGCTTATGGTGAAGGCATATATTTCTCTTTTTCTCCAAATTATATGTTTCGTTTTATTTTCTATTTGGTTCTCCTTCTTTGGTTGTATAGTTTCGAGTTTTCCTTCATTAGGGAAACACATGAGCTCTCTTTTTTATGTTGTCTTTAAGTCTCAAGGTGAGAGTAGGGTTCCCAGTGGCTCATTTACTATTATTTTGGGTAAATACCTCTTATATGTCCCTAACATATCTTATCTAACTTGGATAACAAAGCTACCTCTTATAGGGATCAAAGATATTATGGAATTCAAGAAAATTTTGAGAAGGTGTGAAGAAATAACTTAGTATAATAGGATCTCATTGTTCTAAGTTAAAATAAAACTACAAAAAATTGAGCACCATTGTGTCTCTTAGCACAAAAAAATTGAGTTTATTAGTCCATCAAAAATAGAGGATTAGAAGCATAATGGATTACAATGTAGAATCTAGCTCTAAATATTCATAAGGACTCTTTATCCATATCCTCAAATAATAGGATATCAAGCAATTATGCCTAGGACTACATCAAAGAAGATGAAATGTTTCATCAGTTGAAGGAACATATGGAGATTGAACAATAAAACTCTACACCCTCAAAAATTGGCGAGGATGAAGAAAACAATAACCATGTTTTCTATTAATTACTATGTGTTTTCTGTTAGTCATCAATATTTTTCACTTGTTGGTGATGACTAGTTGTAACAGCCAAGTTTTCTAGCAGCTGATCTAAAAATTTGTCAAATTTTCCAGATGGAAAACACCCATAAAATTTTTTGTTGCCCTCTTACCTTTTCAGCCCGCCCATGACGAGATGAAACCTCATTATCAAACCTACCTAGACTCAGCCATACTAGTCTGCCCATCAGCTCTAAAGAAACAATCCAAATCTATCCAAAAGTCTCCCCTAAGTTAGGAAGTGGCGCTTTAGGCATTTATCCCTTGGCAAACTATCCTAAAGCCAAAGAACCTCCATCTGCTATAGACCAGTCATAACAGACCTTCCCATTCTGCAAATAAAGTTGGTTACAGCCCTAGGTCGCGCCACTAATACACCCTCAAGTCTCAACAATACATGGACCATAAGTCAAACTGATTCTAGGTGTTTTTTATAGTGTTTTAATGGATCTTTCAAGTACAGAGGCATACCAACATCCCAAAAGAAAATACTTGGCTCCACATGCGAAGACAGCTGCTTCTCAATGTGATCTTGAGCCTGGGATGCAGCTACAGAGCAGAGATTTTTTCATTAAGCTCTTGTGATCACAGTCAAAGCCTGAAAGGACAGTGAAAGGAAAAATAACATTGTCAAAAGGCTGATGATATGACATGACTAAGAAACCTCCTTCATCTATAAGCAGAGGGTTTGAAGACTGAAGAACCTCCTTCATTTCATAAGTAAAGGGTTGAATACTAAGAGTGCCTCCTTCATCTATAAGCAGAGGGCCCAAGAAAAAAACAGTTTTTAAGCTTTTCACTAACTGTAAAGACAAAATTTGTTTACAGTGAGACAGAAAATAAGGGTTTCTGAATAAAAATAATGTCTAAGGCAGAGGCAAAGCAGTGGCGCTTTTCAAAGATTGTTTGCATAAGCTCCTTTGTTATTTGAATTACAATATAAAGCTAATGAGTTGATCATCAATGGAGAAACATTATTGAGCAGGTGGCCTAAGGAGTCCAAAAATCTTAGTCTCTAACTAGCCCCTGCCATCATGAAAGAAGAAAACCACTATCAATATGTTTATCAAAAAAACATTATTTGGTTGAGACAAATGGTAGGCTGGATTACCTCCTATAAGAGTTTCTTTCAAAAGCAGTCTGAAGCCCACATAAAACAACCTTGCTGATGATTGAGAGATGGGTCATAACACAGGCTAAATAATGATAATTATTTCCCAAAAGGTACTTTCCTTCTTGTTCCTGAAGAATCTTCTTTTAATTACTCCTCATAGTAGACAAAGGCAGTTTGAGTTTGGTTTTTCCAAAAAGACATTGCAAATAGATACACAGGGTCATAAAGGTGCCAGAAGAATGATGGTATGTATTTCAAGGTTAGAAAAACACACTCAAAACAAATAGAGCATGCCACTGTCAAAAAGGAAGGCTTGTTCTTTATGGAAATGTGTCAAAGGTGATAATGAAGCCCAGGTGATCACAACTGAGTTTCACCTCACAATCAAAGAGAAGCATCATTTAGAGGCACATCTATAATCCTTCATATGGCTCAGAGCAGAATTTTCTTCGCCAGTGCAGACATCAGAAAAGAAAGACAATGTTTCATTTCTAAAATGAGAAGCAGTGAATTTTTTTGCCACTGTGCTTTTGTTTGAATGAAAAAGAGTCTTAGCTATGTTTTCAAAAAGATAGGAGCTTCATGTTTTGGCTTTAAAACAAAGGCCTTTGAACGTTTTCAAAACCATCATTAAACACACCAAAGGGTTTTGATCTTTTTCAAATACGAGGGTTAGAGACCGTTGCCCCTGCCTATTATGCATTTCAAAACGAAAAAAAAAACTCCCCTTTGCTGGTCAACTGGGTCGAGGAACGAGTTTTTGAGCAAAATCCACAGTTTTTCAGGCTTGGTGACTGCGCGGCGCGCCTGTAGGCGCCGGTCACGTTTGCCCGACAGTGACCCGACAACCTCCTTTTGCATGGCGTTTTCCACAGCAAACGTTCCGCACACACTTTAAATGGTCCAAACGCCCTCAAAAAAATATGGAAGTTGCTCAAACTTGTCAACAAGGGCTGCCATCAAATTTTCAAGGTATTTATGTGCCTCCTTGGTATTTTCAAATTTCTAAAGGGTGAATAATTCTGCATTTTTCAAAGACTAAATGATGGTAAAAAAATGAAGTTTTCGGTGTGAGTCAAGGTTGTGTGTCAAGTGTGTTGAAGAAATCTGTTGCAATGGGGGTTAGTCGATTAATTCATTAATTTCGAAGAACCTATAGCTACCCTCAAGCTAAGGAAAAAAACATAAACTATGTCAGCTCTGTTGTAATGGTGAAAAGCAATATCAGTGCTGGCATCTTTGTCCATGAGACAGGCTTTAATGAGTGAAACTATTTAATCAAGTTTGGAGGTGTTCTGTCTAACTGTGGGTAGGAGATAGTGAACATAAGGAGCTGTGTTTTATGTTTGAAACTTGGAATTTCCATGGTTTTGTATGCCCAAACCCTGACATAGTGAAACTGGTGGATTTTTATTGCTATCAAAAGACCATACAAACTGCCCTCAAAACAATGTTAAAAGGTGAAGGCACTGTTTTAAAGGAGAAACTCAGTATTTGAAAGGAAAAAGTAGTAAGCCTGAATTTAGCAGTAGTGATCACTGTATAAGTGCCTTGATGTTTCAAAATTCATCTCTGTGGGGTAAAGGGGAAAAAACCATTGTTTTCTCCTTTGTTCTATAAAGCAGACCTTAAATGAGTAAAGCTGTTAAAACAGTTTGAAGGTGTTTTGGCCAAAACTGGGTATGAGAAACAGTGAAGTATAAGGAGGGTGTGTTGATTGTGAGGATTTTTGTTGTTTGACTGCTACAGGGCTGTTTGTGCACACATCAAAACACCAAGAGCTCTGTGACCTTATCCAAGCACAGAAAATCACTTAACTGTGTATGCATTTTAAATTGACTATGTGCTTATTATTAAAATTAGTTTTTGAGTGGCATACAAAGAGAAAGGGTAGTGTTTTGGGAGGAACAGAGACCTGATATCACAGAAGCTTCTCACACAGCATTTGAAACAAATTTGCCTCAATCAAAATAGTGATTGACAGAGAAGGCAGAGTTTTGTTTGAGAAAACATTCTTGAAATCCTTTTTGAGGCAGTTTGGTTTTGCAGAGAGCATCCATAACAAGATGCCTCCCAGGAAGGATAGTAGGAGTGGATTGCATAAGAGATATGAACCTATTTCCACTAAAGAAGTGAATTCCCACCCATCAGTATTGTTCAATTTCCATGAGGTTCGGTGTTTAGATTTTTGTCAAAGGGTGTAAGAGGTGAAGAGTTTCTCTCCTTTGACACATCTTTGCGCTTTGAGGTTCCGAGACAAGAATTTCTAGTTGGAAAGCCTTGACTTCAAATTCTCCCCAAGATCCATCTCCAAGGCCACTAAAATTCCCTATATTGGTGAGAAATGGTTCAAACAAAGCCATTTGGACTCAGATGAGTACAAGCCCTTTCTAAAGCCTGAGCACAGAGAGTCATGTCCTTCTATTTTCCCTTTCTCATATCTTTTAGCCAGCTACGCCCCTCTCATGAAGATTATCATGAAGTACTTCACTTGTGAGGGGAGATTCTCCCGAATTTATGCATATCACATTCGACTGCTCATGCATTTTACTAGGGCCAGATTGCTAAATATTCCTTTCTTCTTACACAAGAGCATTGAGAAAATGGCCTCCACTTTCCAGAAGAAGCCTCCTTCAAAACAAATAGCCTGTCTCTTCCATCACTCTCTTATCAAAATCATCATCCTTCGTCAGCTTGAAAAGAAGGAGGTCTCTTGGGATGTTTTCATCACTCATCCGGATTTCTCCACTGTCCCTCCAGTCCATACATCCCCTACACCTCCTACTCATCATCCTTCACCTTCCTTTAGCAGACCCACTCCTAAAAAACTCAAGTTTACCACAGAGCAAGCAGAAGAACCTGAAGAGGGAGAAGAGCATGATCATGATGATGAGGAAGAGGATGAAGGGCAGCATAATGAAGAACAACAAACTCATGATGAGGGTGAGCAGCCTTATGATGACACACAGCAGCATCATAGTGATGATGAACAGCAGCAAGGGGAGGAGGAAGAAAATGTTGAACAACAGCATGGCAGTGAGGGTGAGACAGAGCAGCAAGGGCAGCATGAAAGTGATGAGGGTGAACAACAGCCTTATGAGGACACACAACAGCTACATCATGATGAAAAGGGGTAGCCAAAAGAGACTGAACAGGGGCAACATGATAGTGCCAAATAGGAGCAGCATGACAGTGATGAGAAAGGGTAGCCAAAAGATGATACACAACAGCCTCCTCAGGAACAACAGCCTCTTCAGGAAGAACAAAAAACTCAAAAATAAGAGAAGCAAGGCGAAAAAGGTAAAGGGGCCATGCCCTCTTCTCCTAAAAAGGCCAAGCCCCGGACAACAAAGAAGAGAGTGCCTAGGGTTGTCACTCCAAATGTGACAAGGGCCCTCTGAAGTAAAGGAAAATTTCCAAAGAAACCCATCATTGATTTGCCTAGGAGGAAGAGCACTAGAATAGCCACCCAAAGCAAAGGGAAGGGTAAGGAAGAAGGCAGTCATGAACAAGAGAGTGCATTCGACATCATCCCAATCCAAAGCGATGATAGTGATAATGAGGCCCGGATTCTAGAAAACCTCTTAATCCATAGAGAAGGCCAAATTTATGCTTTGAAGGATGATCTTCATAGGGCAAGGAATTTCAATCAATTTCTACAAATCCAAAATAGGAAAATGAGTGTCCATATGGCTGTTTATGAGACACGGGCGACCAAGTATAAGAAGGAGGCCTCCAAAGCCCAAGCGAGGTTGGAATAACTCATGGGTGAGTTCGATGAAAGTGAAGGCGAAGATCAGCCTCGGCGAAAGAGGCCTAGAACCATGGGGCTTAAAAAGGCCCTTGAGAAGCAAAAAGAAGAGGAAAAAGCCCTTCTCCAATCTACTCCTCTTACTGCATTGTTTGAACAGGAGATAGAGAAAAATAAGGAGGCATGGCTTGAGAGAGTAAATGACCACTTGGAGAAGAAATTGGAGAAGGAAAACAAAGATTTAGACCTTCAAAGGAGAATTACGAGGCATTATAAAAAGTTAAATCAATTTGCCCGACGCAAGTTGAAGGCTGCTCAAGAAAAGCTCAAGGAGGCTAAAGGGAAGCACCTGGCATGGAAAGTGAAGAAAGACACATCAAGATTTCAGATTTTGGCCTCTTCTTCACAACATGCTGCTGAGAACCCTTGAGGGTCATGCTCACCAATTTTGGAAGTTTTTCGACATATTTTGGTTTTTTGGCATTTTTGGATTTTTGGCCAAAACTCATGGGCTTTGCCATTTCAGTTTGGGGGATCTTCAAAGGAGGATAATGGTATCATTGGATGCCATAATTTTAGGAGCACACACTCAGCGATTTTCAGGACAGTTGAAGATCATTTTCTCCCCCGAAATGGAAAAAAATGCTCGCCTTTTCTAGACTCTGCCCGGTTTATCAGCAAACCTTATTTTTTGGTTTTTTACACACAAGACTGTTTTTGGAGGACTTTCGGGCATCAGATTGGGAAAATAATAGTTTCTCCAGAAAGTAGACACTCAGAGCTTTCCAACGAGCTATCATGAGCTTCGTTTCGACATTGGGAAAGCTGCCAAAAGTTGCCGGCAAGTCAGGGGACCTTTTGCTGATGTAATTTTTGAGTATTTTTGTAAAAATTGAACCTTTAAAAACTGTTTTTTCCTCATGTGCGTTTAGCTATTTTTGCACATGAGAAGTTATGAAAAGTCAATTTATTTCCCTCTTTTAGCATTTTTTAGATATTTTATGAGATATTTTGTGCCTTGGGCTTTGTAAAGCCTCAAGGACAAGATTAGATATTTTGGATAGGACAATGAGAGTGCAAATTGAACTAAGAGGTTTTCCTCACTTGAGCCTATATATTCCGAAGGATTTCATTGTAAACAAGGCTAAACTTGATGATAGAAGCAATATATGGTCATATAGGCTTTGGAAGAAATACTTGTCTCATGCTTTTAGATAGTCTCTTGGATGTTCTTGGATGATGAAAGAGGATTGTTGTTGGATTCCATGACTTGGTAGAATGGTATAGTGTCTCTCTTTTTGTTTTGTTTCCTAGTTTTCATTCATGAATCCATGTTTCTTGCTTGCTATAGAACAGTAGAGAACAAATTTGATACATGCCCTTGGAGGCACCTCAAATTTCATGTTTCTTCATAGCTTCCATGTTTTCTTCATCCTTAGTCACATTAAAGAATTCTTGATTGCTCTTTAATAACTTAAGGATATTGTTGCTTATTTCATTTATGGTTTTATGCATGCTAAGTATGATTTATGGTATGCCCTGCTTACTCATGGCTAGCCATAGCTCCATCCATGAAATTTCTCTTTGACTGATTAGATTGTCATTTGTTGAACCAAGGAGGTCTTGTTCTGATCTTGCCCTTTGTCTAAGACTATGCAATCTTGTTTTCAAAGTGCCCAATAACTTGAAGTACTGTGTTTAGGCATTCCGGCATAGTGATTTAAGTTGTTTGTCTGTCTTAAGTGTATTTCCCCAAAGTCTGATAGCCATTTCCCAAAGTTAGAGAGTTATATATCTCTATGCATGGCTTGAATGTTTATTTCTATGTATTGATTAGCTTATAGTTGCATTTCTCATGATTAATGGTTTTCCCTACCATGTTTATGTCAGCTATTAAACTAGTTATGCTTGAAATCCTTTGTTGTTCCCAAACTTGATGTCCATTTTATTCCATTTTGCCCAAAGATCCTTTCTACCTCGAATCAAATCGGCCCTTCAACAACCTTGTATCACCATCTGATAGCTTTCTTGACCTTTTCGACCCCATAGCCCAGTTGATCTGACATATTTTTACCTATCTTATATCTTTGATCAGTTTCATTCCTCACAACCTAAAAACCAAAACCAAAAAACCTACTTCATAACTAGCCTAAAATCAGAACATAATAATAAAACACACAGATATCCCTTACACATATAGGGAGAGCCCTCTCTGAGTCCAGGAAGGCTAGGTCCTTGGGCTCCAAAGATTGGCTTGATGTTACACTGTCATTTGGCTTGCCAATCAGCCAAATCACGGGACCCTAACATAATGGCAATCACGATGGGACTATGAGTTAGTGACAATCTAAGTACACCTTAGGACTTCAGAAATCCCTTATCTTCAAACATACCTGCCATTTAGCCACCTCATCGCCACACTAACATAATGGCGATCACGGTGGGACTAAATGAGTACATAAGAGTCTAGCAAACTCTTGTAGATTCATTAGTATTCAAAACTTAAACAGGCAAGCATTCCATAAAACCATTTAGAGTAAACTCTTTTTTTTCTCACCACCCTTGCAAAGTGATGAAATAGGTTTAGAATACTTTAATAAACCATAGGATGCACATAAAAACTCAGAAAAACCCCAAAACATTCCCAGATTGGCTTTTCCCTAGTTACTGGTGGTGGACCATAGCTACATCTTTACAAAAAAAACCAAGCTCCACCTAGCGACTCCACTAGCCTCCAGTAGGACTAAAAACTCCATAAAAGACCAAAAAATTCATAAACCATACCTTTCTGCTAACTCATCCTTCCAAAAACTTAAACTTAGGGTGGAAACTCTGTAATCAGTGACAAACTAAGTATAACTTAGCGATTTAGAAAACCTCACCTGAACATAGGAGATAAGCAGAAGCCTTCTTGCCAAGAGAACCATTAGCTTGTCCATACAACCTAGAAAACTATTGAAACCAAGTGAATCACTCTTCTTTGCAAGTTTCCATCTCAAAGTTGCTATAAAACGTTTTCCCAAGCATCTTTGATAGTATTGGTGGTGGACCATAGTTCTCATAAGAAATCCACCTGGCGACTCCACTAGTTCATCCTTTTATTTTTGACCATCCTTCACATTAGTAAAACCTTAGAGAGGCCATCCATCCAAAAAATTCACAATACCATCCTCTCTAAGCTCTAGACCCAAAATCTGGCTTCACGAAGAATCAACACCAGAGCTCATCCAGACCCAAATCCCCCTATCATAGTAGATGACCCAGAGAAGATTCTGTGGCAAGCTTCCAAAGACAATCTAGCTACCAATAGGTCCATCCGTAAAGCAAGATCAGTACCTGAACATCTCACTGCCTTGCAGGATTCCCCCTTTGACTTAGAATCAGCAAAAACCCTTTTTAAAAGAAAGTCACAAAGTAAGATAGACTTTGACGATATTGAACCCCTAGATCTGCCACAGAGTCCTAATAGAAAAGCCTCACCTACCACACCTCCCGACTTTCAGCTTCTCCATCAATTTAGCTCCTACCATCCCAGATCTGCTCAAAATCAGATCACTAGTCCAAGTACATCCGCCACACCTATCCAAACCACTACTGTTCAAACCACCTCAGCTCATCCCGCAAGCCCTCATTTTGCACATCACCCATTAGCTCCCATCATGGCAGCCTGGTACGCATCCTTGGTGTTGCCAAAACCTTTGGCTCCCTTACAAAATGACTATCAATCCAAAATCCCACACTTTACTGGAGATGAGACTACCACATCTCAACAGCATGTAGATAGGATTAGCGTTGCCTTTGAATACATGGAAATAGAAGACGAGACCATCAGAATGAGGATGTTCACCCAAAGCCTGGGTGGAGAACCCAAAAAATGGTTTAAAATCTTAACTCCAAACAACATCCACAACCTCCTAGAACTCTACCAAGTCTTCATAAACAAGTGGTAAATCCGAAAGAACCCCATTCAAATCCTGTCAGAATATAACAATCTAAAACGGGAAACTAGGGAAATTGTCCAGGGATACTGCACTAGGTTCAACAGTGTGTATAACGCCCTCCCACCTCACTTCAAACCCCCACTTGGTTCAGCCTTGGAAAAGTTCCCCGAGGTTTTTGACCTAGAAATGACTTATTAGCTAAGAGACAAGGACCCTCTTACCTTAGAGGAAATGCAAAAAGTAGCCATAAGAGCAGAAGCCAACTTAGCAGAAAAAAGAGCTAGGAATAGATCAGAAAGGAAAGTCACCTACCAGAATGAAGTCTCCACTTCAGCTCCTCCCTTAGATCCTAGAATATATGACTTAGTTAGGTCCATGGCCAAAATGTGGGAGAAGATAAGTGAGAAGACCCATCTTAGGGACAACCAGTAAATCCCTCCAAACAGAAACCGGAACCAAAATTTTAGGAGGGAACAACCTCAAAACAAACCAAGGGAAATTGACCAACAAATTAGGCCACCATTTAATGAAAATTATGTGGAAGAAGATGATAGGGATACAAAACCCATTGATGAAAATCATTTGAATGTCATAGGGTCTGATAATGAGAGTGAGGTGTACCTCACGGAAGAAGAACAAGCATTCTTCTCTCCAAATCAGGATGAAACCAACTATGAAGATCCTGAGGATCCTGCCATAGATTTTTAGAATGCCATAATAGAAGCTCATAGGGAGTATGACCTTAGAAGTAGAAAAAATCAAGACAACTCCAAGAAAGGTAGCTCAGACACTGCTAAAACCCCTGATACCATCCTTAAGAAGGCAGTGAACAGCAACAAAACCATGGTCGGGAAAAATGACCAAAAAAATGATAGAGTTACCCAAACTAATCCTGACTCAGATATTCCTAGTACTTCCACAAAGATTCCCGAGATGGCTGTGGCAAACAAAATCCCGAAACAGAGCCAGCAAACTCAGAACATAGAGAAGGTCATGGCTGAAAAAGTTGAAACAAACATGTCTAAATTACAACTACCTTTTAGTTTTGAGGGTGAAATCGCAAAAATAAATATCACCATGCCTCTTACCAATCTCATCGCCCAAGGCTCTTATAAATCCCAGGTGTTAAAGGTCTTGAATCTAGGGAATGATGCGAACACCCTTAATCTAGCTGATGACACTCCTGAAGTGTTGTTTGGTCCGAAAATAGAAGGGAAATTCCAAGAGGGAACCACTCTTCCCTTTTACATCAGTCTGAATATCCATGACCAAATCCTTCACAATGCCATGCTAGACTTCGGTGCCTCGCATAATCTTATGTCGAAGGTTGTAATGGAAAGATTAGGCCTAGAAATCACAAGACCATACAAAGACTTATATTCATTTGATTCTAGTAGAGTCAAATGTCTAGGCTTGATCAAAGATCTTTGTTTTAGTTTGGCCCAAATACCTGCAAAACATCTGATCATGGACATAGTGGTAGCAGACATTCCTCCCAAGTACGGAATGCTTCTATCTAGATCTTGGGGAGCCAAGCTCCAAGGAAATATTCAACTGGATATGTCCTACGCCACTATTCCTATGTTTGACCAAACAAGAATATTCTATCGAGAGACACACATGAAATACATGATCAGTAGCCAAGAGAGGCCAGATAACACCTCAATGTATTCCTTGCATTTCGACCTAAACTCTTTTATTCTACACACTGATGAGGACATTGAAGAACCATCAGAAGAAATTGAAACAAACTTAGACCCACCACATCAGCTGCCCCTAGTTCTCTATGATGAACTAGACACTCAAAACTACCATGATCATGAACAGCTATGTCTTGAGGAAAGTAAGTATGTTCCTTCTGAAATAGGAATAGAGCAAGAAGCACAAACCATTATGTACTATCAAGAGAATTGCTCAAACCTTAGTCAAACATCAACAATAACATCAGGAAACTTTTTCAGAATAAAGGCATTAGAAGACTTACATATCACAAACCTTTTCGGAACTCAGGAGCAGGGAAGCTTAATGTTTTTACCATACCTCAAATATTTACCATCACATAACTCTTCCACTACAAGTGAAACCTATATTGTAGCCATAACAGCTCAAGATCCAGGAAAAACACCTGATAAACTTCTTATGAGCGAACATGATAACTGCAATCCAAGTATACCTGAGTTACTTGAACTGGCTAATATCATGTCATTCCATAAAAGACTTAGAACTATTAGAATTGGCAATCTCATGCAGAATACTTCATCATGCAGAGAAAACAATGAGAAACATTATGCCACTACCATTACTCCAAGAAACAACTTCGACAAAAGAAAATACAAAAATCTGAACCGATCAGTAATAATCAAAGATAAAATAGCTGGTCATAGGGTCTGTTTTGATTTTAGAAACACTAATGCACATCCCTATAACATAAATTTTATCCTTCCTACCCAAGACCATGATATACCGATGATAAGGGCTTTTAATCATATGCCTTTGCAAGATGATGTTTCAGGTTATAGCCAAATGATTCCCTTGCAAAGTAGACAACTCAAATATTTTTTTCAGTATGCTGGAAGTAGTTCCAGTTTCAGACTCAGAAGTGCAAAACCACTGGATATCAAAAATATGCTCCCGAAAGCCATGTTTCCAGTCCTGAACTTCTGCATTTTAACATACCTTGATGATGTCATTATTTATTTCAAAAATGACAAAGAATATATGCATTACTTAAAGAAGGTGTACAGTAAAGGAAGGAGTGGAAATCAGAGGTACAAAGAGGTACAACGGGAAGATACGGGTTTGTTTAGAGATTCATGCATGAATCCTTATGTCATGTTTACAAGAGAAAAATTTCCCAATTTTTCTTTTCAAGAACTAGATGGGCTAAGAATGGCAGGAGATCCTTACGAGGATAAGATGCTTAAGTTTCGCCATTTCCAAGACTTCCGAGTTTAAAACATTTTCAATCATTGTATATACCACTATTTGAAAAATAGATAGAACAGAAAAGTAAAAAAAAATAGAAGAATGGAAAAGAGGGCAGTTGAAAAATAGAAAAAGGCCCCATGTTCCAAAAAATAGTCATTTAGAAAGCACGCAAGTCGAAATGCCGCTACTAGTACTCAAATGTCTTGTTCAGTTATCTAGCCTAATAATAGCTGAACATGTTTTAAATTTATTTGCTGATAATTTAGTGAGAGAAAAAGAATGGTCAACATTGTGTAAGCTTGAATTATCAAAGAGAGTAGATTAGGAAAAGATATTGGTTCCACATGCTCAAAACATAACCAAAGAGGGAAGCGGGGATGAAAAACAAATTGTGCATCTTAGCCCCGTTTTTCCTAGTTTCCATTTTATGCAAAATAATATTTGTGTGCAGATTGTCTTTCATGCCACAAATACATGACAAATCAAACTATCTAACCTTGATTTGATCATCTTTTCAATTTCGTGTTTTAGATTAGAGAACAAAATCCTGTCAAACAACTTAACCTTGACAGTTGATCTAGCATAGGTAGAGTAATGAAGGAGTTCATCAGTTTAATCTGAACTCCTGGCAGATATAAGTGTAGAATTAGATAGGTTCATTTTCCAAAAATAAAAAATATATATTGTCAAAAGGGTTTCTAGTCCAAATGCACCCAAAGGAAGAAAAAATGTTAGGAAAGATAGTGGGGTAGGTAGAAATATCATTGATGCTAATCATGCTGTCATTTTCAGAAGTAGCATCAAGGAAGAATGAAATTTGTGCCAATGGGTAAGGCACTGGTCTTCATAAGCCAAAGATATGAAATTCTGGACACCTCCTGAAAAGGAGCTGCCCTCCCCAAATTGAGCCACTGTTAGTCATCAGTATTTTTCACTTGTTGGTGATGACTAGTTGTAACAGCCAAGTTTTCTAGCAGCTGATCTAAAAATTGTCAAATTTTCCAGCTGGAAAACACCCATAAAATTTTTTTTTCCCTCTTACCTTTCAGTCCGCCCATGATGAGATGAAACCCCATTATCAAATCCTATCTAGCCTCAGCCATACTAGTTTGTCCATCAACTCTAAAGAAACAATCCAAATCTGTCCAAAAAGTCTCCCCTAAGTTAGGTAGTGGCGCTTTAGGCATTTCTCCCTTGTCAAACCACTCTAAAGGAAAAGAACCTCTACCTGCTATAGAACAGTCATAACAGACCTTCCCATTCTGCAAATAAAGTTGGTTACAGCCCTAGGTCACGCTACTAATACACCCTCAAGTCTCAGCAATACATGTACCATAAGTCAAACTGATTCTAGGTGTTTTTACAGTGTGTTAAATGGATCTTTCAAGGACAAAGGCATACCAACATCCCAGAAGACAATATTTGGCTCCACATGAGAAGACAACTGCTTCTCAATGTGATTTTGAGCCTGAGATGCAACTACAGAGCAGAGAATTTTTCATTAAGCTCTTGCGATCACAGTCAAAGCATGAAAGGACAATGATAGGAAAAATAACACTGTCAAAAGGCTAATGATATGACATAACTAAAAAACCTCCTTCATCTATAAGTAGAGGGTTTGAAGACTGAAAAACCTCCTTCATCTATAAGCAGAGGGTTTGAAGACTGAGAGCGCCTCCTTCATCTACAAGCAGAGGGCCAATGGATAAAGTTTGATGTTAAAAGTCTGCATTGACTAAAGGAAATTTTTTGGGTACAGTGAGACAACAATTAAGGGTCTCTGAATAAAAATTATGTTTAAGGTAGAGGCAAAGTAGTGGAACTCCATTGTTATTGAGTTGCAATGTGAAGCTAATAGGTTCATCATCAATGGAGAAACATTATTGAGTAGATGTTCAAAGGAATCCAATAGTATTAGCATATAACTAACTTCTGCCAACATATGTAAGAGAAACCACTATCAGTAGGTTCATCAAACATTCTTCTTTTGAATGAGACAGAGGTTGAAAGGAAATCAAGCATTTTGTCAAAATAGGCCTCCTTCATTCATAAGAAGAGGGCCATAGAAGTGACTGATTTCAGGGTTTGACTGATTAAGAGACAAATGGTAAGAGCACCAGAAGAGAGTTGAAAGCTTCTGAATAGGGCAATCATGTCAAAAAAAAAATGGAAAGCATGAGTACTATAACTATCAAAAAGTTGGCTTATCTCCTATCAGAGTTTGCTTTCAAGACAGTCTGGAGCCAAGAAGTGTACAAACTTTGCTAAGGGGTGTGATTTCCTTAACAAGCTACAAAAATCTCATCTCCTTGATAAACATGCTTAAAATTTAGTCTCTGTTCCTTTAAACAAAAAAGAGTTGAAGAATAGTTGAAATCAGCTGGGTTAGACACGAGCCAAAGGGTGATAATAGTTTTTCAAAAGGTTCTGGAACAAACATTCAAAAGCAATACCTGCATGCCACTATTACAAATGAAGGCAGTTTCCTTATGAAAATAGGTCAAAGGTGCTTTGTTGTTACAGTTGGAATAGAGAAGAAGTTTTCTGAAGAAGTGCCCTTTTGATGGACAGATGACAGTGAAAGCCTAGGTTTATCGTAGACCTCCTTCACTAAAAAACAAAGGAGTAGCTTCCCTTGTTCACTTTCCAACTCTAGTACATCATCTCCTGTTTTATTTCTACCCACATTCAAAAAATAAACTCCAGCAACACCTACCATCTCATTTAGTTTTCACAATGAGCATGACCATATCCAAAGCATTAGGAGCAGACATGGTCAATGTAGGTTTCAAAAGGGTGAAGTTATCTCCCTCATAGTGTCAAAGAAAACCTCACATAACACCAGGTCTCTCTACAGGAATCCTTTTTCAATAGGAAAAAAACTAAGTGATGTTGATAGTTAAAGATGCTGATTTTCTATTTTATAAAGCCTTTTTTAACTGATCAAAAGTGACAGAAGATGAGCCACAGTAGCTCAGAGCAGAACTTCCTTCCACAGTACAGATATCAGAAAAAGAGGACATTTTTTCATTCCTTAAATGAGAAACAGTCAAAGTTTTAAATTCTCAAAAGGGTTGTTTCATTTCAAGAAGGGGTCAGGCTTATAAAAGAAATGCTCACTACCACTACGACATTTATCCGGACAAAAGAGTATTAGGTTATGTTTTAAAGGATAAAGGTTCAAGTTTTGTTTAAAAGAAAAGACTTTTCAAACATCTCTTGAAAAACCCTCATCGATCAAGTGTGAAGAGAACTTTGGTTTTTTCACTTTCGAAAGGGTTTGAAAAACGTTGCAAATCTATTGTTGCATTTCCAAGACACAAGGAAACACTCCCCTTTGGATGCCCACGAGACCAGAGAAGAAAATTTCGAGCAAATTCATTGATTTTTCTAGCTTGAAAGTTGCGTGGCGCGCCTGTAGGGTTGCGCGGCGCGTTCAGGTAGAGTTTTAACACTGAGTTACACTGTCGTGCGGCACGCCTATAGCGGCATGCAGCGCGCCTGTAGGCGCCGGTCACGACTGCCTGACAGTGACTCGGCAACCGTTCTATTGCACGGCATTCTCCCGGTTGAACGTGCCGCGCCCATTTCAAATGCTCAAAACACCTCAAACAATCCTTGAAGCTGCTCAAACTTGTCAACAGGGGTTGCCATCAAATTTTCAAGGTATTTATGTGCCTCCTTGGTATTTTCAAATTTCTAAAGGGTGAATAATTCTGCATTTTTCAAAGACTAAATGATGGTAAAAAAATGAAGTTTTCGGTGTGAGTCAAGGTTGTGTGTCAAGTGTGTTGAAGAAATCTGTTGCAATGGGGGTTAGTCGATTAATTCATTAATTTCGAAGAACCTATAGCTACCCTCAAGCTAAGGAAAAAAACATAAACTATGTCAGCTCTGTTGTAATGGTGAAAAGCAATATCAGTGCTGGCATCTTTGTCCATGAGACAGGCTTTAATGAGTGAAACTATTTAATCAAGTTTGGAGGTGTTCTGTCTAACTGTGGGTAGGAGATAGTGAACATAAGGAGCTGTGTTTTATGTTTGAAACTTGGAATTTCCATGGTTTTGTATGCCCAAACCCTGACATAGTGAAACTGGTGGATTTTTATTGCTATCAAAAGACCATACAAACTGCCCTCAAAACAATGTTAAAAGGTGAAGGCACTGTTTTAAAGGAGAAACTCAGTATTTGAAAGGAAAAAGTAGTAAGCCTGAATTTAGCAGTAGTGATCACTGTATAAGTGCCTTGATGTTTCAAAATTCATCTCTGTGGGGTAAAGGGGAAAAAACCATTGTTTTCTCCTTTGTTCTATAAAGCAGACCTTAAATGAGTAAAGCTGTTAAAACAGTTTGAAGGTGTTTTGGCCAAAACTGGGTATGAGAAACAGTGAAGTATAAGGAGGGTGTGTTGATTGTGAGGATTTTTGTTGTTTGACTGCTACAGGGCTGTTTGTGCACACATCAAAACACCAAGAGCTCTGTGACCTTATCCAAGCACAGAAAATCACTTAACTGTGTATGCATTTTAAATTGACTATGTGCTTATTATTAAAATTAGTTTTTGAGTGGCATACAAAGAGAAAGGGTAGTGTTTTGGGAGGAACAGAGACCTGATATCACAGAAGCTTCTCACACAGCATTTGAAACAAATTTTCCTCAATCAAAATAGTGATTGACAGAGAAGGAAGAGTTTTGTTTGAGAAAACATTCTTGAAATCCTTTTTGAGGCAGTTTTGTTTTGCAAAGAGCATCCAGAACAACATGCCTCCCAGGCAGGATAGTAGGAGTGGATTGCATAAGAGATATGAACCTATTTGACTTCAAATTATCCCTAAGATCCATCTCCAAGGCCACTAAAATCCCCTATATTGGTGAGAAATGGTTTAAACAAAGCCATTTGGACTCAGATGATTACAAGCCCTTTCTAAAGCCTGAGCATAGAGAGTCATGTCCTTCTATTTTCCCTTTCTCATATCTTTTAGCCAGTTATGCCCCTCTCATGAAGATTATCATGAAGTGCTTCACTTGTGAGGGAATATTCTCTCGAATTTATGCATATCACATTCGACTGATCATGCATTTCACTAGGCCAAATTGCTAAATATTCCCTTCTTCTTACACAAGAGCATCGAGAAAATGGCTTCCACTGTTCAGAAGAAGCCTCCTTCACAGCAAATAGCCTATCTCTTCCATCACTCTCTCATCAAAATCATCATTCTTCATCAGCTTGAAAAGAGAGAGGTCTCTTGGGATGTTTTCATCACTCATCTGGATTTCTCCGTTGTCCCTCCAGTCCATACATCCCCTACACCTCTTACTCATCATCCCTCTCCTTCTTCTAGCAGACCTATTCCTAAAAAGCTCAAGTTTACTATAGAACAAACAAAGGAACATGAAGAAGGAGAAGAAATTGACCAGCAAGAGGAAGAAGGACAAGAGCAGAAAGAAGAAAGTGCTGAACAACAGCATGACAGTGATGATGAACAGCAACAAGGGGAGGAGGAAGAAAGTGCTAAACAACAACATGACAGTGATGAAGAACATCAGACTCATGATGAGTGCGAACAGCAGGCTCATGATGAGGGTGAACAGCAGCCTTATGATGACACACAACAACATCACAGTGATGATGAAAAACAGCAAAGGGATGAGGAAAAGAAATACAGTGAGGGTGAGATAGAGCAGCAGCATGAAGATGATGAACAAGGACAGGAAAGTGATGAACAGGGGTAGTCAGAAGATGACACACAACAGCTACATCATGATGAATAGGGGCAGCCAAAAGAGACTGAACAGTAGCAGCATCAAAGTGATGAGCAAGGGCAGCCAAAAGATGATACACAGCAGCCTCCTTAAGAACAACAGCCTCCTCAAGAAGAACAACAAACTCAAAAAGAAGAGAAGCAAGGTGACAAAGGTAAAAGGGCCATGCCCTCTTCTCCTAAAAAGGCCAAGCCCCGGACAACAAAGAAAAGAGTGCCTAGAGTTGTCACTTCAAATGTGACAAGGGCCCTCTGAAGTAAAGGGAAATTACCAAAGAAGCCCATGATTGATTTTCCTAGGAGGAAGAGCACTAGAATAGCCACCCAAAGCAAAGGGAAGGGTAAGGAAGAAGGCAGTCATGAACAAGAGAGTGCATTTGACCTCATCCAAATCCAAAGCGATGATAGTGATAATGAGGCCCGGATTCTAGAAAGCCTCTTGATCCATAGAGAAAGCCAAATTGATGCATTGAAGGATGATCTTCATAGAGCTAGGAATTTCAATCAATTTCTGCAAATCCAAAATAGGCAAATGAGTGTCCATATGGTTGTTTATGAGACATGGGCGACCAAATACAAGAAGGAGGCCTCCAAATCCCAAGTGAGGTTGGAAGAACTCATGGGTGAGTTTGATGAAAGCGAAGGCGAAGATCAGCCTAGGCGAAAGAGGCCAAGAACCATGGGGCTTAAAAAGGCCCTTGAGAAGCAAAAAGAAGAGGAAAAAGCCCTTCTCCAATCTACCCCTCTCACTGCATTGTTCAAACAAGAGATAGAGAACAATAAGGAGGCATGGCTTGAGAGAGTCAATAACCACTTGGAGAATAAATTGGAGAAGGAAAACAGGGATTTATACCTTCAAAGGAGAATGACGGGACATTATAAAAAGTTAAATCAGTTTTCCCGACGCAAGTTGAAAGCTGCTTAAGAAAAGCTCAAGGAGGCTAAAGGGAAGCGCCCGGCATAGAAATTAAGGAAAGACACCTCAAGACCTCAGATTTTGGCCTCTGCTTCACAAGATGTTGCTGAGAACCCTTGAGGGTCATACTCACCAATTTTGGGCAAATTTCGACATATTTTGGTTTTTTGTCATTTTTGGGTTTTTGGCCAAAACTCATGAGCTTCGCCATTTCAGTTTGGGAGATCATCAAAGGATGAGAATGGTATCATTGGATGCCATAATTTAAGGAGCACATAATCAGAAATTTTCAAGAAATTTGGAGATCATTTTCTCCCCCGAAATGGCGAAAAATGCCTGCTTTTTCTACACTCTGCCCGGTCTATCAGCAAGCCTTATTTTTTGGTTTTTTACACATGGGCCTGTTTTGGAGAACTTCTAGGCATAAAATTGGGAAAATTAAAGTTTTTCCATAAAGTAGACACTCAGAGCTTTCCAACGAGCTATCATGAGCCTCGTTTCGACATCGGGAAGGCTGCCAAACGTTGTCGGCAAGTCAGGGGACCTTTTGCTGATGTATTTTTTAAGTATTTTTGTAAAAATTGAACCTTTAAAAACTACTTTTTCCTCATGTGCGTTTAGCTATTTTTGCACATGAGAAGTTATGAAAAGTCAATTTATTTCCCTCTTTTAGAATTTTTTAGATATTTTATGAGATATTTTGTGCCTTGGGCTTTGCAAAGCCTCAAGGACAAGATTAGATATTTTGGATAAGACAATGAGATTGCAAATTGAACTAAGAGGTTTTCCTCACTTGGGCCTATATATTCCGAAGGCTTTCATTGTAAACAAGGCTGAACTTGATGATAGAAGCAATATATGGTCATATAAGCTTTGGAAGAAATACTTGTCTCATGCTTTTGGATAGTCTCTTGGATGTTCTTGGATGATGAAAGAGGATTGTTGTTGGATTCCATGACTTGGTAGAATGGTATAGTGTCTCTCTCTTTGTTTTTTTTTCTAGTTTTCATTCATAAATCCATGTTTCTTGCTTGCTATAGAACAATAGAGAACAAATTTGAGACATGCCCTTGGAGGCACCTCAAATTTCCTGTTTCTTCATAGCTTCCATGTTTTCTTCATTCTTAGTCACATTAAAGAATTCTTGATTGCTCTTTAATAACTTAAGAATTTTGTTGCTTGTTTCATTCATGGTTTTATGCATGCTAAGTATGATTTACGGTATGCCCTGCTTAGTCATGGCTAGCCATAGCTCCATCCATGAAATTTCTCTTTGACTGATTAGATTGTCATTTGTTGAACCAAGGAGGTCTTGTTCTGATCTTGCCCTTTGCCTAAGACTATGCAATCTTGTTTTCAAAGTGCCCAATAACTTGAAGTACTATGTTTAGGCGTTCCGGCATAGTGATTTGAGTTGTTTGTCTGTCTTAAGTGTATTTCCCCAAAGTCTGATAGCCATTTCCCAAAGTTAGAGAGTTATATAGCTCTATGCATGGCTTGAATGTTTATTTCTATGTATTGATTAGCTTATAGTTACATTTCTCATGATTAATGGTTTGCCCTACCATGTTTATGTCAGCTATTAAACTATTTATGCTTGAAATCCTTTGTCATTCACAAACTTGATGTCCATTTTACTCCATTTTGCCCAAAGATTCATTTTACCTCGAATCAAATCGGCCCTTCAACAACCTTGTATCACCATCTGAAAGCTTTCTTGACCTCTTCGACCCCATAGCCCAGTTGATTTGACATATTTTTACCTATCTTATATCTTTGATCAGTTTCATCCCTCACAACCTAAAAACCAAAACCAAAAAACCTACTTCATAACTAGCCTAAAATAAGAACACAACAAGTAAACACACAGATATCCCATACACATATAGAGAGAGCCCTCTCTGAGTCCAAGAAGGCTAGATCCTTGGGCTCCAAAGACTGGTTTGATGTTACACTGTCATTTGGCTTGCCAATCAGCCAAATCATGGGACCCTAACAGTTGGCCCATGGTTTCTCCTGAAATGTACAACATGTATAGTAAGGAGAATCATGCTCCCAATGGGCATTCTCAATCCTAAGCCCACTCTCCAAGTAAAGCTCCCCATAAATACAAACATATCAGTAATACATGGAAGCATAGTACAATAAGAACAAGTTTCCAAATGACAACCAGAAAGTGGATCAAGGCCCCATATAAGGAACCAGCACAGTGCATGCCCTGCCTGCATCAAGTCAAACAAAAACAAGTGCTCTTCCAGCCACTTGTTTGCTACCACAATCATTCTACAAGATGTGAACATGAAAGTACAAAAGGGTGTCAATGGTGCACACCAAAAATTATGTGGCTCTCCCCACAAATCACCAATGAGATAGCCAATCTCAATGCAACAAATGGCTCCAAGTACATCACTATAGAATATGAAAGAAGGAATAATCCTCCTTGATAAAATATGTTGCTCATAAAAAGACAATAAGTACAAAACATAAAATGAAATTGTACATTCTCCATTATGTACTCGGAGACTTGAGCCGAAATGGCTCAACTGAAGAAGCTCCCTTACTCTCAATGAGTAGGAAGGTGGCTGTGACATCCTCACCATCATCATCCGGGCTCTACATCTCTCCATATGTTGATGTATGTCCTGTTGGATGCCCTTCCAAATGAACTCCTCTGCCAAGGCAAGATATGCATCAAAATGCATGGAAAAGAAGTCCTCCTATGCTGCATGCAAAAATTTCTCCTTGAGACTAGAATCTCTAGTCAAGAATACTCTGCCATGGGAATAGATGACCATATCATCCATAATATAATCATCATCTCTACCCGGGTCATCTAGAATCATGCATGCATCAAGATCCTTAGAGTACTCAACTAAGAGTTGAGATCTCCAGTAAGGATCAATCCTCCTAAGAGACAGTGCTAGTGATCTGGCATGTGTAGCTCTCCTCATGCTGCTGTCTGCTACTTTGACATCCGCCATGCCAAAGTTCTCCTCCAAACTATTCACCTCTCCAAAATCCAAGAGCGGTGAATCCAAAGACAAAATGTCTCTCACCAATGATAGATCAGGTGGCCTCCCTGGTGGAATGCCTCTATGCAGTGAGACATCAATGTCAAGAGTGGACTGTACATATAGTGGGGCAGCCTTGCCATTGTTCTCACAGCGCAATACAGTCTCCCTCCTCTTTGCAATAGCTCTCTGAAATAGAGAAGGGTGTGTGCCTCTCATCACCTGATGCTGCTCTTCCTCCCTTCCTCCTTCTCCCAGCTGCAGTGCTGCACAATCATGCTACTCATTGATTGTGCTTGGACCTCCATGTATGAGATCCCGGGGAATTCCTTGCAAAGCTGTAAGAATCCCTTTATTTGGAGCAAGAGCTCCTCCTCCCTCTGCATGAGGTACTAGATCAACTCTAGAAATGACAGTGTTGTTGCCCTCAGCCTCCTCAATATGAGTGGAAAACCCTCCAATGATTTGATCCTCTTTAGAAAGAGAGATCTCTTTGTCTCCTTGTGCCAAAAATGAAGATCTTGCCTCTAAATAAGCATCATGCAAGATATTAGCCTCCTTCTTAGCTTTCTGCAATGATTCTGAGTCTATGGTTTTCTTCATTACATGCAAGGGTTTTGTTTGTTTGAATGTGTTTGTTCCCTTTACAAGTGTTTTAGAATTTCTTCTACCAAATCTCCTTATCAAAGTTCAAATGAACATTGCATAGGAAGAGGTATTTGCATTTTTAAAAGTAAAATACTCAAATAACCACCATGCATAGACCTTACCTCCCAAGTGCAGTGCTGCTACTTTGATGGCTTCATCTTCGGAAATCTGATGCTGCTGAAAAAAGGTGTCTAGCTCTTCTATCCAAGCCCTGGCTGAACAAGTAGGGGAACCATCAAATATAGATAGAATAAATCTATCCTCGTCATGTTGCTTTCTCCTCCTCACTATGATCTTGCAAAACTCCGGAAAAGTAATATGATCTCTAAACCTCTGGGTTTGAGATTCATACTCATGCAAGAAACCTCTAAGAGTTCCTCTCTTCGGCATTTCTTCTTCTTCTTATTTTCTCATGGCAAGACTAGCCATGTGACTACGTTGTATATCATAGGGTGTAGCTGCATGCTCACATCCCCTACAAGAAAATCTAGAGTTTGACTCAATTTCAAACCCTCTTGGAGATCCTGTACAAATATCTCTCCTTATCTTCTCAAATTCTTCATGAATGCTTAGTATAGATCTTGGAAGAATCTTTGCAAGCTTATTTCCCTCTTTCTCTCCATGAAATGGAGTCTTCATCTTCTCTCTCCTTGATAGCATGATTGCTAAGATCCACTGGCTGGGCCAGAGATCATGCTTTGATACCACTGTAATTTTCCTTTTTCAGGAAATTGCTACAACAATGAGAATATCTCAAGATATTCTAAATTTGGAGCTTCAACAATAAGCAAGCACAATAATTGTGTAGCAGTAACACTCAACTCATAAAAATGTGAGAGAAATCCATAGCCTTCTCATTAATAATAGCAGCAACAATAGAATACAAGATCTTGAGGAAAATGATACTCAAGATGAGAAATGCTCAGTCTCAAAGAACAAGTACATAAACTATGACAAAACCACTGCTACACATGTGATCTCAAGCTATGACTACGCAGTCTATGAAGGGAAACTGCTGCATAAAAGTGTCAATAAAAAAATATATCAATATGTGGCTCCAATAAAATAAGGGGAGCAAGATTTCAAGCCCTGTAAAAAACAATGCACAATCCCTAAAAGGATTGGCTACAAAACATACAAAATGGCAATTCCACAAAAATGTCGGAGTTGTTGGGTAGTTGTAGCAACTCAACAATAGAACTGGATGGAGATGGCTGAATCTGATGCTCCAACTGAATATGCCTCCTCCAATGGATCTTTCAAGTGAAAGGCTGATCCCTTCACTAAAGATATCTCCCTCCAATACTTTGCAAGAGCCCCACTGTAAATTCTCCTCTCAAAATAACGTAGTCACTGGATGGAACTGCGCTGTAGGGATATGGAATGAGTTGGCCTTGATGCCAAAGTATGCAATAAGCTCTGAGATGCCTCCAATCTGATATCTCAAAGAGAAGAGAGACTCTTCCTCTGAAAAATAGCTGAAGGAGATGGTGTAGTGGACCCTCGCTGCAACACCCAGCAACACAGTGTTATTCTGCTGCAGAAATAATGCTGTCCTAATGGAAGAAGCTTGGCCTCAAGCCTCGATGTGAGGAAAATGAAGAAAAATCCCTCAAGAGACCTCTCAAGAAGGACAAGGAATCATAAACAGGAATTCCTCCGACAATTCTTGCTAAGCAGCAAAGAATGCTCAAATTGTCTAACTAGACAATGAGATGAATAATACAAGCATGAGCAACAATGGTTGCCTTGTCCTCCTTTTAAACAAATGAAAACCCCTCTCCATGGGTCCCACTCTTCTTAGGGTTTCCTCCACCAAATAACCCTTTCCTCATTCACACTGCGTTGCTTCTCTAAGTGTGCTCCACCTCTTGGCTCAACGTTGTTGACTTGGTCAAACTAGACCTTGTCCACTTGCAAATAACCCTGTTCACACATGAGGGTGTGAAAACCAACTCCAATGATGATCCCCTTTCATACTTAGAGGGATTTTATTGAGGTTTTTATTATGCAATGGGTTTCCTTGCCCATTTATTCTCCTCCTAGGTGAAATCAGCAAAAATTAATGTTCCAAATTATTGTCAAAAAATTTGGGAACATTACAGTACTTGAGTGTCTTCTTTCAATATAGCCCTTTCTTGTCTTCAACACCAGTTAGCTCTTAAACCATGTTAATAATTTAGTAGGGTAGAGTTTAATTCAATTCTCTTCCTTGATAACTTCTTGTGTTATACTTGTTATGCTTCTTTCACTTAGATATTATATTCGTTAGATTATTACTTTCTTCATCAAGTCAATTATCAAATGAACAAGAGACACAAATATTTAGGCTAGCAAGCTAGGGCCAAAACCTCTCCCTCTTCGAGAGGAAAACCCGTAAGTAATTATTCTTATATATATTCAATTGACGAATACCATTACCATGACCCAGACTCTTGACACTATTATACCTCCAAGACTCTTGTCAGTGTTCTTCTCAGCTCCTTATGATGACCTTCTTTTCTGCACTACACTGCACTTGCACTAGGGAAGCTCGGTGCTTAGTCTAGCAGTCCCAAACAATGTGCTTCTCCTTTGTCTTCCTTTGATCTAGCCTCGACCTCCTTGGAACCCCTCAGTATTATTATTGCATCCTCCATGCCTAAATCTGAGATTTCTTTCATGCTGTAATGACCCTTCCTTTAACACTGTTACCAATGAAATAGGTAACCTGACCTCAAAACGAGAACTCTAGCCCAAAAAGACTCAAAAAACATGAAAAAACACCCCAAAAACAAAAAAAAGTGTATTCCAGAACGCACTTGGTTTTTTTTGAAGGTAAAATTTCAACATTTTATAAAATTATGCTAAAAACAAAATTGTTTCTTGAAAAAAGGATTGAAAAAACACCCTCAAAACAAAACCAGTTGATGCTGGAATACCAATAAAAAAATTGTCATATTTTTGACATTTAAAAAAATAGAAATATCATTTTTTAATTTTTAAAATTCAAACATTAAAAAAAACCTAAAATTTAAGAAAAAAAATAAATTTAAAAAATAAAAACATTTTAAAGCTTAAAATTTAAAAATATATAGAAATAAAAAAATAACAAATAAAAACAAAATAAAAATTTTAATTCAAACATTAAAAAATACCTAAAATTTAAGAAAAAAAATTAAAGATTAAAATTTCAAAATATATAGAAAAAAAAAGAAAAAAAAAAAGAAAAAGAAATTATAAAAAAAAATATATAGAAATTAAATTTAAAAAAGAAAAAGAAAATGTTTATTAAATTAAATTTTAAAATAAAATTAAATTAAAAGAAATATATTAAATTTTAATAAATTTAAAACTTTAAAATAAAAATTAAAAAAAAAAACATTATTGAAATTAGAAGTAAAAAAATGAAAAATTAATTAAAAATAAAAATACAATAAAAATATTAAATTTAAAAAAATATATATTAAAAAAACAAATAGATTTTAAAAAATAAATTATATATATATATATATATATATATATATATATATATATATATATATATATATATATATATATATATATAAACTTAAATTAAAAAAATATATATATATATATATATATATATATATATAAACTTAAATTAAAAATATATATATTAGATTTTATTAAATTTAAAAAAAAAATGTTAATATTAAATTAACAAATTAAATTTAAAAAAGAAAAATTTTAAATTTTAATAAATAAATAATTAAACAAATAAATTTTGAAAAAATAAAATAAAATACAAAATTTTAATTGAAATAAAAA
Organism: Pinus albicaulis; assembly: GCA_034641835.2. Lineage (NCBI taxonomy): Eukaryota > Viridiplantae > Streptophyta > Pinopsida > Pinales > Pinaceae > Pinus > Pinus albicaulis. The sequence goes on from CM076569.1 coordinate 111,663,105, forward strand.
ATATATATAATAATTTTATGTAATTAAAAAACTAATAATAAAAAAATAAAAAATTTACTAAAATATATATATATATATATATATATTAAATTCAAATAAATTTATTAAATTTAAAAAAATTAAATGAAAATTCAAACATAAAATTATATATATATATATATGAAAAAATATAAAAAAAAACCATTAAAAAAAAATACAAAATTTAATAAAAATTATTAACAAAATTTAGAAAAAAAAAATAAAAAACAAAAAAAATAATAAAATTAAAAAAAAAAAAACAAAAAATATTAAAACAAATTAAATTTCAAATATAAAAATTAAATTTAAAAAAAAAAAAAAAAAAATTTAAATTTTTTGAATTAAAAAAAAGAAAAAAAGAAAAAAAAAATGATCGTGGTGGCGCCGCCAATCGGCCTCCCGCGACAGGGGGCCGATTGATTCCCGGAATGGTAAGGCGATTCCGGGAATCGGCCTCCCGCGGCGGGACGACGATTCCCGGAATCGGCCTCCCGCGACAGGAGGGTGATTCCTGGAATCGGCCTCCCGCGACGCGAGGGCGATTCCTGGAATCGGCCTCCCACCCAGGTCGCGGCGGAGGCCGGCCGCTGGGCAAGCGAGGGGCTGCATGCAGCTTCACCGCCTACCCAGCGGCCGGCCTTCGCCGCCGCCTGGGCGAGAGGCCGATTGGCAGTGCCACCACGATCAAAAAATCCTTTTTTTTTAAATTCAAAAAATTTAAAATTATTATTTTTTTAATTCAAAAAATTTAAAATTATTATTTTTTTAATTCAATTTTTTTTTTTTTTAATTTAATTTGTTTTAATTTTTATTTTGTTTTTTTTTTTAATTTAATATTTTAGACTAATTATTTTTTAAAATTTAAAATTTATTTATTAAATTTATTAAATTTTAATTTAATTTGATTTTTTTTTAATCTTTTAGTTTATTTAGTTTTTCATTTTTAAATTTTATAAATTGTTTCATTTAAAAAAAAAACAATAAATTTATGGATATTTGTTTTTTAATTATTTGCATGTGGTTTTTTTCATTTTTTTTTTGTTTTTTAATGATAGTTTTTTTTTTTTTTTTTTTAATTTTAATTTTCTTTTTCAATTTTAATTTTTTTTTTCTTCTTCTTATTATTTTTTTAATTTTTAATTTTTTTTTTTTTTTGTATATATATTTTTTTAATCTAAATTTTAATTTTGTAATTTAAATTATTTCTAAATTTTCTATTTTAAATATATATATTTTTTAATTATATGGTTTTTTTTTAATAACTTAGAAAAAAATGTTTTTTATGTTTTTTTTTTTTAAGGTTAATTTTTGTTTTTTTTCTATAAATTATGTGTTTTTTTTTCAAATTTTGTCATTTCTTTTGATATAATTTTCGAATATTTTTGTTTTTTTTATTAATTTTTGTTTAAATTTTTTATTTTTACAAGTTAATTTTGTTTTTTTTAACATTTTTATTGGTTTTTTTTATTGTTTTTATATATATATTTTTATCTAACTTTTGTGTTTTATTACCAACATGAAAATCACCACTCTAAAAAAAAAAGGTTGATGCTGCATCAATACGTTTCAAAATTAGCATGAAAATCACTAACATTTTAAAACAAATATTCATACTTCATAAATAAAAATATTAGAGTGTTAAAAATGTGCTAAAAAAAAAGGTTATTCTGCATCACCACTTTTCAAAATCAGGTGCTTTTTATGCTACCAAAAAAAAGTAGGTAACAGTGCAGTTACCTATTTCATCGGTAACAGTGTTCTTTATACAGTAGACGACTTCAGCCCTTTCTAGAGATATGCTAGATATAGTCGTTGTCCCAAAATAGAGACAGTATAATTCTTTTGTCGATCTGAGAATAGTCCACTTCTTCGCTATATCTTCTTCTCTTTCAACATTGGATTACATATTAGATAGTAGACTTCTCCTTCATTGTAATAGGTCTCGGCCTTCTTGGATATGTGAGGTATGATGAACCCTAAACATAAGTATATATGTATACCTTTCTTCTATCATTGAATGACCTTTTTCTTCGCTCCAATTTCAGACCCAACCTTCACTCTCCTATCACATACTTGTCCGAGATACTTGCTTCAAATGGAGCCAAAGTTCTTATACCTATATATAGGGATTTTCTCCCTCCTTTTAGGCTGACATGTCTATTTGTGTGTAGGCTGACATGATCAAGGAGACTTATCATCATATATTGTAGCCGACTTGATGGAGCATATTGAAAAGTGTTTGGAGTATACTTTTACATCAATAATTTGTCCCTTTACAAGTGTAACATCACTTCATGACTCTAAATTATATTTATGACAAGACGGAAAACTCCTAAAGACATAAAGAATAAGTCTTTGACCTATAATAAAAACTCCTTGCTCATTGTACTGTTCCCAAATTTTCCTTCAAAAAAATTGGAACATTAGATTTTGATAATTTCACTTATAAGTTGAATAATTGGGTAAGGAGGCCCAATGAAAATAAAAACATGGATAAAATCCCTCTAGTATGAAAGGGGATCAACCTTGGAACTAGTTTTCACACCCTCATGTGTGAAAGGAAACATTTGCAAAGAGGCTTGGTTAAGTTTGACCAAGTCAAATAGCGCAGGGTATGAGGTGGAAAGAACTACATGGGACAACGTAGAGATAGAGGAGGGAATATTCCTTGAAGGAGGAAACCATAATAGAGTGGGCCCATGGAGAGGGATCTCTCATGTTTTTAAAAGGAGGGCAAGGCAACCATTGTTTGATATGTTATGGATTATTGATCTCATTGTCTATTCAAACAATTGTGCATTCTTTGTTGTTTAGCAAGAGTTGTCAGGGAAATACCTGTTTAGGATTCCTCCTCATTTCTTGAGAAGCCTCTTGAAGGAGTTTTATTGATTTGTCTCACATCTAGGCTTGAGGCCAAGCATCCTCCTCCAGGACAGCGTTATTGCTGCAGCAATATAATTCTGTGTTGCAAGGTGTTGCAGTGAGTAGTTACAACACCTCTTCCATTGCTTGTTTTTCAGACGAAGATTCTTTCTTTCCTTTGGAGGATCAGTTTGGAAGCTATCAGAGCTTATTGCAGATCTTGGCACTTGGCCAAATCATTCCATTCCACCTACAACGCAGTTACCCTCTTAGACTGCGTTATTTTCATGGAGCACTTGTAGTGAGGGATTGCAGGTTGATTGGAGGGTGAGATCTCAAGTGTAAGGATCAGCTCGAGAAGCATTTGTTTAAGTCTGTAATTGCTTCTATTTTCATGTACATGTCTTGTTGAGGCTTACATTGCCTTTCTTGAGTAGATGTTTCCTCAAGAACTTGTACTTAATTTGCTGCTATAACATTATTTGTTGGTTATCTACATCTTCTTGTCTCACAGCTCATAAAATAACATTGTTGATCTATTGCATGTTCATACATTTGTTGCAGTCCCTCACCGAGCACTTTTAGAATACATCTAGTAGTGGGAGATCTATTTAACCACTCTAAAAGGATTTCTTTGAAGCCTCCTCTTGGATTTAGCACTTAGACACATTGTTCTAAGGGATCCAGGTCCTGGTTTCAAATCTTGCAGCTGCCATTACTGGAAAATGTGTTTTCCAGTCATGCCTAGCTAGCCGTCCTGATTTGGGAACATTACAGTGGTATCAAAGAAACTTTCTTGCCTCAGCCTGTGAGTCTAAGCCCAAGAAGATCAGAATGTGGAAGAAGATGAGATTTCTCTTATCAATATTCAGATCCAGAGAGACCCTCTTCGAGGAGGTCAAGAAGAATGAAGAAATAGAAGAGGAAGTACCATGCACTTCCTATTCTCATCAAGAAGAATACATTGAGCATGGAAGACACTTGGATTATAAGATCCTGAGTGATTACTTTGTTGAGTACAGATATCAACCTAGAGGCTTCAAGGAGACTATAGATTTCCCTCATTTCATCTAGTTGAAGGAAGAAAAGAGACTCTACAGCAGAAGAGAAATTAGAGACAATAGATTTCTGTTGTCTACCTTTGATGGGTTATCTATAGCAATAACTTGGGTGAGAAAGCTGGAAGCCTTTTTCCTGCTACATCCTATAGTGGAGGAAGAAGCTGTTGAAATCTCAACGCTGAACTTGGAGGGTGAAGCCTATGTTTGGTGGTGCAACCACTTGAGACATGCAAGGATGAAGGCTTTTGCAAAGTTCACTCAAAGGTTGATTCAAGCCTTTGATGGAGAAAGAAAAAAGGAGGAAAAGCTCACACCACTTGAGGAGCTTTGTCCTAAAGCTATCACACTCATGGAGGAACAACTACATGCATCAACAGTTGGGGCAATCAACACTTTGGAGGAAGGAAATCTTGCAGCCCTACAAGAAGTTCCAAAATATCATCAAGGTATGAAAAGATTTCCACATTCCATTGTTACAACAACTTCTTTTGATCAATGTGGAGATTTACTTTTACATGACCAAGGGTCAAATCACACTGCTACCATAGAGCATCTTGGTTGCACTGTGCTGTGCAACATGAAAACATTCAAGGAGGAATCAAACCATCATTATCATGAGCCATTTTTGGATTGTACATCACATGTGAGGTTGGGGTTTGAAGACTTGAAGAAGGATATTAGACATCTTGGAGTGAGAAACCCCTTCTCCTTTCAAGATGACACTTTCTCAATGAGCTCCTCTCAGCTCAAAGAGGAACTTCTACCTTCAGCAAATCCAAGACCACATTAGTTTTGGAAGACTATTGTTAAGAGGGAGGTCTCAAGGAGAGATCTCATTAGAGGTGCACTTCAACACACCCTGGGGTGCAATGATTTTATTCCTTTCTCACGGGAGCAAATAGAAGATGGAGGACATCTTCGGATGGATAACATCTCTCATGCTTGTGTTGGACATTCCTTGTGCCATACACATCATGATGGGAGGTTTTTTCCTACCACCTATTTGGGTCCTTATAGGGTCTCATTGATCCTTGAGAAGCTTTCATTTCAAATTCCCATGAAGTGCAAAGACAGAGATTTGGTTTGGGAGGATGGTATCCCTCATAGGAGGAGAACCAAGATGAAGAAAAGGAGAAGGCATCCACAAGTGATTGAGTGGATGTGGTTGATAAGCAAGGAGATGGGAGGCTACTTGAAAATTTATGATACCGGGCAGAAGAAGGCTTGGCGGCGCTAGTTACGCTTGAAAGAGTTTGGCCATCACTTGGCATACACTCTTCCTAAGAGTAGGAGGATGGGGGAGAGATGGCAGGATACTTGCATCATTGGGAAGCATAGAATATGGATGCATGGTGTTGATGTGATACTTATAACATACATTGTGACTTCATCACATGAGTTGTATGATGGAAGTATAGGGAGGCAACAAAATATTTTGTTGCTTGGCTTGTTCTTGGGAGAGCAAGAGCAGATTTGCTCTCACACTTTTCATGATGTTGCAGGAGAAGAAGATGGAAATATCTCCTGGGATTTTGATGATAGAGGGGTACTTCCACCTTGGAAAGAACTTCTTATGTATTGCAACATTATGGGAGATATCTTTGACTTGGAGCATGTCAAAGAATGGAGCTATGAGTTGGCCAAAGATTATTTGTAGAGGCCAACAACGCTGTCATTTGAGAGCTTGGGGTTATTGATGGAGTTTCCCCAGGATCACTTCACACTTGATGCACTTGGAAGACAGAGAAGAGGTGAGATTGGTGGAGTAGTGGATGGAGACATCTATTACATTGGAATGACCTCACTTGCTATGATCTTCTTGACTTGGGTTTCCAAGTATAAGGAGGGTGATCTTTATGCAACATATGGTTCAATTCTCTTAATGTGCCATACTACTAAGGAGGGATCATTTATATACACATGCATCATATTTCTCTCGAAATATGGTAATAATATTGTTTTTACATCCATGGATTATCTATTACAACATTTTTATGCTCTTACCATTCATATTCAGTGCATTTCTCCTCAAAAGGGCAAGTTTTTCATTGGGCTCCTTGGACAAAATTGGGCCAATTTGTATGATGGAGATAGCCATATTTTATATGGCCTTGGGAAACTGTTTCTTCCATGTATGATAATTTGATATACTCATCCATTTGCTATTTATCAGTAGCTATCGTGACATGCATCATTATCCATGCAACACAAAACAACTTTTCATGTGATTTTCTGAAGCCACAGTTTGGAAAACTGCGTTGTCACTATTGGGGAAGTTGATGGTACCTTCTTGCATTACATGAAACCTTCATAATTTTCTTCATTTTTTTGCTGATCATGCCTTATTTTTCTGATATATATCTGATTTGTATTAGGAGCATGATTATGATGGAGACACATGAGTGGGATGTGTCCTTGAAGGGAGAAATTTTCCCTATTTTCTGCACTACATGTTCTAATGGGAGCATGGGAGGAAGTATGGCCACCACAACCACACACTTATTTTCTTGTAAGGTGGGCCATGAGTTTGATAGCCATCCATTGTACAGCCATGGGCAAGTATGTGATCATGTATTGTTGTTACATTCAGCCATTTACTACTCATTAGTAGATGTGATGAATTTTGTATGTTACTTGCCATATTACTTTCTGAGATTGCAGTGGATGAAACTGTGCTATATCCTCTTGAGATATTGTATGTATCATGCATCATCATGTAAAACTTGCAGAAAAATCATCATTAGGATGTTCTATGATGATCATGTCCTACTCATCATGGATGGAATATTTTGGGCTAGCTTGTTCTTCATTGTTGGAGGAAAATTCTTTGGAGAATTATTCTTCACTTTGCCATTTGAGGGCAATACTTTTGCAACCCAAGATCATCACACACTCTACACTTATCATAATTGGAGAAAGGGATAGCTTGGGGTAAGCTATGATGCTTACCATGTTCAGATTTTCAGCCCACCTTCATTTCCAGAGTTTGAGGTGGAAGGATATTTTCAGGAATTGCCTTGTTGGAAGGTGGCTCATTTTGTTTGGATGATTGCTTGGGGATGGAGGATCCACATGGGGAAGATGTTCCTCATCACATTTCAGACTCCATGCCTTGAGTGGATAATTTCCAGTTCTATCCTTGTAGTTGCTTGAGGACAAGCAACATTTGGGAGGGGAGGACTGTAATGTTCCAAATTTTTCCTTCAAAAAAATTGGAACATTAGATTTTGATAATTTCACTTATAAGTTGAATAATTGGGTAAGGAGGCCCAATGACAATAAAAACATGGATAAAATCCCTCTATTATGAAAGGGGATCAGCCTTGGAACTAGATTTCACACCCTCATGTGTGAAAGGAGACATTTGCAAAAAGGCTTGGTTAAGTTTGACCAAGTCAAACAATGTAGGGTATGAGTTGGAAAGCACTACATGGGACATCACAGAGATAGAGGAGGGAATATTCCTTGAAGGAGGAAACCCTAATAAAATGGGCCCATGGAGAGGGAGCTCTCATGTGTTTAAAAGGAGGGCAAGACAACCATTGTTTGATATGTTATGGATTATTGATCTCATTGTCTATTCAGACAATTGTGCATTCTTTGCTGTTTAGCAAGAGTTGTCGGGGAAATACTTGTTTAGGATTCCTCCTCCTTTCTTGAGAATCCTCTCGAAGGAGTTGTACTGATTTGTCTCACATCTAGGCTTGAGGCCAAGCATCCTCCTCCATGACAACATTATTGCTGCAGCAGCATAATTCTGTGTTGCAGGGTGTTGCAGTGAGTAGTTACAACACCTCTTCCATTGCTTGTTTTTCAGAAGGAGATTCTTTATTTCCTTTGGAGGATCAGTTTGGAAGCTATCAGATCTTATTGCAGATCCTGGCACTTGGCCAAATCATTCCATTCCACCTATAGTGCAGTTACCCTCTTAGACTGCGTTATTTTCATGGAGCACTTGCAGTGAGGGATTGTAGGTTGATTGGAGGGTAAGATCTCAAGTGTAAGGATCAGCCTTCCACTTAGGAGATCCATTGGAGGAGGTATACTTCAGATTTCTTATCATTTCCAGCCTTCTCTATTGATTTCCATATTTGAGTTGCAACAGCTACCCAACAACTCCGACATTTTTTCCATTTTGTATATTTCATCCAATCCTTCGGAGGATTGATGTATTGTTGTTTCTAAGGGTTATAGATTTTCTCCCCTATTGTATTTGAGCCATATCTTACCATATCTTTTATTTATCATGTAATATGGGGCAGTACCCTTTATAAACAACATCCTCTTAGCCTCGGTTTATGCAAAAATAGCAGTGTTCTTCTATTTTCATGTACATGTCTTGTTGAGGTTTGCATTGCCTTTCTTGAGTAGATGTTTCCTCAAGAACTTGTACTTAATTTGCTGCTATAACATTATTTGTTGGCTATCTACATCTTCTTGTCTCACAACTCATAAAATAATGCTGTTGATCTATTGTATGTTCATACATTTGTTGCAGTCCCTCACCGGGCACTTTTAGAAGACATATAGTAGTGGGAGATATGGATAACCACTCTAGAAGGATTTCTTTGAAGCCTCCTCTTGGATTTAGCACTTAGACACATTTTTCTAAGGGATCCAGGTCCTGGCTTCAAATCCTATAGCTGCCATTACTGGAGAATGTGTTTTCCAATCATGCCTAGCTAGCTGTCCCGATTTGGGAACATTACACTCATGAAACCCATGAGGAAAGCATTACAAAATACATTTTATTATCTTTGTCTTATTCATTACATAAATTCATAATTACTAGTCATTATGAATACCAAACCTAGTTACACTTTTCAACACTTAACTCAGTACCTTCAGCTTCTAGGAATATTCTTTCTTCGGTCCTCAAGTGTCTCCTCCCTTCGGCCTCCTTCCAGAACCCTTCTACACTTGATGATAGCCCTAGACCAAATTTTGGTATTCCTAAAACAACCTTCACCCTCCATTAATATTGTTGAGATTAGGTACAGACCTAGTCTGAATATATGGAGACCCTTATGCTCTTCTTATCTTCCTCCTATTAGCTCTATTACCCTTAAACTCTTCGCACTGTGATCTGCACCTTTTATTGCAAATATGTCCAAGTTTCTTGGTTATAAAATGAGGTCAAGTCACCTTTTATATAGTTTCTAATATTTCTATCTGGGCTGATATGAAACATGGAGGTAAGCCGACTTCTTCACATGGAGAATATTATCAATCTTTTGGTCGACTTCAAGAGGTATAGTGACAATGTCTTGGAATGCATCTTTTACATAGAAGATATGTCTTTCACATGTGTAACATGTCTTCATTTACATGAATCTAATTACCTTTATGACAAGATGACAAATACCTAAATACATCAAGAAGAATTTTTTGACGTATAATAAAAACTCCCTTCTCATGAAACCCATGAAGAAAGTAACATAATATATTTTATTATTCTTTGTCTTCTTCATTTACATAAAAAATAATTACAATTCATTATGAAGACCTAACCTAGTTACGGTTTTGAACACTCCCTCTTAACTAGGGAGGTATTCATAATGGTACTTGGTCATTCTCAATCTGAAGAGATCTCATAAGAAGAGTCAGATTTGTAACCCATATGTTTCTAGCATCATATCAATTCAGCATTTTCGCATAGCAAGGCCTTGACTAACAGCTCCATCTATTTACGAGGCCATGAGCTACAATGTTGGTGAGACCAATGATTATAGACACCATCATCATTGTCTCCAAGGTATATACTCCACCCGAGTGTTCATCAAGTATGACCTTCTAGGAATATTATTACCTTGGGTAGCTAATCCTCAAATAATATTCATCCATGAATAATATTGTCCAGAATTCCCTACCAAATTCTCAAAGAGTATCATATTTTAGATGGTTACCAAATCCCAAAAATCCTCCATTCTTTCTTCTAGTGAAGACAAGAATGTGTGTCTATCTATCCCTCTCACATAGTGAGGATACATAAACCAAACCAAGCTTGTCTCTTAGATACACAAGATTCTTGTTTGGAAGTGTTTTTTCCAATATATCAGCTACTTCTTCATTAGTGGAAACATGCTAAAGTTGTAGCACATCATTTTGTACTAGTTCTCGAACATAGTGATACTTTTTATTGATGTGTTTTGTCTTTCCATGAAATAACGGATCCTGAGATAAAAATATACATATGGTGTTATCACATAGTATCACTGTAGGGTCCATCATTCCTTCAAATAATTCGGATACCATCTTCCTCAACTAGACCGCTTATGTTCCTACTTCACAGGCTCCAACAGATTCAACCTCAACACTACTCAAAGCAATAGTGTCTTGCTTTCTACTCATCCATGAGACCATAGAGGATCCAAAACTAAAGCATACTCTGGTAGAGCTCCTTCCATCTTGCTTTCTTCCTCCCCAGTCGGAATGTATATATCCAATTAGTTTGGCATCTGTTATCACCCATAAAGTTGTGAAACTATTAAGTTCCTATACTAATAGTGTAGTCTCTTATTATGTTAATGTAGCCACCCTTATTGTTATTGTTTTACCCCTGTAACCCCCATATTGTTATTATTTTTCCCTTACATTATTATTGTTAGGTCGGCTAGGATTACATTTTGGCCCCACTAGGATTATATTGTGCCCCCATGGACTCCTATATATATAGAAGGAGGTTTTGGTCACTTGTATCATCCAAGAATTGTTCATTTATGTAATGTATTGGAGGATGCCCCCTCGAAGTGGCTTATTTCTAAGGCGTTGATATCTCTTTTCTTCTATTTTTGGAGCTGGTTTCACAACATTTGGTATCAGAGCTTTGAGATTCTAGGGTTTCACTGCTCCAAAAAGGTCATCATGGAATGTTCGCTATAAAAAAATTTCTACGAAGGCTCAGAAGCTAAAATTTTTATAGTGCGAAGTCGAAATCTGAAGGAACATTGTCACAAAATTTCAGAGCTTGGTTCGCAATATTTTTGGAGATATGATTTGTGGAAGTTAGGTATTTTTGCAGGCTCCTGAATTTAACCTAAACAGGTCATCGTGGAATTTTCGCTATAAGTGTTTTTCTAAGAAGGTTCAGAAGCGGAAATTTTTAGTGTGCGAAGCCGAAATCCTGAGGAACATCGTCGCAAAATTTTAGAGCTTGGTTCACAACATTTTCGGAGATATGGTCTGTGGAATTTAGGGATTTGTCAGGCTCCTCAATTTCATCTCAAAGAGGTGATCGTGGGAAAATATTCATAGCTCTCTCTCTGAGCATCGGATTGGAATGCCATAAAAAGTGGCCGCAAGTACACAAACTATAGTTTCCTGTCAATAAATTTCAGAGCCGAAGGAGGAAACAGTGACACGTGGCAAGTCATACAAGTTCACTCTACTAAACCAGTCCATGATTAGGTCATTGTAGGAGATTGGACACAAATTTGTCTTAAAGAATACAAATTAGGTCAGACCTGTGGCATTCTAAAGAGAATTCAAAGGGCTACCTCAGTGCCAAATTTCAGATATTGAATATTTGAAATCACAAAGGTAATTCAGTTTCAATATCAAGCTCCTCAAAATCAAGAAAAAGGTGTGTATTTGGTTTTTAAAATTGCATAACGTTTGTTTGATAAAGCAGTTTGAAGTGATTCCAAGGGCATATTTTAGAATTTTTATTGTTGAGATTCAACAAGATGATGAGCTTAGTGAAAAGAGTCGCCTTCACTAAGTGGGCCCGCAGGCTATTTTTGGTGCAAGTCTATTTTTATACTATGTCTATTCAATAGACATGATGATCATATTTCAAAAGTTGCAGGATGCTATTTGTGGATGGTTGGTCAAGTTGGAAAAATAGATGAAATTATATTTTTATAATATTGGGTGAAGTCTATTTATAGATCGCTAAACTAAAAATAGATGCATGTCGATTATTATTAGCTCTTAATAATAATCAGACTCTAAACAACAACTTATTCTCTTGAAGCACTTCAATTCAATGCATAGATGTGGCACATCATCTGACAGAAGGAATTACGCTATTCCTAAGGGTTTACTGGAGCTAATGCATGGAGGACTCAGTTAGAACTCAAGTGGCAGAGTTATGACATAGTTGGAAGAGCAATTGATGGAGTTGTATTTAGTTTAACTCAGTTAGACTCAGTTGAGCTAGTTGTATCTAGTCTAACTGAATGATACACTAGTGAGAGTGGAGTGAATTAATTAGTTAATTAATTCAAAAATAATAACTCATTAATCAACTGAACAATACATCAGTTTACTATAGTGCATGGAAGTTTCAGTGGAGACCAGTGGAGAGATAGGTGAAAGGGCAAGATAGACTATCTATTGTGACTATAGTGATGCATTGATTGCATCAAACACACAGTGGAGATGCCAATGAGGATTGTGTAGTGCAAGCGGGGGTAATTCAAATTCATTCAGAGCTATTCTTTATCAGGGATTGCGCAGTGGAGGTAGGCTAGTAGGTGGCAAATATCTGTGCATGGATTTGCAAGATTAGGCCTGATTAGTGTATGACGATTATACTGTACTAAGAGCTTGTGATAAGCTTTGTATGCTTGTATGAGATTGTCATATGATCTCCATGTTACATAATATATAGTTGGGGTTTTCAGCTTCAAGCTTTCCCGGTTAAAAACTATGTTATGTGCAATTGAATATTTTTGTTTATGCTTCACATGTGTGTGCAATTAAATTATCCGCAAAAGATCAACAAGTGGAATTGATTCAGTATTTTGCATAAAGTTAAATAGTGTGAGATCAGGTGGATCAAGGACATATGCATGCTTAGTGCATATTAATTTCTACATGGTATCGGAGCATTGTTGATTGAAGATTGCAATTTTGAAGTGATTTTGTGCTGGTGGACAATTCAAATTTTCTACAGAAGATTCTTGGTGCAGAAATCGAGTATACATTGAAATGTCTTTCAACGGGTTGAGATTGGAGTATGCCCTTGATGGGAGCTTGAATTACATAGCCTGGAAGGACAGGATGGAGGCAGTGTTGGAGGATAATGGGTTGAAGGAGTTCATCGATAGCGATGTTCCTAAGCTGGGATCTAGTGATGCTGCATTACTTGATGCATGGCAAAAGAAGACTGCAAAGACAAGGAGGATTCTGTTGGAAGGTGTGAAGGACCATATTGTGTCCAGCCTTCATGGGAAAGCCACTCCATTCTTAATGTGGAAGGCTTTGACAGACTTATTCCAAATCAGAAGTGACAAGAGGAAGTTGGCGCTTAAAGACAAGCTCAGAAAAATAAAAATGGAGAAAGGCGACAGTATTCCAAAATACCTCACGAAGTTTGTCCACTACAAGGATGATTTGGGAAGTGTGGGGGTTACTGTTGATGAAGAAGACTTGGTGAGCTTGGCTCTCCTTGGGCTTCTGAAGAGTTGGCATAACTACGAAGACTCTGTCAATGGACAGGAGAAACTTCCAGGATGGGAGTGACTTTGGTCGGATCTTGTGCAGGAGGAGATAAGGCGGGGTACCAGGGATGGATCTTCATCGAAGAATGAAGATGAAGAGAATTGTGCTTTGGCTGCCAAAGCAATGAAGAGGAAGGGGAAGAAAAATCCTTCACAATCCGGTGCTAAAGGCAAGAAGCAAGATTTGTCCAAAGTGAAGTGTTTTCACTGTCACGAGCATGGACATTACACCACTAACTATCCACAGAAGAAGAAGAATAAGCAGGCTGTTGGATCTGCAGCTGGAGAGGCCTTAGCCTCACAATTTGAGCTGGATTTTTCCTTGATCTCATGCTTGGTTTCTATTAGCAACCTATAAATATAGGATTCACAATTTTGATTTGACTGATGGTAGTCTTGTAAATATTTACATACTTTGCCTTTTGCAAGTTGTATTCCCATATTTAGTAAAAAATCAAAAAAATCAAAAAATCAAAAAGAGGGTAAAAAGTCCTAAAAGAAAAATCAAAGGACTTAGAAAAAATAAGAAACCCCAAAAGAAAAAGATGAATAAATGAAAGTGTGCAAGTATAAATGCCACTACTTTTATCTTTTGACTATGGTAGAGTGTCAATAAATGCCATAGTCCATGATGAGTTAACCAGTTTAATATTAACTTGTCATTTTTCAATTTTACTTGTGGTAGATAGAGAATAATGAATTTTCATACAGTTTAATCATGAAAATTCAGTAGTTAGGTAGAGAAATAAAGTGAATCCAACAATTTAATCTGGATTCATGGATGAAATAAGTTTAGAATTAGATAGTTTTACTTGCTTTTAGAAAGAATAAATGCTGTAAAGGTTTCTAGCTCAAATGCACCTTACTAAAAAGGAAGAAAAAATGTTAGCATGGTAAGTTGGGTAGGTAGAAGAAGGTGAAAAATCTCAATGTAAATATCATTCATCTGGACTTCAAAATAACTAACTTCCCCTTCCCTTAGTCATGAAGCATTCTAAACTATTAGTCAGAAAGGCTCAAGGCATTTCCTTGACTTTTGTTGGGACCGAACCCGAGGCTCTATGGCTAATTAGTTGAAAGTGTGAAATGTCTATATTAATCCCTAAACTCACATCATTATTCCATTTCATGCATTCATCCCCCTGAATAATCACAAGTAAAACCTCATTTTTACTTAAAGACATTATAATTCCCATCTGACTAATTTCCATCATCACATGAGAAACATTAAACCCTCAAAATTACATTATATCATAAGTTAAAGTGATAAGATTAATGCAAATTGTCTTTTAAACTTCACTTTACTTGTTATGTTTACGTATTTTGAGTATACATTATCCCATTTCCATATTAATTTTGACTTATGTATTAATTCCCTATAGAAATGACCTTTTCCTATAGTATATAACTCCTTTTTATATAATAGCCCCAAAACCCACTTATTATAACTTTATCCAAAGTTATTTAATCCCCACGTGTGTAAATAAAACACCCACATTACAACTCCTCTGGCTAAAATATTTCTTTATATTAAATCCCGCCCCTATGGTAAGTAAATCATTTTGATTTAATTACCATATAATAAAAATATATGAAAAAACCTTAAACATGTGTTAATATACGTTTAAAAACAAAAAATGTAATTCCCGAAGTTTAATCTAAGCTAAACTTCACTAAACCTATGCCTTTGTTTATATATTCCCTTTCCAGATTTCCCTTAACCTAAGGTTAAAATCTTAACTTATCCATTTTTCCCGATGCATACCCCTTTACCAAAATTCTAACCTTGGTTAAACCATTATAAACCTTCCCATTATATATATAAACTCACTTTATATATTAGAAATCCCTTTTTTATCCCATATCCACATCGCCATCGGATTCAATTTTAACCGTCCGATCATCTTTACAATCATAATCCTATGGTTCGCATCAAACGCGATCACCTTACTTCATATCCCTTCCTTCCCCGCCGCGTTAAGTATTAGCCGTCCGATCTTCAAGTATCCCTTTAATCTAACAGTCTAAACTGAACTAGATAGCATATGCCCCTCGCCCCCACCATTTTCCATCGCATTAGTTTTTGACCGTAGATCTCCACTTACCATATCAACGGTTCACATTAAAGAGCCCAGTCCCACTGCACTTACCCCGCAGCTTTGAAGCAAATCCTGACCATTCGCATCGCAGAGTCAGATCTGATGATGCAGATCTAGTATCGCATAACTAAAATGATCGACCAAAGTTTATGAAAAGTTGCACGATAAAAGTGGTATTGTAATACCACCCAATGCTAAGTGTCTATTTACTATTCGATCGCGTTCATATTGGCCGAAACAGCTTACCATCTAAAAGAAACGCGATAACCACTGATGATTTTTGCATTCAAAGAAAATCTGCTCCTGCCATTGACTATGACCTGCATTAAATGATATGTATAATGATAAAAATATAAGGTTTAACCTTAGTTTTTCTTCGTTTTATGTATCATTTCCCCTCGGCTTTTATGAAAATGTGCCCAGACTCTGTGAATGAACTTTATAACCATCGCTAGCCAATTTTTCCCCTGAAGCAGAATTTCACCACAGTGATGGCATTCAAAAGACTCTTGATGTTTTCCATTAACTCACAACATCCAGTTTGAATTTGATACTACCAGAAAACCCTTCAACAGCCTAATTCTTGAAAAATTCCTCAGAAACTACTATTATCTCACAAAATCCTCTATTTTAAGTTCAATCTTCAATATAAACCCTTGAAAAATCATTTCCATGGCTTCAAAAGGTCTTTTAACCTGCAAATCTCCTGAAAAGGTCATATTTACAATCTCAACCATTCAGGAAACTCTTGTTTCCTGTATTAACCCAATTTTCATCTCTCAGATAAGCCTAATTGAGAAAAAAAATCCCGAAAAGAAAACCATCCTTAGCCTAAATTGCTCAATTCCCTCTGTTAAAGTGAAATACTCCTGCAAACAGTTTAAAATTGCAGAAGTGATCCTAACAATGCCTAAAAAACAGAGTTAAACCTCCACAAAATGATCTCATTCCACAGATCTTTGAAGAACCTCCAATCACCTCCCTGCAGCCAAGAATTCATTAACAAATTGTTTGATCTTTGCAGGTTATTATCAGAATAAGAAATTGGGCCAACAATTTCAATACTAGTTGACAAAATTGTTTGCTCCAAATTCTCAGATTTTAACTCAATATCTTCATTCAAAAAACAGTTTGCATAAAAAGAACAAACAAAATCAAGTCAGAGAAATATTAGAATGATGAATTTTTCATAGTAAATGGTAAAAGTGAAATCAGAATTCACAATGACACTGAAAACATAATAGTTAAAGAGTATCAGTGGTTAAAGTGTATCAGGTAAAAGTCAGAGTGAAAGTTAAAACAAAGTTACAGAGCAGTCAAAGGTAAATAGTAAAAGTAAATATGGAGGTAGTAAGAGTAAAAAGAGATGAAAATACTTTCACCAACATTGAATTTTTTCTAAAGTGAAAGTAAAACAGTCAAAAGAACAAAAAAGTGAAAAGATGAAAAACATAACAAGAAGGAACATTTTTGCAGAAATTTCATGTTTAAGTCATTGTTTTGTAGAAACTATTGTGACCAATATAAAATTAATTTTGAAAAAATGAAGTAGGTTTATGTTCATAACATGTCCAGCCACAAAAACCTCTCTCATTTTTCTAACAGCTATTATGGTTTTGGAAATATTAAACAATGTTGAAAAGCACTTTTTGCAGAAAATTCCTATTAGGTCATCATTTTACAGAGATGATTGTGGCCAATAAGAAATAAATTTTAAAAAACTGAAGGAGGTTTTTGTTCTTAATAGGCCTATCTACAACAACCTATCTCACATTTTCCACAGCCATTTCAGAATGAGAGATACATGCACATATTTACAAACTATTTTTTAGACTCTGTAAAAAGCTTTTTTGCACATCTTTTTGCAGAGCCTATTGTGCACAACTGGAGAGGAAATTTAGGAAACGGAAAGAGGTTTATCTCACCAACATATTGATATACAATAATATCTTTCACTTTTTACATATCTATTTCGGATTGATAAATACAAAGGTATCGTTGGACCCCAAGTTTGCATAATTGCTGGAGCAGAATGCACAAAGAAAGGAAACATTTAGTGACTTAGATGCCTCATCATTAACTAAGAGTTGGATCAAATTCGAATTATCCTCTTTTTCATCACCTATCCATAAAAAATAGTGCCAAATAGATGCATTAGTTTTTAGTGTCCTTTAATTAAGTTCTATTTATGTAAAACAGTTGGAGAGATTTGTGAACCAATATTGATATTTTTTCAAGATATTTTAGTTTAGAATTTGTATAAATACTTCACTCTTGGAATTATTTTGTGTGGAATAAATTTTGAAGATTACTATAGACTTATTTGGTTGAAACATTGGGAATTTTGTGAGTTAAATTGAAGCAGCAAGCTGGAAACTAAAGCAAAAGACATCATAGTTAAGGATTCATGAGACAAACAGATGAGTACAGTCTTTTCTCGTTTTCATTGTGTACTTATTTAAGTTTCATTCATATACCATATTTGTTTTCCGTCTTAAATGATCAACTAGGATAATTTAGACAAGATTAGTGATAGAAGCTCCCTGTTTTTAACTAGTTGGCATTATTATGTTTTCTGCTTGATAACCAGACTATAGAATTCTTAATTGATCTAGGTCCCTATTTGATCCTCTCCTTTCCCTCTTCCTTTCTGTGATCTAAGGATTATTAATTTCCCTTAGTCCAGAATCACATCATTCCTTCAAATTAGCCTTTCAAACCCTCTAGAAGTTATCTAACTTTCCCTTAGCATATTTGCATCTTTTGACCTTGGTTTTCAAGTCTTGTTAGCCAGAAATTTGACTCCATTGCCCAATGGTTAGATAGATATTTTTATGGTTTCATTTGTAATCCTTTATTCCCACCAAACTTTAAAAAACAAACCAAATTGTTCACTCATAGCTAGCCTAATATCCATTACCAAAAAAAAGCTCAATCTTAAGGAGAGATCCCTCTCCGGAACTCAGGAAGGCTAGATCCTGAATTCTAAAAGAGGTTCTTGGTTACCTCTAGTAAGTTACAAAGTTTTAAATATTTCTGATAGAAAATTTACTAGAGTGATAACAGTTTCGAGCCGCATGGGATCGGTGTGGTATCTTGCCAGTGGTGCGTCTTTCCATATGATGGGAGACAAAGAGTTGTTTAGTGACTTGGAAGAGAAGGACCTCCAGATGCATATAGAGATGGGCGATGATGGTCGATACAGTGCAACTAGAATTTGGACCATTAACTTTGAGAGGGAGTCTAGTAATCCATTCTTTTTGAAGAATGCCATGCATGTTCCAGGTCTGAAGAAGAACTTGGTCTCGGTTGCAATGATGGAAGATAGAGGTTATGATGTTGTTTTCAGTGAGGGAAAAGCCTTCCTTTGACATAAAACAATGGGTCAAACCAAGAAGATAGGGGTTTGAATTAATAATCTCTACAAGCTGGAGGTAGATGGCTGTGCTGCAATGGTGGGAAAAGCAGAAGAAGTGGTGAGCCGGGATGAGGGCGAATTATGGCACAGGACATTGGGCCATCTTCACCATGGCACTTTGAAGATTTTGAAATAGATTTCTACTGGACTTCCCAAGGGTACTCTTACGCAGTCAGATCAATGCAAATGATATACAATGGTTAAGTTTGTGAAGACCACCTTTCATGAGAGGGAGAGCCGTGCTTCAGTGATCCTGGAGAGAATTCACACAGACGTGTGTGGACCATTCTAAGTTGCTTCAACAGTAAAACACAGGTATTATGTGATATTTGTTGATGACTATTATTGTAGATGCTGGATCTTCTTCATGCAGAAGAAGATTAAAACGTTCTCAAAGTTCTGTGAGTTCAAGGCATTGGTGGAGAAGGAGTCGGGGAAGCAAGTGAAAGCTCTATGGAGCGATAATGGTGGTGAATACATCTCGGGAAAATTCAAAGACTTCTGTAGCACAAAATGAATTCGAAGAGAACTCATAGTGCCTCATAACCCACAGTAGAATGGGGTCGCGGAGAGAAAGAACAGAACGATCATGGGTGCTGCACGAGAAATGCTGCATGACCAAGGCCTATTGATGCACTTGTGGGCGGAAGCATGCAACACTGCGGTTTATGTACAAAAACGTTGTCCTCATAGAGTACTTGGCATGAGTACACCTAAGGAAGCTTTTACTGGTAAGAAGCTCGATATTTCTCATTTGAAGATTTTTGGCTCACTTGTTTACATTCATGTGACGAAGGACACCAAGAAGAAGCTGGAGTTGACTGCAGAAGTTGGGATATTTTTGGGGTACACAGTGTTAGGTATCTGTAATTTATTAGCAAGATTGGGAGAGTCCAATCACAGAGTTAACATCATTTCAACCAACTTTGGGATTCTAGGATCTAGCCCTCCTGAATCCGGAGAGGGATCTCTCCAATATGTACAAAGATGGATATTGTCTTTGAGAAGCTTAAGGTAATGATATTAGGCTAGTTATGAAGGCCGAGGGTTTTGTTTTGTTTTGGATGGTTGAGCATGAAATGTTACTTGAGGGGAAAGTCCTAAGTGCAAAAGTTTCAAAAGTGAGAAGTTGCAAGCAAATAGAACATTTTTGGCAGATAGATAGATATAACGCTGGTTTTTAGTCCATTGGGCTATGGAGTCATATCTGGGCTTTAATTGAACAACAACATCAAGTGTGATCCAAGGGGCAAGTCATCTATACCACAAGATTATTGAGATTAAAAGGATGAAATGGAAACATTAAAATGTTGGAGGGATGGAAACTGATAATAATTTCTCAGAGGATTTATAGTCAGTCCAAACAAGAAAAGCCTCTTAAGTAACTATTTTAAAACCAACCAAGGACAGGGCTAACCATAGACTTCTTGGGCAAGTTCTTATTAAAGCAGCTTAATTGACAAACAATCCAGTAATCCACATAATTACCTTCAGAAAGTATGAAAACACATAAGAAAAGCAGAGTGTAACTTAAGATCAGATAAAGTACTTTTAAACCTAGTCTGCTTTCAGTCAACACCAAGGGAAACTTTCAGAATCTGCCTTTGGAGAAAAGAATCTAGGAATCGGGGCAAACCATATCTTCTCTAGTCTAACTTTAATAGCAAATAATGGAAATAACATTCGAGAACAATGTTTGAGCAAACAGAAGGACGAGGGAACGCCAACATTCCTAACTATTTAAACTGTATTGAATCATTCTTAAATAAACAAATCTGAAGAAAACATTAAGATAAAGATTTCTCAGCCAGAGAAGGTTACTGCTATACAGAAAATCCTAACCCTGTTTAAACTGTTCTTTACAGAGGGAAAATGGACAATATGGCATACATAGAAGGAAAACGATTAACAAAGAAAGAAGCACTTCACCAGTGATAAAGACCAGGATCCCAAGAAACAGCTTTTATATTGATGTCAAACCAGTTACAATCTTCAAGTCCAATGTTTCAGTTTAGCAATCATCTTCACTATTCAACCTAACTACTCTAGCACAAATAGAGCTTCAAGGGCCAGTGAACACTATGTACAAATAGAAGTCTCGAGCTCAAGTGTATTTCAAAGTTCTGCAACCAACAATTTCTCATCTTCTTCTGAGGTATTTATAGAAGGATGAGGAGGTGAGATTTTAACAAAATATCTCAAGGACAATTAATGCAGAGTGAAGACTTCTCGGCCCTTTGAGAGTCTCGTGGGAGAAATTTACAGGTGGATCACTACATTAACTATTTCACAATAAATATCAAAGCTCGGTGGAAGCTTTGTTTGACTTTGAGGCTCTGTGTGTTGTGTGGAGTAACTCTGTAGATATTTTCTGCATTGATTTCTTTGCAGAAGTAACTCCCTGGCTGTGCTGGAGGCGGATATCTGATTTTCTTCAATAACTCAGCCTTTGGTTTGAATGGTTTGAGGCAACAGGTGGCCTTTACGGTAGCTGAGTAATTAATTCGCCTTTAGTTGAAACGGTGGAAGCCTTTCTGTCTGTTTAAACGCTTATGATTTTTCTTTAACTGTGTTTAATTTGGGGATTAGGCTTTTGATAGTCAATCTTAGCCGTAATCCCTAAATTTGTCTTCAATCTTCTGCTCTGTTGCGCTCTGTTCTTCAACACTGATACTCTTTCAACTGTGTTTTTAATAAAACAGTGTCTTGTCGATGTGCAGGGCCGCGCTGGGCTCGTATGGCATCAACACCTATGAAGCGTTGATGAAACGTGTCTTCAAACCCTCTATATCTCTTTCCCTTTGATAAACGAAAGACCAGAGGATCGTCACCCTCGGCTTTTAATCCCATCCATCTAATACCAGCCATTGGGACTACCAAAACCTGGGAAACAATTCTTAAGAAATCACGCATTTTTCAGGGCTGACTTGAAAGAGCGGGGGAGGAGCGTATCCATCAGATGAAAACATCCAACGGTGGGAGATTTGCGTAGACGAGGTGAAAAGGAGAGCGGGGAGATGAACAAGTTGGAGTGATTTTGGACCGTCCGATCTGGACACGTGGACGGTCCAGATTCAATCGGAGGATCG
>CM076569.1:111685197-111775358 GCA_034641835.2 Pinus albicaulis
TATATTAGGCAGTGCTTGAAAAGGCTGCTTTTTACTCTGGTTAATAAAGAAAATGCTCTATGAACCAAATCTCTGACGTCGTATGATTATCTTTAAATGAAAATGATTCTGGGTTCGATGTCCCCAGCGGAGTCGCCAGAAATGTTAGGTTCTGGTGGCTCAAGCTGGTTAATAAAGCAAGTGCTCGAATAGATTTGAACGTAAAAGCCTCTGAGTTTTTTCCCCAGCGGAGTCGCCAGAAATGTTAGGTTCTGGTGGCTCAAGCTGGTTAATAAAGCAAGTGCTCGAATAGATTTGAACATAAAAGCCTCTGAGTTAACATCATTTCAACCAACTTTGGGATTCGAGGATCTAGCCCTCCTGAATCCGGAGAGGGATCTCTCCAATATGTACAAAGATGGATATTGTCTTTGAAAAGCTTAAGGTAATGATATTAGGCTAGTTATAAAGGCCAAGGGTTTTGTTTTGTTTTGGATGGTTGAGCATGAAATGTTACTTGAGGAGAAAGTCCTAAGTGCAAAAAGTTTCAAAAGTGAGAAGTTGCAAGCAAATAGAACAGTTTTGGCAGATAGATAGATATAACGCTGGTTTTTAGTCCATTGGGCTATGGAGTCATATCTGGGCTTTAATTGAACAACAAAATCAAGTGTGATCCAAGGGGCAAGTCATCTATACCACAAGATTATTGAGATTAAAATGATGAAATGGAAACATTAAAATGTTGGAGGGATGGAAACTAATAATAATTTCTCAGAGGATTTATAGTCAGTCCAAACAAGAAAAGCCTCTTAAGTAACAATTTTAAAACCAACCAAGGACATGGCTAACCATAGACTTCTTGGGCAAGTTCTTATTAAAGCAGCTTAATTGACAAACAATCCAGTAATCCACATAATTACCTTCAGAAAGTATGAAAACACATAAGAAAAACAGAGTGTAACTTAAGATTAGATAAAGTACTTTTAAACCTAGTCTGCTTTCAGTCAACACCAAGGGAAACTTTCAAAATCTGCCTTTGGAGAAAAGAATCTAGGAATCAGGGCAAACCATATCTTCTCTAGTCTAACTTTAATAGAAAATAATGGAAATAACATTCGAGAACAATGTTTGAGCAAACAGAAGGACGAGGGAACGCCAACATTCCTAACTGTTTAAACCGTATTGAATCATTCTTAAATAAACAAATCTGAAGAAAACATCAAGATAAAGATTTCTCAGCTAGAGAAGGTTACTGATATATAGTAGGTCCTAACCCTGTTTATACTGTTCTTTACAGCAGAATATGAACAATATGGCATACGTAGAAGGAAAAACAATTAACAAAGAAAGAGGCACTTCACCAGTAATGTAGACCAGGATCCCAAGAAACAGCTTGTTATTGATGTCAAACCAGTTACAGTCTTCAAGTCCAATGTTTCAGTTCAGAAATCATCTTCACTATTCAGCCTAACTACTCTATCACAAACAGAGCTTCAAGGGCCAGTGAACACTATGTACAAATATAAGTCTCCAGCTCAAGTGTATTTCAAAGTTCTGCAACCAACAATTTCTCATCTTCTTCTGAGGTATTTATAGAAGAATGAGGAGGTGATCTGAGAAAAGATCTCTCAGGATAATTAATACAGGTTCAAGAATTCGTGGCCTTTTGAGGGGCTCGATGAAGAAGTTCACAGGTGGAACATTGTATTAACTGTTTCACAATAAATATCAAAGCTCGGTGGAATCTTTGTTTGACTTTGAGGCTCTGTGCATGTTTTGGAGTAACTCTGCAGATATTTATTCATTGGTTTCCTTACAGAAGTAACTCCCTGGCTGTGCTAGAGGTGGATATCTAATTTTCTTCAATAACTCAGCCTTTGGTTTGAATGGTTTGAGGCAAGAGGTGGCCTTTACGGTAGCTGAGGAATTAATTTGCCTTTAGTTGAAACGGTGGAAGCCTTTCTGTCTGTTTAAACGCTTATGATTTTTCTTTAACTGTGTTTAATTTGGGGATTAGGCTTTTGATATTCAATCTTAGCTGTAATCCCTAAATTTGTCTTCAATCTTCTGCTCTGCTGCGCTCTGTTCTTCAACACTGATAATCTTTCAACTATGTTTTTAATAAAACAGTGTCTTGTTGATCTGCAGGGCTGCGTTGGGCTCGTATGATATCAACGCCTATGAAGCGTTGATGAAACATGTCTTCAAACCCTATATATCTCTTTCCCTTTGATAAACGAAAGACCAGAGGATCGTCACCCTCGGCTTTTATTTTCCTTTGTTATAATGGAAAAAGCATTGGGACCTGCAAAACACAAACAATTTTTTAAGAAATCTTGCATTTTTGGGGAAAAAATGCTTCAGAAGGCGGGGGAGGAGCGTATCCATCAGATGAAAACATCCAACGGTGGGAGATTTGCGTAGACGAGGCGAAAAGGAGAGCGGGGAGATGAACAAGTCGGAGTGATTTTGGACCGTCCGATCTGGACACGTGGACGGTCCAGATTCAATCGGAGGATCGCAATCGGGGGAAAAAATAAATGTGTGCGATGGAAAACTCTGATGCGATTAAGCGCTGTCCGTCAATCTGTAGATCAGATCGATGGCGGAGAGTGAATCGGGGGATGGCCGATCGGCAGGTGCAAACAAGTGTATGTGATGGAAAACCCCGATGCGATTGGGCGCTGGCCGTTTGATCGGCTTACGATCAACGGTGGAGATTAGTTTTTAGAACGAACCGGTAGAAACCTTGATAATATATCAAAACCCCAAGTTTTTAATATAAACGAAGGTTTAATGGATCAGGGCAGAAATAAAATATATACAAAGGATAGGCACCCGCCTGCGGGGCCTTCGGATATATGGAACGCAAAGGGCCCGGGGCTTAGTACATCAAAGGCCAATCGCAATCGGAATCGCGGGCCTGTCTTTTCAATCAACCCATTTATATTCAGCACATGGTTTTAAGTTTTAACTTAGAACTTGCGGGAAGTGGGTTTTTGGGTTTACAAAGGAAAATGAGCTTTGTAATGGTTCAAAGTCATGCACCCTTTAGATATTTGCGATTAGCGCCGAAAGCTTTGGCGTTTGGTTTTAACATATGGGCATGTGGGGGGAAGTGGTTTAGGACTTAGCCCAAGGGGCTTAGGTCCATAGTAATAAAAATTTGATTTTTATGAGAAATTTTCAAGGATTTTAATGGATTTGGGGGTTCCGAAATAGTTAAAAAGTGAGTTTTTAACTATGAAAGGGGAAATTTTCATAAATGGAAAGAAGAGGAATTATGAAAACAAGGTAGTTTTGATGGAGAAAAAGTGGAGAAGATAAAAGGTTTTGAGAAAAGGAGAAATGGCGATCTTTCAGCAGTCTTTCAGTTGGAGTCAGCAGAAATTCCTGAGTATAAAAAATGGGACAGCAAATGAGGATTTTGGACAGAGGCATGAGGCCTTAAAGAGACTTCAAGAGCCAACAATTTTCTAGTGATAAAATTTGTTCCTTGGAGGCTCAAAAAAGATCTTAGCCACCTTTTGGTATAACAAAATATTATAGGTGGCTAACACACAGAAACACCCCATAACTATCGTGTGTATTTTCCAAACAGTCAGATGACTGTTGTGCGATGGGATATAAAATTCAATGAGGTGAAAGCGATGAAGTTATCACTTGAGAGGGAGCTACACTTGCATGCGGAAGAGAAACTTCTTGTTCCCAAAGATGAGCCTCTCGATGTGGATTAGCCACAGGAGGATATTCATGGAGTGGAGGAGTTCACTCATGCAAAACCAAACATCAAAGAAGGCAAAAAGCGTACCAAAAACGCTGAGAGACTGAAGGTGGATGGGGCATAGAATGTAGGAGTTCCTACATCATAGCGCAGACAGAGACAGTCACCTAACCGATATACTAGATACATGGCTCTTATGAGAAAGTGTATCGTGACAGAGCCATCTTCTTTTGAAGAAGCAGTGCAGGAGCCCACATGGGCAGATGCCATGGTGGAGGAGTATGACTCCATTGTCAGAAACAGTGCTTGGGAGATTGTTCCAAGGCTGTTGGGAAAATTAGTTGTAGGATCAAGATGGATCTAAAAGGTAAAGCAAGCTGCTGATGGGAGCGTCGAGAAGTATAAGGAAAGATTTTTTGCCCGGGGCTTCTCACAGATTGAGGGGATTGACTATGAAGAAACCTTTTCACCTGTCGCATGGTATTCTTCCATATGGACCATCCTTGCTCTCTCAGTGTAGATGGGTTGGCACAGTCATCAGATGTATGTGAAGATTGTGTTCCTTAATGGGATCATTGAGGAAGAGGCGTACATTGAGCAGCCTAAAGGATTTGAGATCTTCAGCAACGAATCGCATGTGTACAGGCTCAAAATAGCACTATATGGGCTGAAACAAGCACCCCGTGCTTGGTACACTCAGATCAACAACTATTTCACTGGACTTGGCTTCACCAAGAGTGAGGCGGATGCAAACCTGTACCAAATTGTGGTTGAGGGTAAGATTTTAATCATTTTACTTTATTTTGATGATTTAATACTAGCAGGTAATGAGCAGTTGATACACTCATGCAAGGTAGATCTTGCAAAGGAGTTTGAGATGAAGAATTTGGGCCTCCTTCATTATTTCCTTGGATTGGAAATATGGCAGCGGGAAGGTGAACTGTTTGTGTTTCAAGGAAAGTATGCTCGGGAGATACTAGAGAAGTTTCACATGCAAGGCTGCAAGCCTATCGACACTCCTCTTCTAGGAAATTGGAAGAAAGAGGCTGCTACATCGACAGAGGTAGTGGATGCCACTGTTTATCGATAGTTGGTGGGTTCTCTCATGTATTTATTTAATACAAGACCGTACATATGCTATGCGGTGAACCAACTTTCACAAGCGATGGTTAAGCCTACTAAGCTCTTTTGGAAAGCAGGCAAGCATGTCCTGAGATATCTTAGGGGCGCATCTGAGTATGGTTTATGGTACAGACAGACGGATGAGGTGAAGTTGCATGGCTTCATGGATGCAGATTGGGTAGGAAGCCCAACAGACAGAAAGAGCACATCAGGAGGGATTTTTAGTATCGGATCTATGGCAGTTTCTTGGTACAGCAGGAAACAAAGATCTGTGGCACTTAGTTCAGCGGAAGCGGCATACATGGCAGCAAGTATAGCTGCATGTGAGGCTATCTGGATGAGGAATATTCTGGTTGGTTTGTTCGGTTCACATTTAGATCCCACGGTGATTCATTGTGATAATCAAAGTTGCATTAAACTCTTGGTTAATACCATGTTTCATGATAGATCTAAACATATTGATATCCAGTATCATCATATCAGAGATTGTGTGCAGTGTGTTACACCATTTTTTTGGTCATCTAACTCATTATCATTAGATGAACCCAAGTACACCATGTAAGACCAATTTTACCCTAAGTAAAATTGCTTTCACCATATAAAATAACATTTTTCCATATTTCCTAGTCATATTTAACCCAAAACAAGGAAATTGATTAAATAAATCATTATTTATTTAATTATTTCCTAGGAATAAGTTATTCAAATCATTATTTAATAATATTCCTAGTTAAATTTGACTAAATCATTTGTAAATAATTAAATAAATCATTATTTATTTAATTTTATTCCCATCATTTCCCTAAAATGATAAATAAATCATTTATTTATTTATTATTTATAAATAAAGGAATCGACCCAAGTCAAGAATCCTTTTCCCTCCAACAAATATAATAAAATATTCCTAAATGGTGCTTCTAGAATTCGATTAATAATATTTTATTCACGCACCGAGTTCTAGGCCGCCCCAATATTTTGTTATAAATAGGAGGGTTTTCCCCATTCATTAGTCACCTTCATTGCATTAGATCACTCTGGATCTACTCTTGGTCACCATTTTCCATTTTTCTTTACGAACTCCCATTGAGTTCTATGTTTGTTTTTCTACACCAATAAGAGAGAGGAATGTTAGATCTGAAACACTGAGGACTTTCAAGAACCCATCCCACTGAGGAGAACTAGAAAACACCTTTCTTGTTTTCCTCTCAAGTGCCCCATTCTTTAATATAATACAAATCATTCTTTTAAACATTTTGTTCTTGTCTTGTCTATTGGATGCATGGAGCCATATTATATTTTATCTACTTAATGTCTTTTGTGCTTAGATCTAAATTTGTGCAGCAGAATTAAAGATATTTTGCAGCCATAATCGATGTTAGGGCTATTTGTTATGCGTAGCTAAAGTGATCTTTTACGATGAAAGAATCATACTAACAATTGGCGACTCCACACGGGTTTTCTTTTGCGACCACTGTCGTTTTATATATTCCTGTATATCTAGCTGTTTCAGAGCCTAGGGTTTCTCTTCCATTTTCTGTTTTTCCTATTTTTATGGTTCTTTCCAACTCTAAAACCCTCAAACAATAAAATTTTTAACTTCCATGTGTTTCTGGCCTTATTGCGCAGGTGACAGACATCAGCCGCAGCTGAGACGACAATTTTTTATGAAATCTGCCGCCGAGACAGCCGGGTCTGCAGGTCGCACTTATCAGCCCAAAAAGTGCGACCTGGACTTGAGGACGCACTTTTCTACCCCAAACCTGCGACCTGGATTGAAAACAGGTCAGAACCTGCGACCTGCACTTTTTCTACAAATTTTTCAGCACTTTTTATGGGTTTGTCTGAAGCTTTTGTCAGGGTTTTCCAGCCTCCATCTCTTCCTGTTTAGACCTGTTCCTGATCTGCTTTACTCAACTAAGAGGGAATCTTTCCCCTTAGGGCTCTAGTACCCTCCACTTTTTGTGGGAGAGTCTTTGTTGTTTCAGAAGTCTGAATTTTCAGAGTTTCAGTCTTATTTTTCTCAGATCTGATACCTCCTTTTCAGATCCCTTTAGATCAACTCTTCTCCCTCTCAAATCACCTCATATCATTTTGTTTGGGTTCCTTTCCACGACCACCGCCTTGTCTCTTCTATTTTTAGATGATCTCCTCCTTTTTAGCAGCAACCTTGCCTCTGCCTATTTGTTGTTCTCTGCACCACTTTTCAACAGATTTCTCCTTTAGATCACAGTCCCTTCTAACATTAGATCTATTGGCCTCCTTTTTGCGTGCTTGGCTTAGTTTTTTCCCTCTTATAGACTAGTTTTGAGAGACCCGCCTTCTTGGGTTAAATTGATGCATTAGTAGCTATTAATTTTCTGTTCTTTTCGTTTTATTTACTGCAGATTTATTTTCAGTTACGCGGCACACTTTTTCTTTTACTCTCAAAATGTCTGGGTTTAAACAATTAAAATTAACGCACGCCACACACTGACCCTAAGTGAATAAGCGCCTGGTTAGCACCGCCTGGAAAAGACTTTAAAATCAATTGTCACTTCACCTCTCTACCCTTGACCTCACTTGATTTTGTCCCTCCTTGCCCTTGTTGGTTTTTATTCTT
This sequence comes from Pinus albicaulis, assembly GCA_034641835.2. NCBI lineage: Eukaryota > Viridiplantae > Streptophyta > Pinopsida > Pinales > Pinaceae > Pinus > Pinus albicaulis. The sequence goes on from CM076569.1 coordinate 111,692,622, forward strand.
CCCGTCATCATTGTGCCTCCAAGGTGCCTCTCTTGGAAAATTCTTGGCCTTCACCCTCAGTTTCCGCTTGGTTGACTTCCTCCTTCCCATCGTCATCGATAAATTCCTCCCCCAAGTCCATACTCCGACTCTTCCTCTGATTGTTCGGGTTCTCCCCCTACTTCTGGTTCTCCCTCTCTTACCTTCACCATGTCTAGTTCAGGCCCTAGCCCTAACCCCAGTTCTACCGTTGGGTCAGTTTCCAGTGGAACCACTACAAGACCTACCTCGACTGCCCCATTGCTCCCTTATATGGCAGGCCTCAGTCTCCCTGACTTCAATCAGCACATTAATGACCCTATTCGCCATGATGTTAGTTGGCCTGCTATGCCAACCAAGCTTCCCTTCGACATTCCCAAGTTCGAAGGCCTTGCTAGCGAAGATCCCTCCAACCATATCCGATCTTTTCACATGTGGTGTTCCTCCAATTGCATCACCGATGACTCCATCCGTCTTCGTTTGTTCCAACGCACGCTTACAGGCGAAGCTTATAAATGGTATGTTGAACAGGCCACCTCCTCCCATACCACTTTTGCGACCATTGCCCAAGCCTTTTTATCTTATTTCCAGCTCCCTCTCCGATACGACACTAGTACCGAGATTTTAACCTCCTTCCGTCAATCTTCTTGTAGCCGCCTTTCTGCTCATGTCCAGGAATGGCGGCGAAGAAGAAGCTTATGTCGAGCTCCTCCCTTTAAAGATCGGGTTTATATGGACTGGTTCCTTCTCTCTCTCTTACCTCCCATTGGCAAAGATGTCGCCTCCCATTTCCCTCAAACCGAAGAAGCCGCCCTCCAAATAGCCTTGAAATATGATCTTATTTATGTTCAATCTGGTTATGTTTATACCATCCTTCCTGACCTCCCCAAGCCCGGCGGCACTAACGCCCCAGGGGCATCTCATTCTACCGACGGTATCGTTGGAACTCTTTCCCATACCTCTGCCCAACCTACTATGGGCTATGGTTTCCCTCCAGGGACCAGCACCTCTAGCACCTTTCCCCCTCCAGGTAGCATGTATCCAGGATATGGCATACCTCCCCCTCTTTCCCCTACTCCTACTTACCTCACTGGTACCCATCCTAACCCTTATCCTTACCCACATCCTGGTGTCCCAACTCCTCCAGCATTTGGACCTCTCACTCCCTTGCCTTCTGCACCCCCGCCACAACACTTACTACCCCCCCCAGGGCACATATTTGCGCAGCAGGACGTGACCCATTCTCTTCCTTCTTAAAGAAAGAGGAAAGGCAATCAATCTGCCCCTATTAATTGTGGACCCAATCCTTCGATTATTGATCCTCACACTACTAACCAGCCACAAGGTTCTCAGCCCAAGCCGAACAGGCCACTTCGCACCAATAAGCCTTGTTCCTGTTGCAGTGTTTATGGTCATTACACTCACTATTGTCCCTTATTACCACAAATGCGGCAGATGTGGGATTCTCAGGCCACTGTGAGGGGACAACACTCCTCCCCTACTGTCCCTCCCACCCCAGCTACTTTTCAACCCGTTGTGTTTCCCGATCCTTTCCCTCAACAAGGATTTGTGGCCACTCAACCCCCTCATGCCCCGGTAATCAATCAACCTTCCCCTTCTAGTTCCTCTGATTACCAGATTCTCATGATGGCCTCTGACCCACCTCAACCTTCAAACTCGGTCCTGTCAGTATTCCACACCTCTCGTTCCATCTGTCTCTGAGTCTCCATCGTCAGGTCCTACAGAGCCTCTATCGACACCCCATGGTCCCTTGCAACTCCCTCTGCCCAAAGCCGAGGTTCATCCCAAGCCTCCTAAGGGACCATTACGCCGAAATGCTGCCTCTGGTCGGCCTGCCCATTCATACAGCATAGTAGATGATCTAGCCCAATCTCCTGCTGCCATTTCAACACTAGAACTCCTCCAGTCATGTCCTTCTCAAAAGCGGGCTCTACTATCTGCCGTGGGCGCTGTAGATCCTGCTGATGACCAATTGATTGTTTTCGACGCCCATTAGTCAGACCATCCCCCTCTTCCTCCTTTGGTTGCTCTCCAAATCCCAGTCAAAATCCGAAACGCCAATGTTCCTCGGTGTATTATTGATGAGGGGGAATCTACCTGCATAATGTCCGCTTCAGTTTGGAAACAACTCGGTTCCCATGAACTGGCCCCTTCCACCATCACCCTTCGCGCGTGGGATGGCCATGCCTCCCAGCCCATTGGCCTATTCCGTAACTATCCTATCACCCTTTCCAGCAAGACTGTTTGTGTTGACGTTGAAGTTATCGACTCCCCTCTTGACTACAACATCCTTTTGGGGCGTAGTTACACCTATGCCATGTCAGCCGTCCCATCCGCAGTCCACCGCAAGATGTTTTTCCCTCATAATGGCAAGATTGTCACCATTGACCAATTGACCTACCATGAACCAAAATCTCAGACCTCCCCTGAGTCCACCATCTCTACTGTCACTAATAAACCAACTGTTGATTCTTTGACTAGTGTTTCCCCTGGCGTCTACAAAGATTCATCTTTGCTTGGAACTTTTCCTAGTCCTCCCCCTCCTCCTGTCTCTGACCCCAGCTTAGCGAATGTTTGCATGATGCAATTGTCTCAAGCTGGCCTTCCACAGCCTGCTCTGGCTAGTCGGCAACCTCAATCTCGCCCACAACCTCCTGCTCCTAGCCCTTCGCTTCAGTCCACCGAACCTTTTTCACTTGACCCTTCCCATCACACTCAGGAACCTCCCTAACCTCCTGATTCAGTTCCCTCAGGTCTCCACCATATGGGAGCCGTCCCCGCTAGTCATTACCCCGCCGGTCAAATACCTTTCCTTTCCCCCCGGTGTTTATTCAGTCCCCATCATGGCCACCCTTTCCCTCCCTAATTTAACCTTGGGAATTCCAGTATGGTATCTTACTCCTCCACCCGAAACCCCACCAAGCCACCCCAAACCATACATAGCCATGACACCAATGCAACCAATTCCCTTCGCTCCTTCCACCACCACTGTGCCCCTCGCCCCTCCGCAGAACCCTCCTAATGTTACGACAACTACAGGCAAGAAACAAAAAACTCGCAAGGGGGCATCCAATGACAAGGCCACCGCACCTGACCCTACTCCTCCCCCACCCGCCAAGCCTTGTGCCTTGTGTGATGGTATCGGTCATCCCACCCACACTTGTCCCGAGTTTCCCCATATCCAACCCATGGTTGAAGTCGTGTTCCCTGAATCTACGATCTCTGAAACCTCTATTTCTTCCTCATCCGTAGCCAAGAACCCAAAGAATCTTCGCACCAACAAACCCTGTGCTCTGTGTGGTGTCCATGGCCATTATTCTCACCATTTTCCTCACCTCACGCATTACCGCGCCTCTTTAGAGGTCATACGTGAGTACGAAGTTGAAAAAAATCAATCTTCCTCTCCCATCTTTGCTCAATATGCGTCCAGTCTACTCGCGGATCCCCCTGCTACCATTGACATTCCTCCCCCTGATGTTGAGATGTCGGACCCTGCTACTTCCCTTCTATACCTATCATCATCCACGCGCTCCCCGGAGTACATTCCTTCTGAATCCACTCCACCTATTCTGCTTGATTCCCCTCCAAACATGGGTTCTTCATATTTTGACCATCTTTTTACCTGTTCTTCTGTCATTCCCCATGATGACCCGTATCTACGCCTCTCCTCCCATACTAATGATTTAGGTACCTTTTCAGCATCGTATGGTCTCCTTGACCTTTCCATTCCCTCTCCTAATCACGATCATACCATCCGTATCTTCAATGTCCGTCGCAGCCTGAGTGCCCGCTCTTCATCCCATAGTTCTCATTCATCTCCCTCTCATCGATCTATGAGTCCTAGACTTCCTACCTAGACCACTCCCTCCCATCGCCGTCAATGGATGTCTATCCTCTACTCACACTGCCATCCTTTTTCTCATCCCTCCCATTTCTTGTCTTATGACACTATTACATCGACCCTTTCATCCACACCTTATCTGGGCTACGCCGATGGGGAAAGTCGCTCTTCCCACCATCTCGCTTCAGCAGCATGGGCCATCTTTACCCCCTTGCATACCCTGGCTCTTGCAAACGGGGTCTGCATTGGTAAGGTCACCAATAATCCGGCCGAATATGATGCAGTTCGTGGTCTCTTAGCCGATGCCCTCTCTCATCACATCCTCCATCTGCATGTTCATTTAGATTCCCTGCTTCTTGTCTTACAACTTAATGGTGTCTATCGTGTGCATAACCCTATCCTGTTTAGACAGTATTTACGAGTGAAACTTTTGATATGAGAATTTATATTCATTACATTTAGCCATATACCTAGATATCAAAATCACTACATAGATCAAATCACAAATCAAGTTCTAGACTGGAATTTATCACACACAACACAATAAAATTTAACGCCATCAATCAAATGCATATACATCATATATATTATATAACATGTGTTTTTAGAGTCCATCTACTCTGAAACATACGACATGCCCATAGCATGTTAGAATAACAAAACTACCAAAATGGGGAGCACCACTCGCCCCTACATCGACACTGAGGGGCACCACCTGCCCTACATCTAATCACTCTCTGGAGGATCCCGAGCCAATGGCTCTACTCCCGTAGCTCATAGATCACGCACAGCCTGACCGGCCATCGCCATGCGTTGCATGATACCTTGCCACTCCGAGGGTAGCCCAATACATAACTCTATGTACCGGTCGTCTAAATCCTGCCAACCATGCTCCGATACATCGGTCAGCAGCCCCTCACATCTACGATGAATGTCCTCCACTCGAGCAGCCATATCCTTGCTCTGCGCCATCCTTGATCCACTTGCACCTGTAGCTCCTGTCGCTGCAGGTCATCCCATATATCCGGCCGGTTTTACCGGAGCTATATCTGCATTCCAAAAAACATCACGATTAGCACCATGTATACTAGTCACAAACTCTAAAATAAAAATAACATAATAGTTACTTGTCACTTACCATTGAGCCCACGCACTTGACCAGGCGGAAGCGGCAAGTCCGGATCTCCCCAATAACTCATCCCACTTTAGGGGTAGTCGTCTATGTATAATGGCATTTGATCCCAATGCGCGAAGAACTTTGGTCGGAACACCCATCGGACCGCCCCTCCCCATCCTCTACACAGTATTCGTCCCCACCGACGCATCCGGGGCTCTCTCGGACCTCGATCAGGCAACTGTACACGAGGACGTAAGGTCGGGATCTTCTCAAAGAAGAAAGAGCACAACACCGTCCCGTAGGCACAATCATGATTCACTTGTTTCTTGCATAGAGATAGCTGTCGTTTCACCGATACCAACATCATCTGGGCCCACCCATAGTAGGTCCCACTCAGCACACTCTCCACAATCATCATCTGCCCTCCAGTGATGTGATGGAACGCCTGGATACCCAAGATCCGCAACACTGTTGCGGCCACTACTCGGGTCTCCAACCTCTCTAGGTCACCAATGGATATCCGAGTCCCTTTGACTCGGACACCTGGTCGACAATGTCGCTCAACAAACTCCATAATGTTACACCCTCGTGGTAACACTGGCTGCGTATTTCCCACCATCCCTAATGGTGGGAGACCAGTCAAGAAATACAAATCCTGGACCGTCAGCTCGATCCTGTGCCCCTGCACTACAAATGCCTCATGATCTGGATCCCAATAACTGATAATCCGGGCCAACAAGGGCTCTCCAGCCCTCATCAAATGGTTATCCAAAAATTTCAAAACCCCATGCCTAGCCAGTGCATGACGGACACCCCGATCCACCTGGATTTCCATCTGTAATGTCCCTAAGTCTCTCTCTCTCCACTTGATCCGTATATCTACCATATTTGCACAAAAACATCAATTTTGTCAGCCCCCAGATCAACAAAACTACATTAACATACACCAAAATAGAATCTCAGCCCATAACTGCACTGAAACCCCCCACATCCAACAGGTTGCACTTTCTGGGCAAAACCTGGGCCAGGTCGCACTTTTCAGGCCAAAACCTATGTCCCAGGTCGCAGTTTTTGCCCCAAAAAGTGCGACCCGACCATAATTATGAAGTAAGGGCAGTTACTGAGATTTAAAGCCCTAATCTGCAATTTGAATCCATCAAAAACAAAGCTTAGGATTAGGCCTCTTACCTGCAACTGGCGGATCACAATTCCAACAGTCAGTTTGTCTGCTACGAGCGCCACAAGATTTAGGGCCTTCTCTCCTCTCCACATTCACCACAGCTACACAAGCAAATGAATGATTCTAGAGGGAAAACGCCTTATTAGAAGAAAACCCCTATTTTTTCTTTTGCCCGCTATGACCAAACCGTAGCCCCGTTTGACATACCATCTGTACCGTTGAAAATATCTCACCGAACACTCAAATGGGTATCTATCAGTTTTTCATGTTTTGATACTTCACCAGGACACATTTTTTCCATGAAGGGTCTATTCACTTCTTCTTAAAATCAAATTTCTTCACTTATGACACTTGTACTTGGGGCACCACTTTTCCTCCTTACTCGTCTTCGTTCGTGTTGATTTTCATCATGAGCTACCCTATTGTACTCATGCTTTTCTGGTCCCCCATTAGACCCGTACTATCAGGCTGCACCATTGAGTCGCCCTTGTTTAGAGCATCTGAGTCGAGTCATCATCACATCCATGGAATCTATCCCGAGTCCCTTCATACCCAACTATAGTCCTCCATCCTTTCTTGCTTGATCTCTCTCTCGTGTCACACATTCTGGCCTTCAGTACCCTTGTCCCCTATCCCTCATGATATTGTGTCATTCGCTGCCAAGCCATTCATGCCCTTTATGCTCTAACAAGGGAAGTCGTCCAACCGCTCCTCTGTATCCCTCATTCCATCATCATCATCAGTATCTACTTTTTCGTCGCTCTACTATTTTCCCTCGTGCCTTAGTTGGGGTTCCCTTATTTCCTCACCTATGGCAGACCGACTTCTGTCGACATCAACTTCCTTACTCCAGAAGCCAGGTCTAGGGGGCAGTGTACCTTAGTTCCAGTTCTTCTCAGCATGATGGTGATCTATACACTTGATGGTCCAGTGATGCAGTAGCAGCGATTGGTGATTCCCGAGCGTGTGTGAGATGTCTCAACCCTCATGAGGGGGTGGCCCTGCAGGTAGCCCCCCACATGCTCGGATGACTTCTTCATTTCCGCCCTTGATGCCGCTCCTCTCATTTGATGATATCGGCCTCAACCACTTGCAGCGCCTCTTTGATTTGCATGTACCAGTCCGATGTTGCGAGCCCTTCCCTGTGTGTAGGGGGAATTTGGATGTATTTGTATCTCATGTACTAAAATCTCCTTGTATAAGTCCTGAATATTATTCCAGGCATCACATGTATGTGGGATTCATCATTTTTTTTATCTGGCTCATGTTTAGGCCAGCATATGCTTCATTATTGCGTTCCGTGGTTTTCTGGGTGCCTTATTCTTTGTACTATTGTCTCGGCGGGCATAGGTTATGCCTCCCCTGCCGCCTTTAACACTGGTACTACTTCATCACCTAGAGACTTGTTGCACCTGTAAGTCTCGTCTCCTCCAGGTCTAGTCCTCAGCACATTAGACTACCTTACATTCCTCTCTCTCACTTCCCTTTTGATACCTAGTGATTGAGTTCTTACAACGTACTTCGGTCATACGATTTTCTCCTAACACTCGTACATTGGGGGGCAATCTGTTACACCATTTTTTTGGTCATCTAACTCATTATCATTAGATGAACCCAAGTACACCATGTAAGACCAATTTTACCCTAAGTAAAATTGCTTTCACCATATAAAATAACATTTGTCCATATTTCCTAGTCATATTTAACCCAAAACAAGGAAATTGATTAAATAAATCATTATTTATTTAATTATTTCCTAGGAATAAGTTATTCAAATCATTATTTAATAATATTCATAGCTAAATTTGACTAAATCATTTGTAAATAATTAAATAAATCATTATTTATTTAATTTTATTCCCATCACTTCCCTAAAATGATAAATAAATCATTTATTTATTTATTATTTATAAATAAAGGAATTGACCCAAGTCAAGAATCCTTTTCCCTCCAACAAATATAATAAAATATTCCTAAAGGGTGCTTCTAGAATTCGATTAATAATATTTTATTCATGCATCGAGTTCTAGGCCGCCCCAATATTTTGCTATAAATAGGAGGGTTTTCCCCATTCATTAGTCACCTTCATTGCATTAGATCACTTTGGATCTACTCTTGGTCACCATTTTCCATTTTGCTTTATGAACTCCCATTGAGTTCTATGTTTGTTTTTCTACACCAATAAGAGAGAGGAATGTTAGATCTAAAACACTGAGGACTTTCAAGAACCCATCCCACTGAGGAGAACCGGAAAACACCTTTCTTTTTTTCCTCTCAGGTGCCCCATTATTTAATATAATACAAATCATTCTTTTAAACATTTTGTTCTTGTCTTGTCTATTGGATGCATGGAGCCATATTATATTTTATCTGCTTAATGTCTTTTGTGCTTAGATCTGAATTTGTGCAGCAGAATTAAAGATATTTTGCAGCCATAATCGATGTTAGGGCTATTTTTTATGCGTAGCTAAAGTGATATTTTATGACGAAAGAATCATACTAACAAAGTGGAAGATCATGTTGCTTCAGTACATTCCTACGAAGGATCAGGATGCAGATATTCTGACGAAGGCGCTCACCAGGAGAAAATTCGAATACCATAGAGGCAGGATCGGGGTGAAGGATAATCCCTATCTTGTTGAGAGGGAGTGTTGAGATTCAACAAGATGATGAGCTTAGTGAAAAGAGTCACCTTCACTAAGTGGGCCCGCAAGCTATTTTTGGCGCAAGTCTATTTTTAGACATGATGATCATATTTCAGAAGTTGCAGGATGCTATTTGTGGATGGTTGATCAAGTTGGAAAAATAGATGAAATTCTATTTTTAGAATATTGGGCGAAGTCTATTTATAGATCGTCAATATAAAAATAGATGCATGTCGATTATTATTAGCTCTTAATAATAATCAAACTCTAAACAACAACTTATTCTCTTGGAGCACTTCAGTTCAGTGCACAGATGTGGCACATCAGATGACAGAAGGAATTACGCTATTCCTAAGGGTTTACTGGAGCTAATGCATGGAGGACTCAGTTAGAACTCAAGTGGCAGAGTTATGACACAGTTGGAAGAGTAGTTGGTGGATTTGTATTTAGTTTAACTCAGTTAGACTCAGTTGAGCTAGTTGTATCTAGTCTAACTGAATGATACACTAGTGAAAGTGGAGTGAATTAATTAGTTAATTAATTCACAAATAATAACTCATTAATCAAATGAACAATACATCAGTTAACTATAGTGCATGGAAGTTTCAGTGGAGACCAGTGGAGAGATAGGTGAAAGGGCAAGATAGACTATCTGTTGTGACTATAGTGATGCATTGTTTGCATCAAACACAAAGTGGAGATGCCAATGAGGATTGCGTAGTGCAAGCAGGGGTAATTCGAATTCATTCAGAGCTATTCTTCAGCAGGGATTTCAAAGAGGAGGCAGGCTAGCAGGTGGCAAATATCGATGCATGGATTTGCAAGACTAGGCCTGATTAGTGTATGACGATTGTACTATACTGAGAGCTTGTGATAAGCTTTGTATGCTTGTATGACACTGTAATATGATCTCCATGTTACATAATATATAGTTGGGGTTTTTAGCTTCAGGATTTCTTGGTTAAAAACTGTGTTATGTGCGATTGAATATTTTTGTTTATGCTTCACATGTGTGTGCAATTAAATTATCCACAAAAGATCAAAAAGTGGAATTGATTCAATATTTTGCATAAAGTTAAATAGTGTGAGATCAGGTGGATCAAGGACATATGCATGCTTAGTGCATATTAATTTCTACATTTATCATATTGGGTTCTATACTGCCTCCAAAAAATAATTCCATAGCCATTAAGCCCTCAAAAATCTATACTATGACGCATGAAGAGGAAGAATTGCAGTATGAGATATCAAAATTCCGGTACCAAGTGAAACAAATTTCGATATTACGAAGAGCAACTAAAGATGACATATATGGTTTAAAATAAGAAATGAAGGCTAAGTTTGATGGTTTGAAGGATAAAATAATAGCTAATATGGATGATAAATTAGTGGAAGATCACATTGAGCATCAACAACAAGTTCTCCAACTCTCAAAGGATAACCTAACTTTGGTGTAGAATCTAATGAAACAATGGGAAGATAAAAATCACATCGAAATAAATTCTGAAGTAGTCACAGAAACAAGAACTAAACAAGTACGATCAATTTCAGAGTATCTTAGCAAGTGGAAGAACTTTCCTGTAGAAGATTCCACATGGGAGGATGAGAATTTTATACAGAAGCATCAAGAAATAATCAAGCGTTGAGGACCACACTTGTTTGAAGGAGAGGGGCATGTTAAGTACCTATATTAATAGTGTAGTCCCTTATTATGTTAGTGTAGCCCCCCTTATTGTTATTGTTGTACCCCTGTAACCCCCATATTATTATTATTGTGCCCTTACATTATTATTGTTAGGTCAGCTAGGATTACATTGTGGCCCCACTAGGATTATATTGTGGCCCCATGGACTCCTATATATATAGAAGGAGGTTTTGGTCATTTGTATCATCCAAGAATTGTTCATTTATGTAATGTATTGGAGGATGCCCCCTCGAAATGGCTTATTTCTAAGGCGTTGATATCTCTTTTCTTCTATTTTTGGAGCTGGTTTCACAACAGAAAAATTTCTTGATATGGTCATATAGTTCACTCATCAAAAGGATAAGGTCTCCTAATCCATTTCAATGTGGTATAGGAAAATTTTGTTTTTTTTTAATATTTTTAGCCTATCTTAAGTTTCATTAGCACCTCCATTTATGTCATTTCATATCAAACCATTCCTCATATGGTGTCATTTTTCATTCCCCGTGCATTTAAAATAAAAAAGGGCGCATCTATCAGTTTTTCAAAATTTCGAAGCATTTTACACATAAAAACAACAGATTTCGCTACGAAACTGCCTAATAGTTTCGTAGTGAATCTATCAGAGGATAAACTAATTTCGCTACGAAAATCTGATTTTTAACCTGTCATGTCAGATTTGTATGAGGTATCATTCTATGATTAGAGGAGTTAGGGTGGAGGTCATTCAAGTCTGTTATGATAAATTCAAAGGTACGTAGTCATGTTTGATGTCATCATTAACGTTTTGGGCATGTATGTGTCATGATTGAAGCATGAGCTGTCAGTTAAACCATAAAACCTTACCTCAATTAGCCTTTTGTCATATTGCGCTTTATCTTTGCATGTGAGTCGATCCCTGGAGAGCTACTACATCGAGCCAAGCAGGTTGCTGGTAGATTTGAACTTTGCAAGTGTCATCAACAAGTGAGGTAGTGAAGATTATAAAGCACCCATGGCTGCAAGAAGGAAAACAAACAAAGGTGGTCATTTCCATAGGTATGACCCCATGGATATTAATTTACTCAATGGAGACCCTACTTCCATGGACGTTTTCAGAAGAAATGGGTGCTTGCAATTCTGTCAGAGGTTGCAGGGCTTTCATTTATAGGTTTCAAAGGATTTTTCCACCAGCTTCACAGGAACAACTTCAAAGGTTGGAATTCTGAACCTTACAGTGATACCAGAGAGCATCTCATCAGCTACAGGAATCCCTAGAGGAGGGGGAAAATGGTTTAAAGGTATCAAATTCACAATACAGGATTGCAAAGAGTTCATCAATCAAGAACACGATGAAATTGATTTGAAAAATGCTATCCCTAGGAGTTTCATGAAGGATAATTATTCAAAGTTGTTGATGGTCATTCAAAATTATTTTACCTGTGAAGGAAGGTTTCACATGGTCTACTCCTATCATCTCAGACTTATTTTTCATTTTGTAGGTAAGAGGTCACTTGACTTGCCTTTTTATTTATACATAAGTCTAGGGAAAAATTAAGATAAGGTTCAAATCAAGACAGAAGGAAGTGAGACTTCTCTTTTTCATCATGGTCTAATTAAGCTTTTAGTGTTAGAGGAATTGGGGAGGTTAGAAAGAGATTACACTTCCTTCTTGTTCATGAGTGGTTATGAAATTGATGAATCTACTCCTAATAAAGCCTTAAAACCTAGAAACATTTCATCACCAATTGTGGCAGAGGAAGTTTAAGAAGGAAATAAATCATCTCCTTTAGAACCAGTAAGCATGGAATCAGAACCTTTGCACAAGACTAATACACCTCAAACAACACCTAAAAAACAGAAGCAGACAGTCAGCAAACAAGGCAGCAAGAGAGTCACTAGGAGCCAAACAATGGCTAAAGTAAACTTGGAGGATATCCTGCATGCAATTGACATTTAAGAGTCACCCATTGTGAAAGCTAAAGACATTGAAGATTGAGGAAGAAAGCTAAAGAAAGGTAAGACTGCTAAAAACTAGAGTTTGCAGGTAATGATGCTGGTTTCATTTTTCAACCTAGGAAACCAATGACCAGACATGCAAGGAAGGTCATGGAAAGAAAAGAGATTGATAAAATCAATGAATTTTCCCAACCAACAAGCATCATATATTTGTCTTCACCAGCAAAGGAAGAACTAGTTATCAAGCAAAGAAAGGGCAAAGAGAATTTGATTGAAAAAATAGAAATAGAAACCCTCAAAAAACACTTGAAGGAGGCAGGTAAAGATATATCATTTTTGAAGCATGAGGCAAAGAAACACAGAGCTGAGAAGGTCTATTTTGAACAAATGAGGAAAATCCGAGAAGAATAGTCACAAGTGTTTCAAAAACCTTGGACAATATAGAAAAGTTGATGAAATGGACTCAACCACTGAGAGGGGAGGTTAAACATGTTAGGAGGATGAATTTTCACTTACAATCCAAAGACAGAGCATTAAAGGACAAATTGGAAGGTCTTCAGGAGAAATTGGATTTGATTCAAATGGATTTGGAAAAGAAAGGACTGAACATGACAGTGGTAGAAGAACCCATTAGTCAATTGATTGTAAATGAACTAGAAACACCATAGGAGTAAAAATTGAGATGGAATATGTTTGATAAGGTTCATAACATGCAGACAACCCAAATTTTTCAGTTGGATAACATTTTTTGAAGAAAATATTGAACTTAGCATATTCTAGTTTTTTGGACTGTTTCGTAAAGTGCCTCAGGCTTGAGGCTAGAAATACGCTATGAAAATTCCTGAAGGTGTAGTTTTTCCTTAAAACTCAGTTTTGTCAAGTTTTATGAAGGCATATTGACTGTTTACAAGGTTTATTTGCATAATTAAGGAGTTATAACATCAAAGGAGTCAAAGGTATATATGGAAAATCATGTTTTCATATGCTACTAAAACTCGCTACGAAACTGCCTAAAACTGCCCTATTTTAGTAGCGAGGAGTTTTTGAATAATTTTGAGCATCTCAACAACACATCTGCCAGCTGGAGACCTCCAGCATGTCAGTGGACCATACCAGCAGAGATTCATGTCTTAAAATGACTTCCACACAGGCAGCTCATCAATCAAAACAACGTTTAAATTGAAGGTCATCCATCCCTAAAAAGCAAGATTGTGTTCCACAAATCTAGAGGTGCTTTGAAGATGTAAAGTGGTAGTGAATTATGGTGATTTTTCCTTCGAGCATGTGACATTCATTATGTAACCATTATGTAACTGTTTCATTGATAGGATAAACGAATGTAATAAATAGAAGATAGAGTCCTATTACAAGTTTGTTTTCTTTAAAAGATAGTTGTCATTTTTCTGTTTCAAGTTAATGGTTTCAGTTATGATAGGTGTCTAATTAGAATTCAAAGATCTAGTTAGTTGGGCAGATCATGTAGATTGTAAAGAATGTCTATTTATAGACTAAACATCGAAGAGAAAGGGGTTGGATAATATTGCACCAAATTGATGCTTGTATGTTTTTGTCCATTATCAGTAATACAAAGTGACATTCTACTTCCAGACTTGAGATTCTCATGAATTTTTTGATGTGTTATTACTCTGTATCTTTATGTTTAATCACTTGCAGTAGATTTCATCTCTAATTACTCAGAATTCATAATATTATGCTCTGACTTCCTTTAGGGGTGAAATGACTGTGTTTCCCTATGTTATGTGTATAAATTATCTTTGTTAAAAACCTCTATCTGCCTCAGCTTCCATGTGAAGAACCACTGTCACTAAAAATACTGTTGTTGACTCCATAGCCCAATGGTAGCAAGCCTTCATTTTTCAACATGCAATCATACAAAAACAAGTTACAATTCATAGAGTTAGCCATCTAGTATTATCATTATTCAAAATCATAAACCCCCTTTGAGAGAGCCCTCTCAAACTAAAGAGGCTAATCTTTAGTTAGAAGTGGTTTGAAAGAGTTACATTGAGTTGATTGATGAGCAACGAATCAAGACCAATTTGGTGATAATAACATCATTCCTTCTATTGTATTTTAGACAGTAGTTGATGGTTCCTTGAAGATATCTAAGAATGTGTTTTTATGATAACAAATGATCCTGCTTCAGCTCCACTTGCAACCGACTGAGAATATTTACTACAAAGCATATGTCTGATTGAGTATTCACCAAGTACATCAGTGATCCAATCAATTTTCCATATTTGGAAGGATCCATCGGGCTTGAATCATAACTCCTAAGTCTCTACAAGTTTGTGATCATCAGAGTGGTCATAGGTTTGCAATAAGTCATGTCAAAACTCTTCAACATCATGATCACGTAATTTCCTTGACCTAAATATATTTCATCAGGTCATTTCCATACTTCTAGTCTGAAATAGTAATGCATCAAGCCAAGATCCTTCATATCAAATTCTACTACTATTTTTTTCTTGCATTATTCAATTCGAACTTCTATACCTGTTAGGAGAAGATCATCTACATATAGAAGAATAATTATTGGTTCACCATTTTCCACTTTGATATATAATTGTAAGTCAGTAGAACTTTTCTTGAAGCCTAGCCTTTCAAGATATGCATCCATCCTAGCATACCATGCCCTTGGTGCCTTCTTGAGGCCATATAGTAATTTCTTTAACATACACACATATGCCTTTCTATGATTTAATTCAAATCCTACGGGTTTTTCTATGTAGAATTCTTAATCAATTGTGCCATTCAGAAATGTAGGCTTGAAATCCATTTTATGGATGTTCCATCCTATTGATGCTGCCAAAGAAATTAGTGATCGAATCGTTGTGTATCTTGTGGTAGGAGAAAATGTTTCTTCATAATCAATGCCTTCAAGTTGAGAGAAACCTATGGCCACAAATATTTTTTTATATTTATCTATACTTCCATAAATAACATGTTTGATATTATAGATCCACTTGGAAGTAACCACATATTTGTCTTCGGGCCTAGGTATGATCTCCCATACTCCATTTTTCATGATAGATTGGTATTCTTCATTCATGGAATCCTTCCATTAGGACTATGTACTCTAAATGTCCCCTTCGCTGCTCCATGGCCTTCTGCATCAAGTAGTGTGGACTTCATCCAATTGGGTATTTTTCTTGTTTCGGGAATGACCATCGGTTGAATAGGTTCACTGGGACATTATTATTTATGGTTATATTCCTCTTCTTCCTAGTTCACTTATTCCTCAAATACTGGAAGATATTCATCATCAAAGTCCATGGAAAGATATTTTTATTTCTTGAATGTTATGCTCTCATAAAATATGAAATCATGGCTAACTTATATGTGATGACCATCCTTCATGTAGATCCTATATGCTTTTGATGAGTCACTATATCCAACAAAAATTCCTTTCATCCCAGAAGGATATAGCTTCTTCCTTTTGTCTTTTGGTATATGTATATATACAGGACACCTAAATATTCAGAGATTATCTACAGATGGATTCTTTTCAATGAATACTTCTTCCGAAGTTTTATTATCGAGAGATATGTGAGGACATATATTTTGAATATATATTGTTGTTTTTGTGGATTATCCCAATAAGAACTTTGGTAGATCCTCATCATGAAGCATTCCTTTTACACTTTCTTCAATGGATCTTTTCTTTCTTTCTGCAACACCATTTTCTTTGGGTGTGTATGGAACTATAAAATCCCTCTTAATCCATGATTCCTTACATAATGCTATGATCTCCTTGGTGTATATTCCCCTTCATTATCATATTTTAGAAATTTAATCTTTCTTTCTGTAATATTTTCAACTTTAGCTTTGAATTCTTGAAATCTTGTGAGAAATTCATCCTTGGTTTTTATAGATAAACTTAGGTCTTCCTTGAATTATCATATATAAATTTGACATAATACAAATGACCTCAAAGGGATTTTGGATTCATAGGACAACATACAACAAAGTGAATGAGATCCAATATATCTTTTAACCGTGAAGCACTACTTCCAAATGGTCTCTTGACATTCTTGCCTAATGCACATCCCTTCTGAAAACCTTCACGGTCTTCTTTATGATTTGGGATTCCATCTATAATGGAGCTTAGGTAGGGAAGGATTTTGAAATGGATATTACCAAATATTCAATGCTATAGTTCACATGGATTGATTTCAACGTGAACTAGAGCTTGGGCTGAAGGGATAACAATATGTAGAGCCTTCCTTCTCTAATGCCAATAACTTTGGATTGATTTATATTTGAGTCTTTTACCCAAATAAAAACCATTCCATAAATGAAAACTACTCTATCTCTTTTGTCTTCTAAGCTTGAAATTGAAATAAAGTTCTTATGCAAACCTGGAAAATATAAAAGATTTGTAATATTCCAAATTGGAAATAGCAGCAATATAAAACATAATTGTGTAAAACATAAAAAATATGATCATGACATGAGAGGGATCAATGTGCAGCCATAATTTTATTAATATATCAGCAGAAAAATACAAAATTATCATGAGGGATAAGCCACTCAAGCAATAGGAACAAGTCTTCAATGATCAAAACAATCAACACATTAGTTGCTGCAGCTGTATAAAATGTCGGAGAGCAATGACAGCGCTATCTATATCAGTGTAGCATCTACTGAATACATATATAAATGAAATTTGGCCGATAGAAACAAAATAAATTCCAGGCAAAGAAGATGTGGGCTCAAATACAAGATTTCTAGCCAATCCGGAAAAGATTGCTAGAATTGCCAAGAAATGTACAATGTGACAAATAACCCTGGGGTTAATATGCCACTGCAAACTAGATCTGATATGAAATGACGCTATGAAATATCTGAAATGGTGATGTCCTCCTCCAATGGTATTTCTAAATACAAGGCTGATCCCTCTACTAAAAAATAGACCCTCCTGATGAGCTCAATGAACCCTCCCAACAATTGCCTCCAAAAATAACACAGTTTAGAATTGTGACTGCGCTGTGAGGTATGGTAGATGGTTGGCCTGATGCCAAAGATGTATAAATATTCCTAGGAGTCCTCCTTGCTAATCCTCCAATGGATAGGATAGCTCTCCAATGAAAAACAAGCCCAGGAATGACTCTATGTGATCCTCCTTTACTGCACCCTGCAACACAACCCAGCTCTAAATAGAAACTGCGTTGTAGATAAAGGAGGTAGCTTGGCCAGAATACTAGAATGATTAAATTCATCTGAAAGAACCTCTCCTTCCCTAAGGATGAGGTAGGGATTCCCGATCAAGAACACCCTTGTGCTAAACAACACTGCAACCCTGCTAAACAAAAAGAGGAAGCAAAGTCTAAATAGACCAATATCAAATAATAATCTAAAAACATGAATGAAAAAGGCTGCCATCTTCTCCATATATATCAAGTGAACCACCTCACATTGGGTCCCATCCATACTTTCCACCAAGCTCATGCAAGTTTTCCTCCACTAAAACTACGTTGTCTCATCATAAAGGCCACTCCTCCATGATAGCGTTGTTGACTTGGTCAAAGTTGACTGAATCAACATGATCCAATCCCTGTTCACACCCAAAGGTGCTTAATCCATCTACTTATTCTTCCTCCTTTCACATTACTAGTGTTATTATTTCTTCTAAAGGGGTTTTATGAGTCTCCCCACCCACTTATTCACCTACCTAGTGATAAATCAAACTATAATATTCCATTTAGATGAAGGCTAAAGTTTTGGAATTTTACAATCCTCCCCTCTAAAATGTTGCTTGTGCTAAAGCAACTGTAAATGTGGAGAAAAATTCCTCCATTCCTTTTCTTGTGCCCTCCTCATCAATAGTTCCCAACACAGCTCAACATAATTTGCAATAAATCTGCCCTCCAATGGTTCCTCCCAAGCATGCAAAACCAAATGGTGTACATCATGAGAAAGTGGAAGGTGTAAGTGGAAACCTTATTTTTTTCCAATGGCGTCCTCAAGGTAGGAGTGATTATAAACATAGGGAATCTCATCCCCAATGAGATTCTCCCATACCCATGCTATCATCCAAATGAAATGAGCCATTCTAGGTAGCTCATCAAATAAGTCCTCAACCCCCTATTTATGCAATGTGTTGGGGATGCATGGAGAGATTAGATTGTCCCATCCAAGTTGTTTCTATCTCCATTTATGGTAAGTATGGGGTTGTTGCTGATCTTGGGCTGAAATTTCATGGCCTTCAAGAATGGCCCAAGTTACCCCGAAAAAAAAATCAACAATGAAGTGCCTCCTCCAAGAACTCAAGTTCTCCAAATGGCTCCTCCCACATGAAGAAAAGAGATGTAGTATGGAAATCATGGTTTTCCCATTGTTTCTCCTGAAACATACAACATGTAAAGTAGGGAGAATCATACTCCGAATGGGCACCTCCAACTTTGGTGCCACTCTCCCAACAAAACTTCCCATAAGCATAAAAACATTAGCAATATATGGAAGGAAAAACCAATGAAAACAAGTTTCCATATGATAACTGGGAGGTGGATCATAGTTCCACACATGGAACTAGCGCAGTGCATCCCTTTCCTGCCTCAAATAAAAGAATAACAAGTGCTTTTCTAGCTACTTGTTTGCTTCCACAATCATCCTATAAGATAGGATCATGAAGGTAAAATGTGGTGTCAATGGTGCACACCAAGAATCATGTGGCTTTCCCCACAAACCACAAATAGGATAGCCAATATCAATGCTACATTTGGCTTTAAGTACATCATAATATAATTTATAAGAAGGAATCACCCTCCTTAATACAACATGCTGCTCATATAAAGTAAATAAGTGCAAATCATAATGCAAAAATGTACCTCCTCTACTATGTACTTCGGTCCTTGAGCTGAAATGGCTCAACTGAAATTTCTCCCTCACTCTCCATGAGTAGGGAAGTAGCTGTGACAACCTTTCCATCACCATCCGAGCTATGCATCTCTCCATATGCTGATATATATCCTGCTGGATGCCCTCCCAAGTGAACTTTTTCATCAAAGAATGAAATGCATCAAAGTGCATGGAGATAATGTTCAGATGTGCTGCATGTAGAAGCTTCTCCTTGAGCTCAGAAGCTCTAGTCAAGAAGACTCTTCCATAAGAATAGATGACCACATCATCCACCATATATCTATCATCTCCCTCTGGGTCATCAAGAATCATGCAAGCATGAAGATCCTTGGAGTACTCTACCAAAAGTTGAGACCTCCAATATGGATCAATCCTCCCAAGAGACAGCATTGGAGATCTGAAATGTGAAGCTCCCCACATGCTTCTATCTTCTCCTTTGACATCCCTCATGAAAAATTCATCCTCCAAAGTGCTACCATGCCCATCCTGCAGGTGCTCATGCTCACGTAGAAATGGTGAATTTTGGAAGTTGGCCTCCCATGAGAAGCTACCATCCAAAAAGAACCTCCTAATCCTGGTCAATGTAAGCATGAGTGGCCTCCATCTACTCCAATGTATGGAGGATTCCTTCCTCAAAGGAAGTACCCTCTATTTCTCCAAATCCATGGAGCATCTCCTTTGCACCATGGTGGTGCCATCCTCCATCACTGCAGCAACTTCTGTCAGTGCAGTATATGTAGTGAGAGTGGGTAATGTTGGAAATGGGAGGATTTCTCCCTCCTCCTTGAGTCTATCCCAAACTCTCTGCGTTGTACTAAACCCCTCCAAGGTCTTCACCCCTCTAGAATCTAAGAGTGGTGAACCAAATGGAAAAATGTCTCCCACCGGCTCTAGATCTAGTGGCCTTCCAAGTGGAATTCCCCCATGTAGTGAGACATCAAAATCTGAAGTGGACTGTACATATGAGTGGACTGATTTGTCCCTTTCTTCATTACGTAATACAGTATCCTTCTTTTGTGCATAAACCTCCTAAAATAGATAAGGGTGAATCATCCCTTGATGTTGATCCTTCCTCTCTTCCCCTTCCATCTCGCAATCCACAAAAACTGATGCATGTTGCTCTAGAATTGCGTTTTGGTTCCCACATGTTGAATCATTTGGAACTCCTTGCAAATACACAAGGGCTCCTCTAATGGAAGTAATGGCTCCCTCCCCATCTCCATGTGGTGATGGATCTCCTTTTGATGGTACAGTGCCGTTAGCTCTTCTTTGCTCATCCTCTTCATTAATATGTGAGAATGCCTCATCATCAATGAGAGACCCTTGATCTTGGTCTTCCCTTGAAGGAGGAACCTCCATGTCTTCATCTATAGAAGAGGGCTCTTCAAGAAGTGGGGATATTTCCCTTAGAAATGCATCATGCATGTTTTTATCCCCTTCAACAGAAATATGGAGTGGAGTTGGAAAAATAAATCTCTCAAACTCATGCAAAAGTTTTAAGTTTTTGGGTTCAACAAGAGATGTTTTACAATGTTTAATGCCAATTCTTCTCACTAATTTCTTAGTGAACACAGCATAAGTGTTTACATTTTCATGATAAAATGAAGCAAAACTATTAAACCACCAATCATGGGCCATACATTTGAGGTGCAGTACTGCTACTCTGATGGCCTCCTTCTCTAAAACTTGGTGTAGCTAGAAATAGGAATCTAGCTCCTCCACCCAAGCCTTGGCTGTGCACTTTGTTGATCCATCAAAGTTAGATAGAAATATTCTACCTATCTTGCTTCTACTATGGTTTATGGATCTTCTATCTTCCTTGATTTGAAAAAACCCTTGGAATTCCAAGTGCTCTTTGAATCTCCATGATTGAGACTCATACTCCTGAAGATAGTCACTCAAGGTCTCCTCCCTTGGTGCATCTTCTTCCTCCATCCTTCTTGTAGTGAATGTGAGAAATAGACTGAACTGTGGCTCTTGATGTGTGGCTAAATTTCCACACCCATCTCATGAATATCTAGAGCTTTCTTCACTTTCAAACCCTCTAGGAATTTTTCTACACTTCTCCCCTTTCATCTCCTTGAGATCTGTCTTGATATTTTTCATAGTTTGGAAAAGAAGCTGAGAGATCCTCTCTTCCTTAATTTCTAAAAATAATGGAGTCATGCCTTTGTTTCTTCGGTAAAACTTTTATTTTCTGTGAGAAGAAGCTTCTCCTTCAAATGGCATAATCTCTTGAATGCACAGGCTGAGCCAAGATTATGCTCCGATACCACTTTAATATTCCAAATTGGAAATAACAGCAATATAAAACATAATTGTGTAAAACACAGAAAATATGATCATGACATGAGAGGGATCAATGTGCAGCCATCATTTTATTAATATATCGGAAGAAAAATACAAAAATATCATGAGGGACAAGCCACTCAAGAAATAGGAACAAGTCTTCAATGATCAAAACAATCAGCACATGAGTTGCTGCAACTGTATAGAATGCCGGAGAGAAGTGACAACATTGTCTATATCAATGTAGCTTCTGCTGAATACATATATAAATTAAATGTGGCTAATAGAAACAAAATAAATGCCCAGCAAAGAATATGTGGGCTCAAATACAAGATTTCTAGCCAATCCGGAAAAGATTTCCAGAATTGCCAAGAAATGTACGATGTGACAAATAACCCTGGGGTTAATATGCCACTGCAAAATGAATCTGATATGAAATGAGGCTATGGAAGATCTGAAATGATGATGTCCTCCTCTAATGGTATTTCTAAATAGAAGGTTTATCCCTCTACTCAGAAATAGACCCTCCTGATGAGCTCAATGAACCCTACCAGCAATTGCCTCCAAAAATAACGCAGTTTAGAATTGTGACTACATTGTGAGGGATGGTAGATTATTGGCATGATGCCAAATATGTATGAATATTCCCAAGAGTCCTCCTTGCTGATCCTCCAATGGATATGGTAGCTCTCCAGTGAAAAACAAACCCAGAAATGACTCTATGTGATCCTCCTTTGCTGCACCCTGCAACACAACCCAACTCTAAACAGAAACTGTGTTGTAGCTGAAGGAGGTAGCTTGGCCAGAATACCAAAATGAGGAAATGCAGCTCAAAGAACTTCTCCTTCCTTGAAGATGAGGTAGGGATTCCTGATCAGGAACACCCTTGTGCTAAACAGCACTGCAACCCTCCTAAACAGTAAGAGGAAACAAAGTCTAAATAGACCAATATCAAATAATAATCTTAAAACATGAATAAAAAAGGAGGCCATATTATCCATATATAGAAAGTGAACCACCTCACATTGGGTCCCATCCATACTTTCCACCAAGCTCATGCAAGTTTTCCTCCACTAAAACTGCATTGTCTCATCATAAAGGCCACCCCTCCATGACAACGTTGTTGACTTGGTCAAAGTTGACTGAATCAACATGATCCAATCCTTGCTCACACCCAAAGGTGCTTAATCCAGTTGCTTATTCTTCCTCCTTTCACATTAGGAGTGTTATTATTTCTTCTAAATGGGTTTTATGAGTCTCCCCACCCACTTATTCACCTACCTAGTGATAAATCAAACTATAATATTCCATTTAGATGAAGGCTAAATTTTTGGAATATTACAATATTGTTGAGGTGGATATTGCTTCCATATTCAAGCCTAATTGATGTAGATCCAATGCATTTTATGGGATAACTGTTGTTTTCTCCAAGTTCCACAAAATAAGTGGATTTTCCCTTCGACAGAGTCTTCAATTGTTTTGAGTGACCAGTCATGTGTCTTGAAGCACCACTATCAATTACCCAAATATATTCTTCTTGAAAAGTACCAGAGAGGGCTGAGAAAATACCTTCATCTTTTCTGATTGATGCTTCATTAGAAGAGAATATTTGCAACCACTTTACCAAAATGGTGATGTTGTGAGTTCTAGAAATCCTACAACCACTTTACCAAAAGCTTGATAAGTATAAGGGTCACTATGATATTCAATGTTTGGGATGTTGAAACCATCAAGAATATCTGCAATAATTAGGGAACAATCCCTTTTAGGTATGATTTTTACAATGTATTCACATTTACCTGATATTATTTGATATTGGATAGTGTGGAGCCCATTCCAAATGAAGTGATTAAGATTGGGATCAAGTTCAAAATCACTAAGACGTTGTTTTATCATCTTTTCCATTTTAATTTTTTCAATAAAGCTTCTGAAACTATCTGGTGCTCCATTTGCATCCTTTTTCATCTTTAATGAAATAAAAAATATATATGTATCAGTTATAAAATAAAAATAATATACATATGAATATAAATGAATGTATAAATCAACATACCTTTTTAAATGCAAGATAAAAATCTTTTAACACTGATGTAGAACTTGAATCTAGGAAGTTGTGTACAACATTATCCCAACTATCTTCATTCAACAATTTAACCATTTGCTCTTGTATTGTCATATAAGCCTTGTGACTGAATAAATAAAGTAAATAATGTTAATATAGTGATATGTATAAAAAAATGCTACCAACAAAAATATATTATATTTAATAGAAAATTATAATCTAGAAATAAGTAAAAATTACAAACTTACTTTAGAAATTCCTCAAACATTTCCTCCATTGATAATTATCCTAACTTTAATGAGATAATATTGTTTTGACAATTTTTTCATCATTCACTCCTTGCATTGATATACAAGGTGTGATAGTCATATCTTCTGGAAGTAGCTTCATTTCAAGACCTAATTTACTACTGGTACATATCAATGGCTTAGACTTTTTGACCTTATGACTTTTTATGCCAATGTTCTCCCACAACTCAAAAATCCGATCAATATATTCCCATATCTCTCCAGTTCTAAATTCCAACTGGAAAATGTTATCCATACCTCTAAATATTTCAAAATTTACTTTGCCACCATTTGAATTGATTTTTTCTTCAATTTGATAACCTATTTCCATACAACATTCCTTCTGAAATGCATGATCAACCTTTGTCTTATCCCCACCACATTTTTATTCAAATTCAGTATGAATAAATTTGACCCTTTGGATGAAATTCATAGACATCTTATACTCATTATCTAAATTATGATCCCATGCCAATAAATTTTCTTTTCTATCTATTAAACCAGCATAGATGATACATTTCATTATTTCAAAATGCGG
This sequence comes from Pinus albicaulis, assembly GCA_034641835.2. NCBI lineage: Eukaryota > Viridiplantae > Streptophyta > Pinopsida > Pinales > Pinaceae > Pinus > Pinus albicaulis. The sequence goes on from CM076569.1 coordinate 111,717,124, forward strand.
GTTATTGAGATATTCCTCCTTTAATTTCCTTTGAGCTTCTACAAAAAGGTTGTCCCCAAGTACATAATATTTGTATTCAAAAAATTTTGACTTGTCAAATTATTCTTTATTAAGAACCTGAATTGGATCAACAAGAAGAACATAGTCAACCACATGTGGAAAAGCATTGTACCTCATTAATGTTTTAAAATTATGAACATGCAAGTGGTGTGGCTTTCTAATTTGATATTTGAATTGTCCTTCATCGGGCTTATATACTTGAATGACATTAAGTTGAAATGACCGACCACCCTCAATTAAATTTTTCGTTGTCAAATAATGTCGAATGGAATTTTGTTTTTTTTAATAATGCCCTCCTCTAAATCAGATCCTGGTGTAATGATTTCCCTGCTTCCTTTTGAGTTTTCTCTAGGACCTTCATTTTTATCCATGAGTTTTTTAGAATGAATAACTTTTTGTATCTTCCTCCTATTGGTTATGATATTTTCTTCAACCGAAGCAATCTCATCACCATCAACTAGAAGGGAGACATTCTTGGGAATTTTTGTTTTTGTTTTTTTATGGCTCTTCTCCTTTCTAAAATTAGTTCTAATATGATCCTCAGTAATGGCAACACATTCTTCATCTTCAAATTCAACTTCGACTTCCTCATTTTCAAAAGTAACATGTCTACCTTTACTAGATTGGTCCCTTTGATATAGTCTTGTAGCTATTAGCCATAAATAAATTTTTTCATAACTGATGATGGCTAAAACAAATCTATTAGTCTCCAAGAAACAAATTTTATGCAAAATCTGTGACTTCTTGAAGCCTATGCCATTTCCACAAAATTCTGTCAAAGAAGTCCTCCTGATATCCAAAGAAAATTGTTTTGAGGCCATTTTCTATCATTCCATAGATCCATTTTTCACCCACTTTTCATTCATGTTTTCCTATCCTAATCACCCATTTTCCCTCTAAAAAGGCCCCTTTCCTGTTTACTTTTTCTCATTTTCCCATTAAAAACCCCCTGAAACCTTTAAAACTCTTTATTTTGGTTTAAAACACCTTTTTTCATCTATCGGAACTTCCAAAAAGGCTTAAAAACCCACTGTTTAAGCCTATCTCCGACCTTTATCAAAAAAGGCTTTAAGCCCCTTGGCTTAAGCTCCTTTTCACTTCCCTGCCATAAAACCCTGCGCATGCGACCAAGGCCTTAGCCCCATCACTATTTCGTATCGGTGTTCCCTTTTCTTCTTCCCCCTTATCTTTTTTTATGCCGATCTCCCGATGCGATTTCCACCATCGATCGGGTTTGATCTGACGGCTAGCGCTAACTCTCTACGCCACTTCGTAGCCCCTTTTCCCTAGCTCCTGGTTCCTGCTCCTCCATGGGACCATGCCCTAGCACCTATCTCTAAGCCCCCATCGCATCGGCGAATCATGTTTTTCTTCATTCCATTTTCCTTTTCCCCCGCCGATATTTCCACATCCGATGCAATTTGCACCATTGATCTACCAAGATCAATGGTTGCCCTCACTCTATTTTTCCCTGCCTTCCCACTTTTCCTCGCCTTTCCACATAGCCCTTTTTTCCTTTCTCATTATACCCTGCCTCAGGTCCCATACTCCTCCACCGGACCCTTTCCTTCCTCATTCTTTAAGCCCCCATCGCATCGGAAAAACACGCTAATTTTCTTCATTTTCCTTCACCTTTTTTCTGCCGATGATCCAAACCCTGCCTTAATATACATTGCAGATCTCACTGATCTAATGGTTTTCGGTGCTCCATTGCAGCCCCTTTGTTTCATTGTTTCCATCCTCAGTACTCCGCCCCGCTTGACGACAGATTTCCACCTTCGATATGGGAAATCCAACGGTTATCAAGCCTCCTCCCTTTACTCCCATTTTCTTATTTACTCTCCCCACCTTACCACTCAACGAAGCGATCCTAGCCGTAGATCTCACTGATCTAACAACTCTTCACTTCCCTCTCATTTTCTGGACCACCCCCTACCCTTTCACCCCTACAATCAATCCCCACCGTTGATTCATTTCATCTAACGGTTCCCGTTTAACCTGACATCCAACCCTGCCGATCAACCAAACATGCTACACAACAAGATAGCTGACGTCACACTCCGGTCCCACCCCCACTATTTAACCGCCCGTCCAATCGCTGCTTGACACCTGTCCTCCACTCCCCTATCCACCGATCAACTTCACGTTTTCGTGCTCCCTCTCCGCCATCGATTTGCATCCCCGCAGATCAGACAGCTAACGCACTCCGACCACTGAAGTCTCTCGAGGGGCAACTTGGATGCGAAATAAGTGGTATTGGGAGGACACGTGTCGCCCGATAAACAATATTGTGTTCATTTCAAGATAAACCGCTTACCACTCATTTCGTGCGCGAAAACCATTCATGGTTTTCCAAAACCACTTTCCGTGTTTTCGCGCCTATATTCAAATTAAACCCTGTTTTCACAGGTTCCATCCGCAGAACCTCCTCCTGCATCCATTTTCCTCTCCTCAATGCTCCTTTCACCTCCGCCAACCTCTGTAAGCAATTTAAACCCAAATTTGTAGGATTTCTTGATAGTTTGTTCTTATGTGCAGGTCTCATGGTGGTTCTATGGCTAAAAGCCATCCCACAGTCCAGTAAAGGGACAGGGCCAAGGGTGATGATCCTCGTGGCCCAAAACAAAAGAAAAAGGGGTCAAAGGGATGAATTCCACGTCAAAAGCAATGGATCATGGTCATTTGGCATTTCAATCAAACCCTCTAAATACAGCCACCTGTACACTATCGAACACAATGGTGAAGAATTAAAGAGTATCAGAGAAAAATTAAATTTAAAGGGTTAATACATAAAGATTGAAGATCAAAAAGCTTAACTCGACAGTTAAGGATAAAGGAAAATTGAAGACCGAAGAAGAATAAAGAAGGCATGATCAGCCTTAAAGCACAGAATCAGAGTCAAATTAGTGTTTAAAGCCACAAAAGTAGACAGATCAACAAAGAGAGCCTCCAAATGCCATATCAGTGAGGCAATTAATCCTCAAAATGCCACCTACAAGTTTATTTTCCTAAAAGGAATACATATTAATTGCACAGTTAGAGATATTTCTAAAAGACAACTCATAAAGTAATTGCCAGCCTACCAAAGGGCCTCAAAGTCAACAAAATCAGCATAAGTAGATAATATCATATAAAATCAATTAATAAGAGTTAAATACATATCATTTCTTCTCCACTAGGCCTCCCAAAGGCCGAGAAGAAATTAATTTGTATTTATTGAACAATTGAACCTTCCTTTCAGTCCACCTCCTCAATTTACCTATAAATACCATATGAGGAGTTCATTGTAAATTTTGGGTTTTGAATACTTACTTGATGTAAATAGTTGCTGAGGCTGCTGAATCTCTGTTAGTAATTGAAGAAAGATAGCCTGAGAAAAGAAGTTAGTAGCTGTAAAGACGCACTGGACTGGAAGATTGTAACTGGTTTGAACATCAAATATACAAGCTGATTCATGGGATCCTGGTCTATGTCATTGGTGATGTTTTATTTATGTAGTTGTTTTTTCCCTCATGTTTTCAATATTGCCCGCTTTCTCTGATAAAAAACAGGAAAAATAGAGCAAGATTTACTTTCATGGTACCCTGTCTCTCACTGATAAGTTTTATCTCCATGTTTTCTTCTAATTGTGTATTTGGGAATGAGTTCAATAGAGTAAAAGTAGTCAAGGAACATTGGCAAGCCCATGTCCTGCTGTGTAAAGCTTGAGATATTATCCTGAATGATTGTTTCACTGCATGCTAAGTAGAGTCCTAAACAAGGAATTTTATGGTTAGCCCTATCCCTTGTTTAATCTTCAACAAATGTTTTGAAAGTTTCCCTTGAGAGTATGTCAAAATCATGATAGGTTCAAAGTCCTTACCTGACCTTAGACTTTTCTTTTGTTTATCTTATATGTTTTCTACTGTCTGAAAGTAATCTGGGAGATTGCTGAATTATTCTCTGAAAAGTGTGCTTTAGTAAAAGTCTGCCCAAAGAAGTCTATGGTTTTCCCTGTCCTTTGGCTCGCTTCAAACAATTACTTTAAAATTCTTTTCTTGTTTTAGTGAATTTAATATATACTTAATTGGTTGTTAGCTTTACTTCCTTCACAACACGTTTTGTTCCATATCACAAAATCAAACTAAAAAGATCCTTTGATATAGATGACTTGCCCCATGGACCACCTTAGAATATTGTTGTGCAATTAAATCCTTTTGTGACTCCATAGCCCAATGGATTGATATTGTCTCTGACTTATCCTATCAACTGAGCCATTATTCCAACTCACTCACACCCTCACCCTTCAAGGACTTCCTTCATTTTGATGATATCCTACCCAACCAAAACAAAAAAAACCCCTTATACTTCATAACTATCCTAATATATTATTTGAATCTTAAAGATATATCTTTTGACAACACTTATATAGAGAGATCCCTCTCTGAATCCAGGAGGGCTAGACCCTAGGATTCCAAACTGGTTTGATGTTGGCCCTGCAGCATTGTTCTTGCCAATCTTGCAAAACTACGTGGACTTAACAGAGTGGTGACTCCACTGGGGAACATTATTGAGTAATAGATAACGTCACAACTCAACGAACCCCTATTCCTAAATAAATCAAGTGTCACCAAGACTGGTTACTATTGATTGTTGATGGTGAAAAACAATCAAACCTTGAAAACAAGTAAACATCCTTCACCTGGCGACTCCACAACTCCCAAAATACCAAATGACTCCACTGGTAGAAGACTCTGAACTGGTTTAATAGATATAGTGACCTCTTTTCTGATTTACAAACATGATTCCAAGGATACAACGAAGGTATGCCCCAATAAGTAAAGATCATATCCCTGGGTTCCCTCATAAGATGCCCCAGGTGAATTGGGATAAAAACCTGCCTGTTTTTCAAGGTGAAGAGTTTGATGACCCTTTGTTACATCTCATCAAATTTCATATCCATGTATGGAGGTCAAAAGTGGAATGGCATGAAGACTGCCTTATGAAACTGTTCATGTTGACATTAGAAGGAGTAGCAAGGGACTAGTATGAATGGTTGAGGACTGGTCGTTTGTTTTCTCTAAGAGACCTCCACATGGTATTTTATGATCATTATAAGGAAAAATCCCCATATTTATCATTGGAGGGAAGTTGTTGTAACCAATCTGAGGACATCATAGAATACCTTGCAGGCATTCATGAAGATTTGAGAAATTGGCAACCTGAAGATCTCATAACAGCCATCCATGAATTCCATACCCGAGACAGATATCACAAGAACCTAGATGAATCAATTGAGGAAGAAATTGATCAAGGAATAAAATAGATTCCTCAAGATATCCCTGCCAGCATAAATAATGATTCATCATCCCTTCTAGGTGAGGCTAATTTAAATATTGATGATCTAGTGCAGCCCATGCATTTTTTAGATCTAGAACAAACTCAACCACTACAAGATTTAGACAATGAGAAAGACATATATTATGATCAAAACCTTATAGAAGATGATGAGGAAGGTTGTCAAGAAATTCCTGATTTCCTACCTATAACTTGTGTTTTACTATTAAGAGATATTTACGAACAAAATGAAAATACTGATAGTGAGCAGTGCTTTGAGGAAACACGTAGCCACTTAGAAAATGCAGAATATGATGTGGGAGGAGAAGTAGCACATATAGGGACTCTCCCCCTATGTTACAACTCCTTTCAGATTACACAAGAAGAGTGGCATCCTGATAATGTAGAAGAAACAACTCATGAACCTTGTATTCAAACTGAGTATCATAATAATCATGAGGAATTGTTTGAAACAGAAGTAGATCAGGAAACAGTAGAAAACCCTCAAGGTTTCCCTGCAAGCACAAGTACTGATTCACTAGAAGAGGCTCAAGAAGACATCCAACCTCAAAACTAGTTAACACAATAGAAAAAGGACTATTGTACTTCTGTCTATGCTGAAAGAGAAATCCCTCCTTTGATAGAAGGAGAAATTGATCAAATATTAAACAAGCAGCTAGCCTCCAAACCGTCATTTGAACAAAATAGTCATCAACATAGTGCCTATCTCACAGAACAACACAATGGCACTTAAGACAAAAAGGATGGTAAGGAAATTAAATCTGAAAACAGTCCTCTTTGGAGTATGAATTTTGATGGGTCATGTCGTCAAACTAGTGCAGGTGCAGGAATATGACTTTACGATATAGAAAACAATTACGCTGAAGGCCATTCATATAAATTGAATTTTCAATCCACAAGTAACATAGTAGAGTATGAGGCACTCCTTTTAGGGTTGCACTTATTGAAGAAATTAGGAGCCCAGAGGATAACAGTTCATGGGAATGCAGAATTGGTGATTAGGCAAGTGAATGAGGAATACATGGTTAAAAATCCCAAACTTAGAGCCTATAAGGATGATGCCATGGACTTGTTAAAATCATTTCAAGAATTCAAACTTACCCTTGTCCCTAAAAACTAAAACATTTTTTCCAGTGGGTTAGCCCTTGTTGATAGTACATGTCTGAGACCTTGTGAATACAAACAATACATAATTCAAGAAAAATTCAGAACAACTATCCCAAACAATGAAAAGTATTGGCAAGTCTTTGGGGGAGAAAAACAAATAGAAGACTGTCCTACTAAGGATATATCATCTTTTCAAGAGAAACCTTATCCCATTTCTGATATAAATCTGTCAGCCAAAGAACCTAAATTCACATCAAAATCAAGCTTAGATTTAGAGAAAGAAGAAATTTCACTGCTTGTTGATTTGTAGGTGAAGGATGATGATGCTTCCAAGGAACATACTGAAGATGCAGTCCTTAAAGATGATGTCTTGGTAGCAGAAAATCTACCTATCATGGAGGGCCAAAAAGAAGAGAGTTCTCATCTTTTCTTTGTTGATCCTATGGAAGAATGTGTGGAGGTCCTAATTGGCTCAAATTATCAAGCATGGATCTTTTGCAAGAGCCAAATACATAAAAACGTTGTCACCTTCTGTGATAGCCTTGATTTTAAAGATTGATATTCAATATGTACTATGGCTACCCCTGACAAGCAGCCAAATTTTATATTCTTTCTTGTCACTACTAAACTGGCTGCACTGGCACTATTGTATCATATAAAACCTGTAAATATTTCAGAGTTAGACTAGATTAGGTAGGAAAGAAATAAAGCTCAGCCTTTGAGCATTTAGTTAGTCTTTTGTTTTTTCTTTGAAAGAAAAAGATAAAAATACAAAAAACAACAGAAAAAGAGAAAAAGAGGGCAGAAATAAAACAAGAAAGGTACGGCCCCATACCCAAAAAAGAGTAATTCTGAAAGTGTGCAAGCTTAAATGCCACTACTTTACACTATTATTTAGTCATACAACCTAATCAAGACTAGATAAATTTCAATTTACTGCTGATAGGTTAGTGAAGAAGATTTTCCAAACTGTTTAATCTTGGCTTATCAGTAGAATAGATTAGGATAGAAGGAAATGGCTCTAATCAGATCAAAACCTGAGCCTAAAATAGAGTAAAATGGTTCAAACATGCTCAAAATCTAAACCAAGAATCACAAGAAAATATGGCTCTAACATGATAAAAACTTGAGCCAAAGAAAGAAAGAAGGATGTGCTTAATTCTCAGATCTTAAGCCTTAACAAAATTTTGTTTTAAATTTTCTGCAAATAAAGTCGATGTGTAGCTTGTACATACAACCATATACACTACATCAAATCAAACAGTCTAATCCTGCTTTGGTTTTCTTTTAAATTTCTATTTTTAGAAAATAGAGAATAAAATCTGTCAGACAGTTTAATCCTGGCAGATAGCAGCTTAGGTAGAGAATTGTTGAGTCCAACTGTCTAATCTAGGCTCGTGGAGGAAATAAGGGTAGATTTAGACTAGTTTCCTGCTTTCAATAAAAGAATAAAATGTTGATGTCAAAGGTTTGCAAGTCCAAGTGCACCTTATGAAGAAAAAATGCTAGGACAAGTAGGTTGAGTAGGTAGTTGTTTGGGGAATGAATTATTCTGTTTGAAGTAATACTGATCATCTTTTAAAGCAACATGATCAAAGAAGAAGAGGTTGTCATGGATGAGGCATAGGTATGCATCCCACAGATTTACCTCTGAAGTTCTTGACACCTCCAAGGAGCTGCCATACCCAAGTGGAGCCACTGTTAGCCATCAATAAATTTTGTCATAACTGATGATGGCTAAAAAAAATCTATTAGTCTCCAAGAAACAAATTTTATGCAAAATCTGTGACTTCTTGAAGCCTCTGTCGTTTCCACAAAAATCCCTCAAAGAAGTCCTACTGATATCCAAAGAAAACTATTTTGAGGCCATTTCTATAATTCCATAAATTCATTTTTCACCCACTTTTCATCCATGTTTGCCTATCCTAATCACCCCTTTTTCCTCTAAAAAGGCCCATTTCCCATTTAATTTTTCTCATTTTCCCATTAAAAACCCCCCGAAACCTTTAAACCTCTTTATTTTGGTTTAAAACACCTTTTTTCATCTATCGGAACTTCCAAAAAGGTTTAAAAACGCATTGTTTAAGCCTATCTCTGACCTTTATCAAAAAAGGCTTTAAGACCCTTGGCTTAAGCTCCTTTTCACTTCCCCACCATAAAACCTTGTGCCCGTGACCAAGGCCTTAGCCCCATCATAATCGCGCATTGACGTTCCCTTTTCTTCTTCCCCCTTATCTTTTTTTATACCGATCTCCTGATGCAATTTCCACCATCAATCGGGTTTGATCTGACAGTCAGCGCTAACTCTCTGTGCCACTTCTTAGCCCCTTTTCCCTAGCTCCTGGTCCCTGCTTCTCCACGGGGCCATGCCCCAGCACTTATCTCTAAGCCCCCATCGCATCGGCGAATCACGTTTTTCTTCGTTCCATTTTCCTTTTCCCTCGCTGATATTTCCACATCTGATGCAATCTGCACCATTGATCCACCAAGATCAACGGTTGCCCTCACTCTATTTTTCCCTGCCTTCCCACTTTTCCTTGCCTTTCCACATAACCCTTTCTCCCTTTCTCGTTATACCCCGCCTCAGGTCCCATACTCCTCCACCGAACCCTTTCCTTCCTCATTCTTTAAGCGCCCATCGCATCGACAAAACACACTGATTTTCTTCATTTTCCTTCACCTTTTTTCTACCGATGATCCAAACCTTGACTTAATATAAATCATAGATCTCATTGATCTAAAAGCTACCAGTTCTCCATTGCAGCCCCTTTGTTTCATTGTTCCCATCCTCTATACCCCCCCCCCACCCCCCGATGACAGATCTCCACCTTCGATCTGGGAAATCCGACGGTTATCAAGCCTCCTCCCTTTACTCTTATTTTCTTATTTACTCTCCCCGCCTTACCACTCAACGAAGCGATCTTGGCCATAGATATCACTGATCTAATGGCTCTGCACTCCCCTCTCATCCTCTGGACCATCCCCTACCCTTTCACCCCTACAATCAATCCCCATCGTTGATTCATTTCATCTAACAATTCCCATTTAACCCGTCATCCAACCTCGCTGATCAACCAAACCCGCTACAAAACAAGATAGCTGACGTCACACTCTGGTCCCAACCCCAACTATTCAACCGCCCATCCAATCGCTGCTCAACACATGTCCTCCACTCCCCTATCCACCGATCAACTTCACGTTTTCGTGCTCCCTCTCCGCCGTTGATCTACATCCCTGCAGATCGGACGGCTGACGCACTCCGACCAGCAAAGTCTCTCGACGTGCAACTTGGACGCAAAATAAGTGGTATTGAGAGGAAACGTGTCACCCGATAAACAATATCGCATTCATTTCAAGATAAACCGCTTACCACCCATTTCGTGCACGAAAAACATTCATGGTTTTCCAAAACCACTTTCTGTATTTTCACGCCTATATTCAAATTAAACCCTATTTTCATAGGTTCCGTCTGCAAAACCTCCTCCTGCATGCGTTTTCCTCTCCTCAATGCTTCTTTCGCCTCCGCCAGCCTCTGTGAGCAATTTAAACCCAAATTTTCAAGATTTCTTGATAGTTTGTTGATATGTGTAGGTCTCATGGCGGTTCTATGGCTTAAAGCCATCCCACAGTCCAGTAAAGGGATAGGGCCAAGGGTGATGATCCTCGTGGCCCAAAACAAAAGAAAAAGGGGTCAAAGGGATGAATTCCACGTCAAAATCAATGGATCAGGGCCATTTTTCATTTCGATCAAACCCTCTAAATACAGCCACCTCTACACTATCAAACACAGTGGTGAAGAATTAAAGAGTATCAGAGAAAAATTAAAGTTAAAGGGTTAATACATAAATATTTAAGTTCAAAAATCTTAACCCGACAGTTAAGGATAAAGGACAATTGAAGACCAAAGAAGAATAAAGAAGGCATGATCAGTCTTAAACCACAAAATCAGAGTCAAATCAGTGTTTAAAGCCACAAAAGTAGACATATCAACAAAGAGAGCCTCCAAACTCCACATCAGTGAGGCAATTAATCCTCAAAATGCCACATACAAGTTCATTTTCCTAAAAGGAATACATATTAATTGCACAGTCAAAGATATTTCTAAAAGACAACTCAGAAAGTAATTGCCAGCCTACCAAAGGCCCTCAAAGTCAACAAAAGCAGCATAAGTAGATAATATCAGATAAAATCAATTAATAAGAGTTAAATACATATCATTTCTTCTCCACTAGGCCTCCCAAAGGCCGAGAAGCAAACACTCTGTATTTATTGAACAATTAAACCTTCCTTGCACTCCACCTCCTCAATTTACCTATAAATACCATATGAGAAGTTCATTGTAAATGTTGGGTTTTGAATACTTACTTGATGTAAATAGTTGTTGAGGCTGTTGAAGCTCTGTTAGTAACTGAAGAAATATAGCCTAAGAAGAGAAGTTAGTAGCTGTAAAGACCCACTGGACTGGAAGATTGTAACTGGTTTGAACATCAAATATGCAAGCTGATTCATGGGATCCTGGTCTATGTCACTAGTGATGTTTTCTTTCTGTAGTTGTTTTTTCCCTTATGTTTTCAATACTGCCCGCTTTCTCTGATAAAAAACAGGAAAAATAGAGCAAGATTTACTTTCATGGTACCCTGTCTCTCACTAATAATTTTTATCTCCATGTTTTCTTCTAATTGTGTATTTGGGAATGAGTTCAATAGAGTATAAGCAGTCAAGGAACGTTGGCAAGCCCATGTCCTGCTATGTAAAGCTTGAGATCTTATCCTGAATGATTGTTTCACTGCATGCTAAGTAGAGTCCTAAACAAGGAAGTTTATGGTTAGCCCTGTCCCTTGTTTAATCTTCAACAGTTGTTTTGAAAGTTTCCCTTGAGAGTATGTCAAAAGCAGGATAGGTTCAAAGTCCTTACCTGACATTAGGTTGTTCTTTTGTTTACCTTATATGTTTTCTACTGTCTGAAAGTAATCTGGGAGATTGTTGGATTGTTGTCTGAAAAGTGTGCTTTAGTAAAATTCTGCCCAAAGAAGTCTATGGTTTTCCCTGTCCTTTGGCTTGCTTCAAACAGTTACTTTAAAATGATTTTCTTGTTTTAGTGAAGTTAATATATACTTAATTGGTTGTTAGCTTTACTTCCTTCACAACATTTTTTGTTCCATATCACAAAATCAAAATAAAATGATCCTTTGATATAGATGACTTGCCCCATGGACCACCTTAGAAATTTTTTGTGCAATTAAATCCTTTTGTGACTCCATAGCCCAATGGATTGATACTATCTCTGACTTATCCTATCAGCTGAGCCATTATTCCAACTCACTCACACCCTCACCCTTCAAGGACTTCCTTCATTTTGATGATATTCTACCCAATCAAAACAAACAAAACCCCTTGTACTTCATAACTAGCCTAATATCTTATTTGAAGCTTAAAGATATATCTTTTGACAGCGCTTATATAGAGAGATCCCTCTCTGAATCCAGGAGGGCTAGATCCTAGGATTCTAAAGTGGTTTGATGTTGGCCCTGCAGCGTTGTTCTTGCCAATCTTGTAAAACTACGGGGACCTAACAGTAGCATCATGAAGCATTTCTTTTTGTTTCTTTCCCATATCTTCTTCTTCATTTTCATGGAAAATGGAGACAACATTCATAATATATCGCTCCATATAATAGATCCCCCCCAACATAATTATAATTATTTCAACAAAATCTTGTGAAAAAAAATATGATATGTCAATAATAACTAGGTTATTAAAAATATAATGATGCAGTTAGAATAACGCAAAACACATAAATGTAAATAAAAATACTTACAATCTTCTGTGCAATATTATCTATGATTTGTTTGCATATCCTTGAAGAATCTTCTCTCATGTTGCACATCGCCAATGTAAAACAATAACTAAGATTATTATGTGAGTTGGCCAGTTTTGAAAGTATATAAACATTTTCGGAATTCGGAAAAATACATACGTCTAGTACTTTTCCCACCAGCTCATAACTTGCAGCATCAAAGTTCTTACGGGCATATAGATATAATTGCAGAGTTTCATCTTCCATATCTTTCAGAAACCATGCATATTTTGTATGATTCACTTCTTTTGATTTCTTCCAGTATGAAACCAACTTATTTTCCTTTGTGGTGACCTCCTACATTTTCATTAATTAACTGAGGTGGAATTCGTTCAACAGTATTCTGGAGGGGCCCACCTGCACCTTTAGATGATGCAATAGTTGACTTTGGTCCAGAAAGATTGATAGAAACCTTCTTTGAATGCATTTTCTTGAAAACATATATATGTATATATAAATTAGTAAATCATAAAAAAACAAATATCTTACGTAAACAAAATAGACGAAAAATAAAATAAAACCTAAAACACACCAGAAACATGTACATCGCCTTCATGCTTAGTGTGCATTTAGATTCATCCAAAATACTAAAATATAAAGCCAGTTCCTTTAAATTTTTTATTTTATTTTTACATTTTCTCCCCCACCCCAACTGTAAAACAAAATTTAAATTTTTTTACAGATCATCTCCCTAACCCCCCTCGAAAACAAATTTTATTTTATTTTATTTTATTTGTTTATTTATTTTTAATTTTTTTTTTTTTTGGGGGGGGGGAGGGGGGAGGGGAGGAGAATTCTCATAATCTGCACCCCTAAATTTAAAAATTTTCCTTTCAAAAAAAGTAATTTTTTTTACATTTTCTCGCCGACCTTACTGGAATTTTTTTATTTTTATTTTTACATCTCATCTCCCCAAACCCTTGGAAAAAAAATTATATTTTTAATATTTTTGGAGTCGATTCTGAGAATCATCCCCCTTCCCTGATTCTGAGAATCACCCCCTTGCCCCGATTATGAGAATCGACCTCCTGCCCTGATTCTGAGAATCAGGGCCCATTCTCAAAATTGGCCCTTGCCAAGTAGGGGGGGCACTCTCGGGTCATGTTGTGGGCGGACACACCCACAGGCGGGCGTCCACCCGAGCCCAACGGTGTCATTGGGCTTGGTCAGACATCTGATCGTGCACGCATCCTCCCGCAACACGGTGTCGTGGATGCCTGTGGTGCGGGAGGATGCACTCATGTTGGAGGTGGATGCGCCTGCGCTACAGGAGGGCATCTTCTCTAGCCCAAGGGCACAATCAGCCCCCTCCCAGAAATGGGAGGTGATACTCGGGCACTATTGGGCTCGGGCAGATGCCCGCCCATGTGCGCGTCTCCCCGTAGCATGACTGCCCTGGGCCAGGTGGGCGTGCCTACCCGGGCCACAGTGGCTAGTTTCCGACTCTAGGTGGGCCCAACCACCATGTCTGTGTGGATTTTTTTATTTTATTTTAGATAATAATTTTTTTTAATTAGTTTTTTATGGTAGTCCGGATGTAAAAAAAAATGAATGTTGGCATATAATAAATAAGTTTCGTCAAATTATTCATTTGGGAGAGAGAACATTTTAATCATTAAACATATTTTGTTTGAATGCTATGGATTCCTCTGATACTAAAGTTTCATTTTATGAAGCATCAACATCTTCATCACGTAACAACTCTATTCATATTGATGAATATAACGAGAGAAACACTAGTGAAAAAGGGCAGGATGAAGAATTTCAAATAAATAGAGAGTCAAAATTTCCACTTAGTCCTAATCCTATGGACTATGAGAGTAGCAGTGATGAAGGCCAAGATGAATAATTTCCAAAAAATAGAGACTCACAATTTCCACTTAGTATTAATCCTAAGGACTTTGAGAGTAATAGTTATGAATGGTAGGATGAAGAATTTTCAGTGAATAGAAACTCACATTTTCCACTTAGTACTAATCCTAAGGACTATGAGAACTGTTGGAGGTCCTGTGATTTGGCAGATTAGCATACCAAATGACAAGGCAACATCAGAACCATTTTGGAATCCTAGGATCTAGCCCTCTTGGATTCAGAGAGGGATCTCTCTATATGTGTTTTAGAATGATATGTCTTTATGCTTTGTTCATGATATTAGGCTAGTTATGAAGCTCAAGGGAACTTGTTTGTTTTTGGTTGGGGATCATTAATTGAGAAGGTCATGTGAAGTGAAGGAAGGAAAAAGTAGAGGGATGTTTCAGCATAGGAAGATAGGTCAAGAAACAGTGTCAATCCATTGGGCTATGGAGTCATAAAAGGGTTTACTTGCACAACAACTATTCAAGGGTTTCCATAGGGAAAGTCATTTGTATAAAAAGATCTCTTTAAGTTGAGTTTGTGGTATGGAACATTAAGATGTGTGGTGAAAGAAGCAAACATATAAGAAAACAAAGGGTAGCCTAAGATCAGGTAAGGACTTTGAACCTATCATGCTTTTGACATACTCTCAAGGGAAAACATTTAAGATAAACATAAAAAAGTAGCCTAAGATCAAGTAAGGACTTTGAACCTATCCTGCTTTCGGCATACTCTTAAGGATAGAAAAAATTTAAGATAAACATAAAAAGTAGCCTAATATCAAGTAATGACTTTGAACCTATCCTAATTTCAGCATACTCTTAAGGGAAAACATTTAAGATAAACATAAAAAAGTAGCCTAAGATCAAGTAAGGACTTTGAACCTATCTTGCTTTCGGCATACTCTTAAGGGAAATCGTCAAAACAGCTATTTAAGACTAAACAAGGGACAAGGCTAACCATAAACTTCCTTGATTAGGACTCTACTGAGCATGCAGTGAAAAGATCATTCAAGAACAATGTCTCAAGTTTTACTCAGCAAGACATGGGCTCACCAAAATTCCTTGACTGGTTATACTCTATTGAATTATCCTCAAACGCACAATTAGAAGAAAACACAGAGATAAAGCTTATCAGTTATAATTAGGGTACTTTAGAAGTAAATCCTAATCTATATTTCCTGCTCTTTATCAGATAATATGAACAAAGTGAAAAACATAAGAAGCAACAGTGACAATAAGGAAAAACATCACCAATGATTTAGATCAGGATCTAGTGAATCTGCTTGTTTATTTGATGTGCAAAACCCGTCACATACTTTGAGTCCACTGGCTTTCTACAATCCAATACTTCTCTTCCCAGCCTACTATATCACAACTACTCAACTACTTCCACTTAATAACAGTTCAAACAATAAATAACTTTCCAACCCTTTACAATGAGCTCCTCATGGAGTCTTTATAGAAGAATGAGGAGGTGGAGTGAAAGAGAGGGTTCATTTGTTCAATTAATACTGAGTAATGTGCCTTTACTGTGAGCGCCCAATGAAGATGATTTAATGTCTTAACCTCCTACACTGATTTTACCAAAATTTCATCTATCATGCAATAGTTTTTGCTGATTTTTGAGGCTTTTGGTAGTCATCATTTCTTCAGGCCATTCTTAGCAAAATTCTCTCACCGTGCATTTAATATGTATTCTTTGCCAATAGAACTATAGGTAATGCTTTCTTCAATGATCTATTTGGGCTGATTTTATTGATTCATGTCTTTGATACTAAACATCGATTTAGGCTTTTAAGGTTGATTGTGTTCTTTGATTCATCTCTGTCTTGAACTGTATTATCTTTAATCGTGATTAGTTTTCTTGATTTTTAGTTTGACTTTAATCTTTCTTTCTTTATTCCTCCTCGATACTTTTTGTTGATCCCTTGTGCTTTTCCGCTTGCTAGTATAGTGGCTTCACATTGGTAAGGTTTTGTCAGAATCAACATTCATAACATATTGATTAAACTTGAAAATTTGGCCCTTTATGTCCCTTTCTGCATTGAATTCAGCCTCTGACGATCGTCATCCTCGGCCTCTACAACTATATTTACTGTGGGACGGCTTTTATTGAACAACCGCCATTAAACTTGCATAAAATCAAAAAACCAATTAAAAAAATCCTGCGGATTAGACTTAAACTACTTCAGAGGTGATGGCAGAGGCGGAAGAGATGTGCAGAGGTAGGTGGATGCGGCGGAGATGATTTTTAATGGCAGAAACCTGAAACCAGGGTTTAAATTCAAATTATGGCACAAAAATAATGATAGGTGGTTTCACAAAAAACCAGAGGCAGTTTTTGTGCAGTGATTTTGCGCAGGGTGGACGTGATACGCTCGAGAGAATGACGCGTGTCCCCTTAAAACATCTTGTTTCCCGTGGAAGTTGCACGATGGAGGATCTTGGGTGAAACGAACGCGAAATGGAATGATGACCGTCTGATCTGGGCAATCCAGATCGATGGTTGCAAGCGAGACGAACAAACTTGCGTGGTCGGGTGGGACCGGCGGGATGACGTGGGGAGGTCAGTGGCATACGTCATAGTGGGGGCACTTGGGCGTATGGATCAACTTCTTGGCCTGTGCCTCCGCAGAAAATTTCAGCCATTGATCTGAGATCTTCCACAGTCAACCAGGTCAGCTGCAGAAGCACTCACGGTGTTAACTCGTGTGCTAAGAGTGGTTGCAGGTAGAGCAAAAGACTGGCAGTGACTGTTGGATCGGGCTCGATCAACGGCAGAGATAAATTGGAGAAAAGTGAGTGAGGTAAAAGCAGAGGCGCACTGGCCGTTGGATCAAGATGATCAATGGTGGAGGATGCATCGCGGAATCACACAAGGGCATGAATGGTGCGAGGGGAGGGGTGAACCGCAATGCGGCGATGAAGTGATGACTGTCCGATCAGCAGGATCGATGGTCCAGATGAAATCGGAGTGCCGCAAAAATGAATGAATGGAGCAGAGGGGTAGCGAAACAACGAAATTGCACCGACAGTTGGATCTGGGGGAGCCAGATCAACGACCCAAAACATATCGGCAAGATGGTTTGGTAAGTGATGATCGAGGAGGAGATCTGTTGGTGCGATGGAGAAAGAACCGTTAGATATATGAGATCAATGGCTCGGATCTCGTCAGCGGGGGGAAAACATCGGCGGGGAAATATAAAGAAGGCGGAAGGAAAAAGGGTGTAGCAAAGTGAGATAGCGCGAAAGGGGCTAAAGACACAATAGACACAGCAAGGCTTCAAGAAGTCACAGATTTTCTCCAAATTTGTTTCTTGAAGACTAACAGACCTGTTTTAGCCATCATAGTATATGGAAAATTTATAGATGGCTAACAAGAACAATAGTGATAAATAGAAAGATGTAGAATTTTCAGTGGATAGAGAGTCACATTTGCCACTTACTCGTAATCCTAAGGACTATGAGAGAAATAGTGATGAATGGAAGGATGCAGAATTTCAGTGGATAGAGAGTCACATTTTCCACTTACTATTAATCCTAAGGGCTATGAGAGAAATAGTGATGAATGGCAGGATGTAGAATTTTAATAGGATATAGAGTCACATTTGACACTTAGTCCTAATCCTAAGGACTATGCAAGAAATAGCGATGAATGGCAGGATCAAAAAATTTCAGTAAATAAAGAGTCACATTTTCCACTTAGTCCTAACCCTATGGACTTTGAGAGCAGCAGTGATGAAGGGCAGGATGAAGAATTTCCAATAAATCGAGTGTAAATTTCCACTTAGTCCTAATCATATGGACTACGACTGCAGCAGTGACGAAGGTCAGGATGAAGAATTTCTAGTAAATCGAGAGTCGAAATTTCCACATAGTCGAAATTTCCAAATAGTTGGACAAGCAAATGAAGATATGATTTTAAAGACTCCATTTATTTGGCCACAAAATGTGTCAAATGAACAGGAGGAAATTGTGTGTTTGAATGAAATTTCATAAATCTCCAAAATGGTGATGTTGTGAGTTCTAGAAATCCTGCAACCACTTTACCAAAAGCTTGATAAGTATAAGGGTCACTATGATATTCAATGTTTGGGATATTGAAACCATCAGTAATATCTGCAATAACTAGGGAACAATCCCTTTTAGGTATGATTTTTACAATGTCTTCACATTCACCTGATATTATTTGATATTGGATAGTGTGGAGCCCATTCCAAATGAAATTATTAATATTGGGATCAAGTTCAAAATCACTAAGACGTTGTTTTCTCATCTTTTCCATTTTAATTTTTTCAATAAAGCTTTTGAAACTATCTGGTGCTCCATTTGCATCCTTCTTAATCTTTAATGAAATAAAATATATATATGTACCCATTATAAAATAAAATTAATATACATATGAATATAAATGAATATATAAATCAACATACATTTTTAAATGCAAGATAAAAATCTTTTAACACTGATGTAGAACTTGAATCTGGGTAGTTGTGTACAACATTATCCCAACTATCTTCATTCAAAAATTTAACCATTTGTTCTTGTATTGTAATATAAACCTTGTGATTGAATAAATAAAGTAAATAATGTTAATATAGTGATATGTATAAAAAAATACTACCAACAAAAATATATTATATTTAATAGAAACTTATAATCTATAAATAAGTAAAAATTACAAACTTACTTTAGAAATTCCTCAAACATTTCCTCCATTGATAATTATCCTGACTTTAATGAGATAATATTTTTTTGACAAGTTTTTCATCCTTCACTCCTTGCATTGATCTCCAAGGTGTGATAGTCATATCTTCTGGAAGTAGCTTCTCAAGACCTAATTTACTGTTGGTACATATCAATGGCTTAGACTTTTTGACCTTCTGACTTTTTATGCCAATGTTCTCCCACAACTCAAAAATCCGATAAATATATTCCCATATCTCTCCAATTCTAAATTCCAATTGGAAAATGTTATCCATACCTTTGAATATTTCAAAATTTACTTTGCCACCATTTGAATTGATTTTTTCTTCAATTTGATAACCGATTTCCATACAACATTCCTTCTGAAATGCATGATCAACCTTTGTCTTATCCCCACCACATTTTTATTCAAATTCAGTATGAATAAATCTAACCCTTTGGATGAAATTCACAAACATCTTATACTCATTATCTAAATTATGATCCCATGCCAATAAATTTTCTTTTGTATCTGTTAAACCAGCATAGATGATACATTTCATTGTTTAAAAACACGGGTTATTGAGATATTCCTTCATTAATTTCCTTTGAGCTTCTAAAAAAATGTTGCTACCAAGTACATAATATTTGTATTCAAAACATTTTGACTTGTCAAATTATTCTTTGTTAAGAACCTGAATTGGATCAAAAAGAAGAACATAATCAAACACATGTGCAAAAGGGTTGTACCTCATCAATGTTTTAAAATTATGAACATGCAAGTGGTGTGGCTTTCTAATTTGATATATGAACTGTCCTTCATCTGGCTTATATACTTGAATGACATTAAGTTGAAATGACCAACCACCTTTAATTAAATTTGTCGTTGTCAAATGATGTCGAATGGAATTTTGTTTTTTTTTTAATAACGCCAGCCTATAAATCAGATCCTGGTGTAATGATTTCCCTGCTTCCTTTTGAGTTTTCACTAGGACCTTCATTACTGTCCATGATTTTTTCAGAATGAATAATTTTTTGTATCTTCCTCCTATTGGTTATGATATTTTCTTCAACCGAAGCAATCTCATCACCATCAACTAGAAGGGAGACATTATTGGGCATTTTGTTTTTGTTTTTTTATGGCTCTTCTCCTTTCTAACATTAGTTCTAATCTGATCCTTAGTAATGGCAACACATTCTTCATCTTCAACTTCAACTTCAACTTTCTCATTTTCAAAAGTAACATGTCTACCTTTACTAGATTGGTCTCTTTGATATAGTCTTGTAGCATCATGAAGCATTTATTTTTGTTTCTTTCCCATATCTTCTTCTTCATGTTCATGGAAAATGGAGACAACATTCATAATATATCGCTCTATAAAATAGATTCCCCCCAACATAATTGAAATGATTTTAGCAAAATCCTGTCAAAAAAAATATAATATGTCAATAATAACTAAGTTATTAAAAATATAATGATACAATTAGAATAAAGCAAAACACATAAGTGTAAATAAAAATACTTACAATCTTTTGTGAAATATTATCTACGATTTGTTTTCATATCCTTGAAGTATCTTCCCTCATTTTGCACATCGCCAATGTAAAATGATATCTAAGATTATAATGTGACTTGGGTAGTTTTGAAAGTATATAAACATTTTCAGAATTCGGAAAAATACATACGTCCAATACTTTTCCCACCAGCTCATAACTTGCAGCATAAAAATTCTTACGGGCATATAGATATAATTGCAGAGTTTTACCTTCCATATCTTTCAGAAACCATGCATATTTTGTATGATTCACTTCTTTTGATTTCTTCCTGTATGAAACCAACTTATTTTCCTTTGTGGTGACCTCCTACATTTTCATTAATTAACTGAGGTGGAATTTGTTCAACAGTATTCTTGAAGGGCCCACCTGCAGCTTTAGATGATGCAATGGTTGACTTTGGTCCATAAAGATT
Source organism: Pinus albicaulis (assembly GCA_034641835.2). NCBI lineage: Eukaryota > Viridiplantae > Streptophyta > Pinopsida > Pinales > Pinaceae > Pinus > Pinus albicaulis. Next base: position 111,737,996 of record CM076569.1, read on the forward strand.
GATAGAAACCTTCTTTGATTTCATTTTCCTGAAAACATATATATGTACATATAAATTAGTAAATCATAAAAAAACAAATATCTTACGTAAACAAAACAGAAGAAAAATAATAAAAAAAACCTAAAACACACCAGAAACATGTACGTCGCCTTCATGCTTAGTGTGCATTTAGATTCATCCAAAATACTAGAATATAAAACAAGTTCCTTTAAATTTTTTATTTTATTTTTACATTTTCTCCCCTACCCCAACTGTAAAACAAAATTTAAATTTTTTTACAGGTCATCTCCCTAACCCCCCTCGAAAACAAATTTTATTTTATTTTATTTATTTTTATTTTATTTTTTTTGGGGGGGTGGGGGGAATTCTCATAATTGCCACCACTAAATTTAAAAAAGTTCATTTCAAAAAAAGTAATTTTTTTTACATTTTCTCCTTGACTTTACTAGAATTTTTTTATTTTTTATTTTACATCTCATCTCCCCAAACCCCTAGAAATAAATAAATAAATAAATAAATAAATAAATGTATATATATATATATATATATATATATATATATATTTTTTTTTTTTGGGAGCCAATTCTAAGAATCTGCCCCCTTTCTTGATTCTAAGAATCACCCCCCTGCCCCGATTATGAGAATTGACCCCCTGCCCTGATTCTAAGAATCAGGGCCCATTCTCAGAATCGGCCCCTGCCAAGTAGGGTGCCACTCTCAAGCTGTGTTGTGGGCAGACGCAACCAAAAGCAGGCATCCGCCCAAGCCCAACGGTGTCATTGGACTTGGGCGGACACCCGACTGTGCGTGCATCCTCCCGCAACACAGTGTCGTGGATACCCGTGGTGCGGGAGGATACACCCATGTTGGAGGCAGACGCACCTGTGCTGCAGGCGGGCATCTGCCCAAGCCTAAGGGCACAATTGGCCCCTCCCAGAAAGGATGGGTGATACTCGGGCACTATTGGGCTCAGGTGGATGCTCGCCCGTGGGCGCGTCTACCCGTAGCACGACCGCCCTAGGCCAGATGGGCGTGCCCACCCAGGCCACAGTGGCCAGGTGCCGACTCCAGGTGGGCCCAACCACCATGTCTGTGTGGATTTTTTTTTAAATTTTAGATAATAATTTTTTTTAATTAGTTTTTTATGGTAGTCTGGATGTAAAAAAAAATGAAATGTTGGCATATAATAAATAAGTTTCGTCAAATTATTCATTTGGGAGAGAGATCATTTTAATCATTAAACATATTTTGTTTGAATGTTATGGATTCCTCTAATAATAAAGTTTCGTTTTATGAAGCATCAACATCTTCATCACGTAACAACTCTGTTCATATTGATGAATATAACGAGAGAAACACTAGTGAAAAAGGGCAGGATGAAGAATTTCAAATAAATAGAGAGTCAAAATTTCCACTTAGCCCTAATCTTATGGACTATGAGAGTAGCAGTGACGAAGGCCAAGATGAATAATTTCCAAAAAATAGAGACTCACAATTTCCACTTAGTATTAATCCTAAGGACTTTGAGAGTAATAGTTATGAATGGCAGGATGAAGAATTTTCAATGAATAGAAAATCACATTTTCCACTTAGTACTAATCCTAAGGACTATGAGAACAATAGTGATAAATGGAAAGATGTAGAATTTTTAGTGGATAGAGAGTCACATTTTTCACTTACTCATAATCCTAAGGACTATGAGAGAAATAGTGATGAATGGAAGGATGCATAATTTCCAGTGGATAGAGAGTCACATTTTCCACTTACTAGTAATCCTAAGGACTATGAGAGAAATAGTGATGAATGGCAGGATGTAGAATTTTAATAGGATAGAGAGTCACATTTGACACTTAGTCCTAATCCTAAGGACTATGCGAGAAATAGTCATGAATGACAGGATCAAAAAATTTCGGTAAATAAAGAGTCACATTTTCCACTTAGTCCTAACTCTATGGACTTTGAGAGCAACAGTGATGAAGGGAAAGATGAATAATTTCCAATAAGTCGAGAGTCTAAATTTCCACTTAGTCCTAATCATATGGACTATGACTGCAGCAGTGACGAAGGTCAAGATGAAGAATTTCTAGTAAATGGACAGTCGAAATTTCCACATAGTCGGAAAATCCACATAGTTGGACAAGAAAATGAAGATATGATTTTAAAGACTCCATTTATTTGGCCACAAAATGTGTCAAATGAACAAGAGGAAACAAACATTGTTGAACGACAACAATCACAAGGTATTATTAATTCTGCACAGGTGGAGAAAAGAGAAATGTATATTAGTTCCAGAATATCTCGTGCACAACGTGAAGCCATGGAAGACCTTTACAGGGGTTTATTACATGATATTAAGGATGGTTGCATGATCACAGTGTTAGCACATGAAGATCCAAATGGCTATCCATTCTAGGTTGTCATGGTTATAAAGGTCATTACAGAAAATGAAGATGTTGTAGATGTTGCAGTACATTGGTATGCCACAAACAGACACAGTTATGAATATAATTAATAACAAATAGAATAAATAAAAATACATGTAAGTAATAAATAATCAAATAATGATTATCTTAAGTATTCATGATTTAAGTGAAAAGGCATGTCTAAAATACATGCCCCAATCATGAGAAGGCACATGCCTAGATATATAAGCAAGCCCTCATTGTAACATTCATTATCACTTATACATGTTTATATATAATGAATTATTATTACAAAATACCTCTTGTGAATTTTTACATTTAAGTCAATAACCATGCAGTTTTGTTGCTTTAGTGGTATCAGAGCCATGTCACATAATATAATCATGCAAGCCTTTGAATGTAGTTCACCGCACAATATGCCATTACATGTAAGTCTAGAAGGAATTGAGAAGTTTAGTAAAATTCAAGAAGCATTTCAACGATTATAAAAATCATATGCATAATTTAAAGCATGTATAAAGGAAAATGATAATAAGGAATATGATAGCAATGGTAAAGAAACAAAAAAAGAACAAGATGATGATCCAGATGAGGTTGATGTTGAAGGTAAAGGATAAAGAGAAGATCCCGAGCCAAAAAGATATATTAGTGATAAAAGGGTTGGGAGTGAAAGAAAGGAAGTAGAGAATGATGCAAAAGAAGGGAAGACAAAGGCCATCGAAGACAACCTCGATAGGCTAATGAAGTGAGAATTTTGCGAAGAGAATGGGAATACCAATAGTCACAGTGTCAAAAATTTCAAGGATCATGCTCCAATAATCTCCTCTCCCCATGATCAAAATGAAGAAAATGATTATAAAAAATGAAAAATAATAGAACTATCTTCAAAACAAAGATCTTTGAGAAAAACACAAAAAGATGAAACTGATGTAGTTTTTTTTTTAAGATCAGTTTGGTGATGATAAAGAAAAGGGTCTAAAGGAAAAAATGTGTAAATTCCAATAGTGTACTTGGATTTCTAGGTTCCAAGTTCTTGTCCTCCACGTCACTCTCCAATATGGATGCACCAGAAAAAACACAACAACTTAATGGAGCCAAGGAAGAAGATCAAGAGATGAAGAAGAAGAAAGAGGAAAAGGCCATCGAAAATGAGCTAAAAAAACTCAAAGAAGCACAGAATGTTGAAGCAGCAAAGGCACAGGCTGGAATTGGATCAAAATCATTGAATAAAGTTGAGAAAAAAGTAGCAAATAAGGCTGCAGCAGATGAAAACCAAGAAAAATATCAAGATTCCCCGACTCTTTTGTTGAGAAGAAAAGGCTTGCTCCAGAAATGGCTAAATCATACAATCCAAGTACTATGGAAACTACATGGTACGAGGGTTGGGAAAAGTCAGGTTTCTTTGTAGCTGATGCTAACAAAAAAAATCCTACATTTTTATTTTTTTTTCCACAACCAATTGTTATAGGATCGCTACGCATTGGGCATGCTATTACCTCTTCTATTGAGGATACTATCATCAGTAAAATGAGTGGCTATAATTCTCTCTGGGTGCCTGGAATGGACCATGGTGGAATAACAATGCAGTTGGTGGCTGAAAATAAAGTAATGCATGAAAGAGGTTATCACATATGTCCACAGAGGCAGTCGAATAATAAAATTAAAGTAATGCGTGTGAAGATCCATTATGCATAAGAGATGAGAGTGGAAGAATTTGAGTGGGAAGATGTATTCAGAATTAGTTCATAATGAATTAGAGGTGTTATTCATCAGTATTTTTCACTATCTTTAGATGACTATAGATTGGTTCTAGATTTCTGAAAACAACATTTCTTGAATATTGTGAGTTTTAGAAATCTCACTGCCTTCATTATCCTTATAGAAATTTTTTCACTATACTATCAATTTCCCATTTCATGGTCACCCTGTTGCTCCTACAAACTCCTCATAAGCTTATACCTCTCATTTTTACCCTCCTTTTTTCCTGCCTATGACCTCATTACCCTGTTTTCCCTTGTCAAATAGACTCCATCCTCCCTCTAGGGTTTCCTAGTGATTACTCATTCCAAATTCTCTTTGGGCATTATAAGCCATGAAAATGCTCTATTTTTACTTGAAAATCCTTAGTTTACAGCATCAGTCAAGATCAGGTCAAAAGACACCCCCACTAGGTCATTAGTTTTTTTTACATTGTTTAAGGTCATCATTGGATGTTTCAGGCACTGCTTTTCCTTTGCTAGAATCTGGCTCAGATGTAATATAATGTCAAGACATGGTTATTCAAGAAGGGCCTAAGATATTTCCGAAGAATATCACCTTTTCAGTTCAGAATCTACAAATGAGGAAAACATAAAAAGTTTAACACTTTCGCAGGAGTGTTGAAGGTTGTGTCAGCAAAAGCTACTAATGATGTAGACTATCTACTCCTGAATGAAAACAAATTACAGCAAGGGAAAGAGGAAAAACTTGGTCTTGTAAATGACTAGGGTTTTTAAAATAGTTAGTCCTTTTGAGTGCCAAAGTAGTGATCACTTGCAGAAATGACATGGAGGAAGCACACAAGGCTAGTTTCACTTCAAATTGTGTTGCTGAACAAAAAAAGATGAATTTGACAAAACTGAGAGACATTTTTGTCAATAATAGGTAAAGGAAGAAAAACCTCCTTCATATTTCACACCGGTATCATGGTTTGGGAGAAATTTTAAATTTACAGGAGCTACAAGAGGTTTGTGGCACTTCTGGAGTGGCCTTGGGAAAATCAAGTTTTCTCATAGCTGGAGTTTCCAAATGACTTTCTTTATGATTCAAATGCCAACTAGACTGGATACGATTTCTAATGAGCTATTATGAGCTCAATTTGAAGTTGAGGAAGGCCTCCAAAATTTTCCTGCACCAACACTCTTCATTTATGCACCATCATTCAGAACTTTTTGACCAGTCTTGGAAGAATCAACTTTTTAGATGTCAAATCAACTTCGATTAGAAAAAAAAAAGTAGATTTGGAAATTAGACAGGATAATATTTCCAACGGGATATCATGGGCCTAATTTGGACACTGGAAAGGCCTCCAAATTCCCTCTGCAAAAAGGCACTGTGCCCTTAGAAACTAGCACTCCACCCTCAGAAACTAGCATTGCGCCCTCATCCCTTGTCGATGCGCCCTTCGATAGAGAGGCTTTCTAAGTGATCCAATCACCAAAATAAATTCAAACTACTTCCAAATCTTGGCACAAGTCCTCTAAGGCACTGATAAGAGGTAAGTGCATGCCATAACCCACTTTGAAGCTATTTTTTATCATCATTAAATGAATGGAATGGAACCCTAAATCAAACCCTAGGTATTCAAGCTTGAAATCACTGTTTTTCCATTACTTCATCTTCCTACAAATAGTATCAGTAAAAAAAAAGGGTTATTACAGTGCTTAGAGGTTTTTCATTCATCCTAGCTTGTCTCTACATCCATTCCCTTCATACACTCATCTCCTTCACTTGCAAAGCTATCATTTCATTACCCTCCCTTCATCTCATTTCACATCAGCCCTAGGTTTCCAAGAGTTTTAAAGATTTAAGAGGGCGAAGACAGTGGTAGTGAGGCACAAATGACAAAGATACATGATCACAAGGGTGAATACATTGGTGCTGAGGAACAAAGACCAAGAACTACTTCAAGAAAAACCAAATTGCAAACTCAAAGATACAAAAGGCCAAATCAAGACTTGAAACCCTAACCAAGAAAAATGAAGGGGACAAGCTTAATTTTCTTGCTGATGTTTCCTTGCAGGCCTCCCAACATGATCAACAAAGTAAGATCCATTTTTGGTACTTTGGTGCAAATTTTGAAATTTTGACAGTTGGCTTGGAGAAAAAAGAGCCAAGCGCACAGCGCCACTGGTGTTGCGCTCTTTTTTGGGGCACTAAAATACAGAAATATTTACATTTTAAATGTTCCTCATTGCGAGGACATCACCCACAGAAAATGTTAGCTCATTTGGAGCAAACATAGTCCTTCAAAAGTGCCAAAAACCACCTAAAAATCATCTTTTTGGCCTATTTTCAGCACTGGCGCTATGCCTTGAGCAGTCTTGGGAGAATGGGTTTTTGACTAGGAAAATGGGCACCCAATTGGAAAATAAAGGCATATTTGGAAACTATACAGGACAGGATTTCCAATGAGCTATAATGGAGCTCATTTTGACACCAGGAATGCCTCCAAATCTCAGTGGAAAAAGAGGCAATTTTTCCAGATTTGGCATTGCGCCCTTGCCTGAAAGTCAACAAAAGACACAAGAAGTTATTAAAAATATATATTTTAAAGGCTTGAAGGACATATATCTACAAATTTAGCTTATAATTTATGTTAGAAGTTATTTTTGTAATGAATGAGGCTCTAATATTTTGCCTTAGGCCTTGCATGGTCTCAAAGGTCAAAATGCCTTAAATATGTAATAAATGACTTCTAAAAACCTAGCTAGGGTTTCCACATCCTCATTTTCAAGTTAAATACTGCATGGAGGCTTCATGTTTATTTTTGGTTGTTGGTTTTTTTATGGAGATGAATACATAGACTTGGAGTTGTGAAGAAATTGGCTTTTGGAGCTTTGTGACTGTTTTGAATTGAATGCCATGGAGCAAGCACTTTCATAGGATTCATGAAATTTTTTGAATGGTGATGTGTTTCTAATCTTGTATTTGTTTCCTTATGTCTTACATATTTTCCATCTTTTCTCTTGCAGTAGAATAGAAAGTTTAGGTTAAGACATGTTGTTTAGAGGCACCGTAACTATGTCTGCTTTCTATTGTTTAAATTTTTTCCTCTACTAGGGTTGCTTGGAGAAATTAGGAGTTCCCTGTTTCTCCATGTCCATCTATTTTGTTTCCTTGAGATTAAATCAGTAGAGTATGGCTAAAGAAGTTTATGGTTTTCTCTTTCCTTTGGTTTTTCTTGAAATTTTGTTCTCAAGGATTTCTTTGAAGTGTACTAATTAGGGTTTAGGCTAAAGAATTTTATGGTTTTCCATGTCCTTTAGTATATCTTGAAATGGTTACTTTGAAGGTATTTATAGTTTGATTAAGGAATTTAGGATTTCCCTTCTCTTTAATCATTAATTATGTGCTATCTTGAATATTTTCTTTCTCTGAAGGTAGATATCTAGAGAGGTTAGGAGTCCCCTACTCTCTAGGGTTTGCTGGATAGTTGTTTTAAATTTTACTTGATAGAGCTAGGTCAAATAATTTTATGGTGCACCCCGTCCTTTTATTCTTTCTTGATGCATAGTACTCTTATAGACTCTTCTTGGTATAATTTATGTTAAAGGATTCTTAACTGCCCTTTAAACCTACTACATTCACCATTTAATGTTCATTTCACACTCACTAAACCTATTTAGATCCATTTGGCTTTGTTAACTTTCCCTATGAAACACCCTTGACCTATTGTAGTAATTTTCAAGACCTTTTGCAGACTCCATAGCCCAATGGTTCAAGTTTCTCTTACTCTATCTGTTTTGCTTGAAAAGCAACCCAACCAAACAAAACAAACAAACAAACCCTATCATTATAAATAGCCTAAAATCAATCAAGTTTACATCTTTTATACAAATATAGAGAGAGCCCTCTCTGAGTCTAGGAAGGCTAGGTCCTAGGGCTCCAAAGTTGGTTTGATGTTACCCTTGTTCAATTAGGTCTTGCCAATCTAACAAATTACAGGGACCTAACATAATGGCAACTCCACTGGGGATTCTCAGTAAGTAACAGCTTAGACATTCCTTAAGAACTCATGAATCCCCTGTCAAACTTAGATAAATCAAGTGTTAGCCAAGAGTGATATCTGGTTGAGTCATCATACTAGCACCATGGTGACCATATTGTATAACACTTACTGAAAAGCTTAGTGTTACATAAACAACTCAGAAAACAAAAAAACATCTTTAGAATGGTATTTTTTTTATGGTGGACAACAAGCACCTCCTCAAAAAAGTAAGCATCATCCACCTGGTGACTCCACTGATCTTCAGTAGCCCTGTTGACCCCACTAGTTCTCACAGACTCCCCTGGGAATGTATCAATCGGTCTTAAATACTATAAATCCTAGTTACATATTGTGTGAAATCAGTATTCTTACAGATAGGTCTGTTTTCAAAACTCTCATAAACTTTCAGCCTCTCTGTGTTGTAGGTATGAATTCTGGCTTCTAGAAAAATCTGCACCAAATCCCATCCTGACCCAAACCATCCTGCAGTAGTTGAAAATCCTGAAAGAATCCTTAGGAAGTCTCCTAGATCTAAAAACTCAATTGTTAACAGACCTATCCACAAAGAAAGATCCCTACCTGAAAACCTTTAAAAATTTGCAAAATACCTAGTTGCTGATGGTGGACAGCAAAGTTAAAACCTTCCACATGGTGACTCCACAACTCTCAATAGATCTAAAAGACTCCACTGGTAGAAGACTTCAGACTGGTTATAAAGATGCAATAACCCTTTCCTCTAGCTGATTAAAAAATATGAATCCAAGGATACAACGCAGGTATGCTCCAATGAACATAGATCACATTCTTGGATTCCCCCACAAAATGCCTCAAATAAATTGGGGCACAAACCTGCCTATGTTTCAAGATGAAAAGTTTGATGACCCCTTGTTACATCTCATAAAATTTCACATACATACATGGAGGTTAAAATTTGAATGGCATGAGGACTACCTCATAAATATGTTCATGGGGATATTAGAAGGTAAAGCAAGGGAATGGTATGAAGGCCTAGACCCTGGTAATATGTTTTCTTTAAAGGATTTCCATAAGATATTTTATAAGCATTATAAAGAAAACTGTCCATCTCTATCATTAGCTAAAATTTATTATGATCAATCTGAAGATCTCATACAATACCTTGTAAACATTGATGAAGATTTGGGAAATTGGCATCCTGAGGATCTATTAGAGGAAATTCATGCATTTCATACTCAAGTTAACTGTCATAACAACCAAGAGGAGTTAGTTGAGGAGGAAATCAATCAGGAAATGGAAGAAGACAAGTGATGATTAACCATCTCTTCTATGTGAGGCTCAAGAATACCTTCAGCCTTATGACCAGCCCTCACAAGAGAAAGAGGGAAAGTGGTTTTCTATCCAAAGGAATCACAAAATTCCTCCTTCTTTAATAGAGGAAGAAATAAATTAGTTTCTAAACATGCATCCAGCCTCTAAACGTTTGTATAAAGAAAAAAAAAAAAATTGTTATACTACTAACCTATCCATTGAAATATATCTTCAAGTAGAAGCTATATAATAGATTGATACTAATGATGTGCTACCTCCTCCAGAAGACCTATTGCCAGATGATGCTCCTAAAGAAGACCTTCAACCTTATGACCAACCTTCACTTGATTGGTTGTATTGGAAAAGAGAGTTCACCTAATGTATATATCATATATAAGTTATATTAGGATAGATAGATGAAAATAAACTCAACACTATGAGCATATTTTTAGTTTTAGATTGTTTTGACAAAAAACAGAGAAAAAGAACAAAAAGAGAAAAGATTGCAGATTAAAGAAAAGGTAAAGCCCCATACCAAAAAAGAATATATCTGAAAGTTTGCAAGTCTAAATGCCACTACTTTGAGAAATAAAAGTCTTGTTTAGTCATACAGCCTAACCATGATTGAACATGTTTTAAATTTCTGTTGATAAGTTAGAAAAGCAATATTTTCCAAACCATTTAAACTTGACTCATCAGTAGACTAGGTTAGGAAGAGATGCTGGTTCACAAAGCTTAAATCTGAACCAAAGAGAAAAGAGAGGGATGAGTGACGGATTTCAAATTATGAGCCCTCAAGTTTTTCTTGTTTTACTTTGTACAAAAATAAAATATTTGTGCATCTTGTCCAAAATGCCACAGCTCATGACAAATCAAACAGCTCAACCTTGATTTGGTCATGTTTTAAATTTTGTGTTGATAGTTTAGAGAATGAAAATATGTCAAACTTCTTAACCTTGACAGATAAGTAGATTAAGTAGAGAATAAAAAGAGCTCATTAGTCTAATCTGAGCTCTTGGAAGTGATAAGGGTAGAAGTATATAGTTCTTATGCTTTAAAAAAAAAAATGATGTCAAGGGCTTGCAACTCCAAGTGCACCTAGAAGAAGAAAAAATGTTAGGAAAGTATGATGGGTAGGTAGTGTTGATATTGAAGCAATCATGTTTTGTAGATTGTAAGATCACAACTTCAAAGAAAAGCAACAAAGATCAGCCTTGAAAAATGAAAGAACAGGAATAAATCAGCAAGCATGGATGAGGCTTTTTATCTGCAAAACCAGAGATCTGAACTCTGAGGTTATTGACGCCTCCTGAAAGGAGCTTCCCTCCCCAAGGGGAGCCACTGTTAGTCATCAGTATTTTTCACTATATTTTAATGACTATAGATTGGTTCTAGATTTATGAAAACAACCTTCCTTGAATATTGTGAGTTATAGAAATCTCACTACCTTCATTATCCTTATAGAAACTTTTTCACTATTCTATCAGTTTCCCATTTCATGGTCACCCTGTTGCTCCTACAAACTCCTCATAAGCTTATACCTCTCATTTTTACCCTCCTTCTTTCCTGCCTATGACCTCATTACCCTGTTTTCCCTTGTCAAATAGACTCCATCCTCCCTTTAGGGTTTCCTAATGATGACTCATTCCAATGTCTCCTTGGGCATTATAAGCCATGACAATGCTCTGTTTTTACTTGAAAATCATTAGGTCAAAAGACACCCCCACTAGGTCATTAGGGTTTTTTACATTGTTTAAGGTCATCATTGGATGTTTCAGGAACTACTTTTCCTTTGCTAGAATCTGGCTCAGATGTAATAGAATGTCAAGACATGGTTATTCAAGAAGGGCCTAAGAGATTTCCAAAGAATATCACCTTTTCATTTTAGAATCTTAAAATGAGGAAAATGGACAAAGTTTAACACTTATGCGGGCGTGTTGAAGGTTGTGTCTGCAGAAAGTACTAATGAGGTAGACTATCTACTCCCGAATGAAAAAAACTTATAACAAGGGAAAGATGAAAACATTTCAAATTAGGGGAATTTTGAGGTCTAAAATGGGCCTCCTAAGGAAATTATAAAATAATAGCTAAATCAATAAAATAATATTTATGAATTTGCAATTCACTTTTTTCACCACAATCAATGTAACCATGGTTAAATTCAATTCAGAAGTTGTACCAAAATAAAATTAATAAAAATTTGTATTAATGTGACTATAAATAAAAATGATTTTTTCAAGAAAAAATCATTATCATTGAACAACTAACGCATTTTTCCTTTGTACTTAAATAACTTAAAATAAAATATAAATATAAATTCATAAATTATTAATTATATAATATGTTATTAATTAAAATCTATATTATTTAAATTGTATTATAACATGTAATTAATGTACTATATAAAAATAATATAATAAATGTAATATATTATTTTATGTATGAATTCTCAAAAAATGTGAAATGACATTTATTATGAGTACTTTACTTTGACTTTAAAAGTACTTAGAGCACTACCATGGTTAATCATGAAAATAATATAATAAATATAATATATTATTTTATGTATGAATTTTATTCAAAAAATGTGAGATAACATTTATTATGAGTACTTTACTTTGACTTTAAAAGTACTTAGAGCACTACCATGGTTAACCATGAGTTTTTATCCACCATTGAGAATGTGACAAGTAAGTACCTTTAACTCAAGTAATGCCACCTCAACCCTTAGGGATAATGTCATCCCCTAAAATGTGATTGGTTCTCATAAAGTGAATTTTGATTGTACATTTTCCTTAGGAGGCCCATTTTAGACCTCAAAATTCCCCCAATGATCCTATAGATGATTAGGGTTTGTAAACTAGCTAGTCATTTTGAGTGCCAAAGTAGTGATCACTTGCAGAAATGACATGGAGGAAGCACACAAGGTCATTTCACTTCAAATTGTGTTTCTGAACAAACAAAGATGAATTTGACAAAAGTGAGAGAGGTTTTTTCAATCACAGGTAAAGGAAGAAAACCATTCTTCAATTTTTACACAGGTATCATGGTTTGGGAGAAATGTTAAATTTACAGGAGCTACAAGAGGTTTGCTACACTTATGGAGTGACCTTGGGAAAATCAAGTTTTCTCATAGCTAGAGTGTCCAAATGACTTGCACGATGAGTCAAATAACAACTAGACTAGAACAGATTTCCAATGAGCTATCATGAGCTCAATTTTGAGTTGAGGAAGGCCTCCAAAAGTTGTCTGCACCAGCACTCTTCATTTCTGCACCATCATTCAGAACTTTTTGAACAATCTTGGGAGAATCAACTTTTGACAGGTCAAATCAACTCTAATCAGAAAAAATGGTAGATTAAGAAATTGGACAGGATAATTTTTCCAAAGCACTATCATGGGTCCAATTTGGACACTATAAAGGCCTCCAAATTCCCTATGAAAAAAGGTGTTTTTCCCTTAGAAACTGGCACTGCGCGCTCAGAGACTAGCGCTACGTCCTTAGCCCTTGGCGTTGCGCCCTCAACACTAGCGCTACACCCTTGGAAAAAGAGGCTTTCTAAGTGATCCAATCACCCAAATCATGTCAAATTACTTCCAAATCTTGGCTCAAGTATTCTAAGGCACTAATAAGAGGTAAGTGCATGCCATAACCCACTTTGAAGCTATTATTGATCATCATTAAATGAATGGAATGGAACCCTAAATCAAACCCTAGGTATTCAAGCTTGAAATCATTGTTTTGCTATTACTTCATCTTCCTATAAATAGTATCAGTAAAAAAAAAGGGTTATTACAATGCTTAGAGGTTGTTCATTCATCTGATCTTGTCCCTACATCCATTCCCTTCATACACTCAATTCCTTCACTTGCAAAGCTACCATTTCATTACCCTCCCTTCACCTCATTTCACATTAGCCCTAGGGTTTCCAAAACAAAGTTTTCAAGATGCCAGAGAGTGAATATAGTGGTAGTGAGGCACAAATTCCAAAGAGACATGATCACAAGGGTGAATACATTGGTGCTGAGGAACACAGACCAAGAATGTAATATTCCTAAGTTAGCATGCAACTAATAGGGATATTATTTTTTCTTTAAAAATCTGTTTAGATGAATAAATGTGCAAAGGAGGTTAATCAAACTCCTAATAAAGAATAAAGCAATGCCAAATATGAAAAAAGTATAAATCTTGGCTATGTAAATAAGTACCCTTAGGTGTGAAAGGGGCTAATCATCTTGACTAGGTCAACGTTGTATTGGAGGAGTGCTCATCAATAAGGCACAACGTAATTCTAATTGAATATCTCTTGTGTGAAAGGGATGAGTCCATTGAAGGTGGTTTAGGGTTTTGCACACTCTCATATTATAAAAGGAAGGGGAAGGAAGCATGAGGAGGTTTTTCATCACATGATCTTTTGATATATTGTCTGTTTAGACCATATAGCTTTCTTTGGTTGTTTATCCTAGATTGAAAATGTTGTTTAGCATTGGAATTTCCTGTTTAGGAGTTCCTCCTCTTCCCATTGAGTAGCTCTTGGGAGTGTTTGTATTGCAAGGTCCACCATCTAGCTTGAAGGCCAAGCTTATCCTTTCAATTACAACTCAGATCCTGTGAGGGTTTGGCTATCTTTGCAAGCTGCAGCAAGTGGAGATTAGATATATTTAGATCTAAGACATTTCAATGCTCTTTTTCAGTGGAGGAGTCCTCTTCTCTATTAGAGGAAGTGTATTGGAGTGCATGAGCTTCAATTCTTGATCTTGGCATGTGGCCATCAGCTATCTGTACCCTATAGTTCAGTTTCTATTCCAGATCTTCATTATTCTTGTAGGAGGTGTTGTAGGGAGTTTGGGTGCACCATTTGGAGAGCTGGTTTCTATGTGTTGGGGATCTACCCTTCACTTCGAGATCCAATAGAGGAGATATACAAATTGTACTTTTCAGATCTGATTTTCATATTCTGAATACTTCAGAATTTTTGAATCATCCTATAGATCTACATTCTTAGATCTCAGATCTACTGCTCATGCTTGGTGTAAACCCCAAAATTCCAAGGGGATCTGAAAGAGGAGCATTTCTAGTGCATGGATCTGATATGGATGTGAATTTTTATGCACAGATCTACTCTAGATCTGAATTTTACTCCATAGTAGTTTGCAACCTAATAAAATAATGTTGTCAAGGCAATTCCAGTCATTCATGTGGTTGCAGCTCCTATTTTGAGGGCATTTCTTCTGTATATGTCTTGTATTTTCATCCATGCATCTCATGTACTTCATTATACATCTATTTTTCTGCTGTAAATACTTTTGAAGGATATCTTATTGGCCTCCTACTTTTTCTCTATTGAAACTGTGTTATTTTCTTAGCAGTATTACTATAGTCCCTTGTTGGGCAGTTTTCAAGCCTTACTAGATGTGGGAGATCTGTTTAACCCACCTAGAAATATTTGTTTCTGACCTCCTCTTGGATTTGGGTCTTAGATTATCAGACCTATGGGATCCAAGGGCTGATTTCATATTCTATAGCATCCATTCCTAGAAAATGCTTTTTCCATTCATGCCTTTCTAGCAGTTCCCATTTTGGGATATTACAGTGGTATTAGAGCAGCTATCTTGGCATAGCCTGTGCTTTGCTTATTGAGAAGCCAATATGTCTTTTCATGGGGAGAAAATACCGATGAAGAAATTTGGGTACATTGAAGACACAAAAGAGAAGGGAAAGATCCCTTTCACTGGAAGTTTGCAAAGAAAAGAGTTTTCTAAAACTCTTTTTAAAGCTTTGAATGAACTAAAGGAAGAAATCCGGGGAATGAAGAATGAAAGACAAGAAGATATTTTGAGGTTTTCACATGAAGAAAGCCCCACTACTTCATATGATTGGTGTGAGAATTTAGCCACATCATCGGATTTACAACGCTCTATCAGCCACTTTTTCATGAAGAAGAAAAGGAAGGAGGGAGATGATGGATTGTAGATTTCTATGGTGTATATTTTTAGAATCAGAGCTTGGAATCTCCACAGTTCTCATTTTTCAGTCTACGTTTCGGGTCTAAAGCAAGACCCATCATCAAGGAGGGAGATGTGCCAAAGAGAGAGAGTCTTGGTGATTACTTGCAGGAGTATGAGGTTCAATCCATTGAGTTCAAAGATCACTTGAACTTCCAAGGGTTTTGCAAGATCAAGGAGGAAGGAAGAAGAAATTAGCATGGTGTGAGTAGATTCTTCTTATCTACTTTTGATGGATCACCTAAATGTCCAGCTAGGGCTTGGGTGAAGGAGCTAGACACCTATGTGTAGCAACATCAAGTTTCAGAAGAGGAAGCCATCAAAGTAGCAGCGCTGCATCTTGAGGGTAAGGCTTATGCTTGGTGGTTGTTTGAGTCTTTTTCCTTAAGTAATGCAAATACATCTACCTATGCAAGGTTCATTAAAAGAGTAGTGGAAAGGTTTGATGAAGGGTCCCATGAAACACTTTCCATGGAGTCTATCAAACCAAATCAAACAAAACTTTTGCATGGATTAGAAGGGTACTTAAACTCAGATCCTTCTTCTCAAGGGGAAGACATGGAGATTCCTCCTTCAAAAGAAGACCAAGATCTAAGGTCTCTTATTGATGATGAGGCATTTTCAACTATGGAAGAGAAGGTTGAAGATGATAACACAGTAATGACAAGAGCACATTTAGGACCTCATGAAGAGGAAGATGGAGCACTTGCTCCAAGGAGAGAAACTCTTGCACTCTTGCAAGAAGTTCCAAAAAATATCACATATGGATATTTTTGCACAATCCATGTGAAACATGTGCCATCACCATCAAATGGTGAGATCTTGGAGATAGAAGAAGGAAAAGAGGAGGGCAAGCATCACACGAGGAGGAGCATATACCCCTATCTATTTTATAAGTTTCACAAAGAAGGCAAGAGGATCCATGCAAGAAAGGCAAGGACAAATCTGTCCACACATATACACATCCTGCTCTACACCTTGGTGTCTCTTTACATGGAGGCATTCAACCGGGGAGACCTCCTAATGGGAATAAAACTAAAGTGTTCTCTCAACTATGGGAAGTATATACATACTTGGCTAAGGAAGGAGCCTTGGGAGGAACTAGCACAGCACAAAGAATCTTTCATGGATTCAAAAGAGAGGTTAACAATTTTCTGAATTGAACATTGCTATCTCCCACTCAGTGATTTGCGCTGAAAGAGGAGAATTCAGAAGTCTATGATGACATATACATGATGTCATATGGCAACTCCACATCTTTGGGGAAGCGAATGATATTTCCACTCACAAACGAGATTTATGAACATGACAAGAGGATATCAACACTCTTGCATGCACGGGCCACATTGAGGAAGTTTTGGAAGATAAAGATTTTCCAAGGGGAGGTTTACTTCCATCTAATTCAATATTGTCTTGAGAAAGATCAGCTGCAAAGGAGGCAGAAAAATGAAGTTGATAGCACTCCAACATGTGAATTTGACATCAGGCATGTCAAGGAGGAGATCCATGCTGTGACAGGGGTTTCATTTCAGATTTC
Organism: Pinus albicaulis; assembly: GCA_034641835.2. Classification (NCBI taxonomy): domain Eukaryota; kingdom Viridiplantae; phylum Streptophyta; class Pinopsida; order Pinales; family Pinaceae; genus Pinus; species Pinus albicaulis. The sequence continues at coordinate 111,754,998 of CM076569.1, forward strand.
AACAGCGTTGTCATTGCTGGGGAGCCTAGATCCTTATTGGGATTCCCAACTTTTGATGGAATATTCCAAGTACCTTTTCACATGTAAGGTTCTTGATGGGAAAGTGATAGATGGGAGATATAAAGTAGTTGAGGGAGTCATTTATTCCCATGATCAGATCTATTTGGCTAGAGACTCCAAGCTTAAGGAGAAACTACTTAATGCAGCCTATGAGATCCTACTTTCAAAACCCACTGGTTTCATTAAAACATATCATACTATCTTAGATGGATTCATGTGGGAAAAATTCAAAGGGGATATGCACACTCATATGAGGAAGTGCATGGATCATTTGCTGGTTAAGGAGGAACATAGCTCTTGGGAAGAGTTATCATTACCACCTCCTTATTCATTGAGTGTGAGAGGGAGCTCATCCATGAGCTACCTTGCTGATTTGAAACAAGTGTATGATAAACATTGTATTGTTGAACATCATGATATATTTATTATATACTTGCATTTTCTTAACACTCATGTGCAGGTCTTGGCTCCAAGGGGGGCACTTTGGCTTCATGATCCACTTTGGGCCATGAACAATGGTGATATTTGCCATTCCTTGGGAGATCTTGGAGAGATGATGTACTCTTCATGGTGTGATTCATTAACACCAACTATCATACACTTTCTCCAAGCATTCAAGAATGATGGGGCAGCAAACAAGTGCTGGGGAAAACATTTGTCATATCATATTCTATGGCAGTTAGGAGTAAAAATGCACTGGTTGCACATGAGGGACCATTGACCTTCTCATTTATTTCATATGGAAGCTAGCATGAATTTAATTATGATCCCATATGCTGAAGATGTTCATATTTTTGTTGGGAACATGGTTGGAGGAGAGACACATTTGTTGGATGTGTCCTTGGGGAAATAAATTTCCTACATTTTCTGCACTGCATGTTCTAAGGGGAGCACGGGAAACTATATGGCCACTATAGTAGACCACTTGTTTCTTTATGATGTGGACCATATGATTTATTGGAGCACTTGGGGCATGCCTCTCATGAGCAATTGGGATGAGCTTTACTATGAATTACCAAGCTGGGAGGTGATTCATTTCATTTGGATCATAGCATGGAGGTGGGAGTCCTTCATTGATGATGAAATTCCCCATGATTGCCATCACTTCTATCTTGAGGAAGCCATTTATCATCAAAGAGATTTCCATATAGACTTTCCTTTCTTTCATGATGAGAGCCATTTGGTTTATCTACCAAAGGCCAACTTGCACACTTGGGAGGAACCATTGGGAGACAGAATTATTGTAGAAAATCTGAAGCATTGGTGGAGATTGTTGAATAAGGAGGGCACAAGAAGAGGAGGAGAGATTTTTCAGCACCCTTGTAGTTGCTTGAGGACAAGCAACATTTGGGAGGGGAAAACTGTAATATTCCTAAATTAGCATGCAGCTAATAGGGATATTATCTTTTCTTTAAAAATCTGTTTAGATGAATAAATGTGCAAAGGAGGTTAATCAAACTCCTGATAAAGAATAAAGCAATGCCAAATATGAAAAAGGATAAATCTTGGCTATGTAAATAAGTACCCTTAGGTGTGAAAGGGGCTAATCATCTTGACTAGGTCAACTTTGACCAAATCTACAGTGCTGTATTGGAGGAGTGCTCATCAATAAGGCACAACGTAATTCTAATTGAAGATCTCTTGTGTGAAAGGGATGAGTCCATTGAAGGTGGTTTAGGGTTTTTCACACTCTCATCTTATAAAAGGAAGGGGAAGGCAACATGAAGAGGTTGTTCATCACATGATCTTTTGATATATTGTCTGTTTAGACCATATAGCTTTCTTTGGTTGTTTAGCCTAGATTGCAAATGTTGTTTAGCATTGGAATTTCCTGTTTAGGAGTTCCTCCTCTTCCCATTGAGCAGCTCTTGGGAGAGTTTTTATTGCAAGGTCCACTATCTGGCTTGAAGGCCAAGCTTATCCTTTCAATTACAACTAAGATCCCATGAGGGTTTGGTTGTCTTTGCAAGATGCAGCAAGTGGAGATTAGATCTATTCAGATCTAAGACATTTCAGTGCTTTTTTTCAATGGAGGATTCCTTTTCTCTATTGGAGGAAGTGTATTGGAGTGCATGAGCTTCAATTCTTGATCTTGGCATGTGGCCATCAGCTATATGTACCCTACAGCGTAGTTTCTATTCCATATCTGCGTTATTCTTGTAGGAGGTGTTGTAGGGAGTTTGGGTGCACCATTTGGAGAGCTGGTTTCTGAGTGTTGGGGATATTCCCTTTGCTTTGAGATCCACTGGAGGAGATATACACATTGTAATTTTCAGATCTGATTTTCATATTCTGAATACTTTAGAATTTCTGAATCATCCTGCAGATCTACATTCTTAGATCTCAGATCTACTACTCATGCTTGGTGTAAACCCCAAAATTCCAAGGGGATCTGAAAGAGGATCCTTTCTAGTGCATGGATTTGATATGGATCTGACTTTTTATGCATATATATGCTCTAGATCTGACATGTAATCCACAGCCGTTTGTAGCCTAATAAAATAACGTTTTCAAGGTAGTTTCAGTCATTCATGTGGTTGCAGCCTCTCTTTTAAGGGCATTTCTTCTGTATATGTCTTGTATTTTCAGCCATGCATCTCATGGACTTCATTATACATTTGTTTTGCTGCTATAAATACTTTTGAAGGATATCTTATTGGCCTCCTACTCTTTCTCTACTAAAACTATGTTATTTTCTAAGTAGTATTGCTGTAGCCACTTGTTGGGCAGTTTTCAAGCCTTACTAGGTGTGGGAGATCTGTTTAACCCACCTAGAAAGATTTGTTTCTGATCTCCTCTTGGATTTGGGTATTATATTATCAGATATAAGGGATCCAAGGGCTGGTTTCATATTCTGTAGCAGCCATTCCTAGAAAATTCATTTTCCATTCATGCCTTGTTAGCAGTTCGCATTTTGGGATATTACAAAGAACTACTTCAAGAAAAACCAAATTGCAAGCTCAAAGCTACAAAAGGCCAAATCAAGACTTGAAACCCTAAAAAAGAAAAATGAAGGGGACAAGCCTAATTTTCTTGTTTTTGTGTCATTGCAGGCCTCCCAACATGATCAACAAAGTAAAATCCATTTTTGGCACTTTGGTACAAATTTTTAAATTTTGACAGTTGGCTTACAGAAAAAAGGGCCAAATGTGTAGCGCCATTCGCGCTGCGCTCTTTTTTCTGGTGCTAAAAAGGGGAAAAATTTACATTTTCATTTTCCTCATGGAAATTACATAACCCACAGAACATGTCAGCTCATTTGGAGCAAAACGGGTCCTCCAAAATTGCCAAAAACCACCTAAAAATCACCTTTCTGCCCTATTTTCAGCACTGGCACTGCGCCTTGAGAATTCTTGGGAGAATGGGGTTTTGACTAGGAAACTAGGCACCAAATTGGAAAATAAAGGAATATTTGGAAACTAGACAGGACAATTTTTCCAATGATCTATCCTGGAGCTCATTTGGACATCGGGAAGTCCTCCCAATCTCAGCTTCAAAAGAGACAATTTTTCCAAATTTGGTGTTGTGCCCTTGGCCTAGCGTTGCGCCCTTGCCTGAAAGTCAACAAAAGACGCAAGAAGTTATTAAAAAGATATTTTTGAGGGCTTGAAGGACAAATATCTACAAAGTTAGCTTAGAATTTATGTTAGAAGTTATTTTGTAATGAATGAGGCTCTGATATTTTTCCTTGGGCCTTGCATGGTCTCAAAGGTCAAAATGCCTTAAATATGTAATAAATGACTTCTAAAACCCTATCTAGGGTTTCCACCTCCTCATTTTCATGTTAAATACTACATGGAGGCTTCATGTTTATTGTTGTTTGTTGGTTGTTTTATGGATATGAATACATAGACTTGGAGATTTGAAGAAATTGGCTTTTGGAGCTTTGTGACTGTTTTGAACTGAATGCCATGAAGCAAGCACTTTCATAGGATTCATGAACTTTGTTGAATGGTGATGTGTTTCTAATCTTGTATTTTTTCCTTATGTTTTACATATTGTTCATCTTTTCTCTTGCAGTAGAATAGAAAGTTTAGGTTAAGACACGTTTTTTAGAGGCACCTTAACTCTGTCTACTTTCTATTCTTTAAATGTTTTCCTCTACTAGGTTTGCTTGGAGAAATTAGGGGTTCCCTATTTCTCCATGTCCATCTAGTTTGTTTCCTTGAGATTAAATTAGTAGAGTATGGCTAAAGAAGTTTATGGTTTTCCTTTTCCTTTGATTTTGCTTGAAATGTTGTTCTTAAGGCTTTCTTTGAAGTGTACTAATTAGGGTTTAGGATAAAGAAGTTTATGGTTTTCCCTGTCCTTTAGTCTATCTTGAAATGGTTACTTTGAATGTCTTTATAGTTTGATTAAGGAATTTAGGAGTTCCCTGCTCTTTAATCATTACTTATGTGCTATCTTGAATGTTTTATTTCTCTGAAGGTAGATAGATAGAGAGGTTAGGAGTTCCCTGCTCTCTAGGGTTTTATGGATAGTTGTTTTAAAGTTTACTTGATAGAGCTAGGTCAAAGAAGTTTATGGTGTGCCCTGTCATTTGATGCTTTCTTCATGCATAATACTCTTATGACTCTTCTTGTTATAGTTTATGTTAAATAATTCTTAACTGCCCTTTAAACCTACTACATTCACTATTTAATGTTCATTTCACACTCACTAAACCTATTTAGATCCATTTGGCTTAGTTAACTTGCCCTATGAAACACCCTTGACCTATTGTAGTACTTTTAAAGACCTTTTTCAGACTCCATAGCCCAATGGTTCAAGTTTCTCTTACTCTATCTGTTTAGCTTGACAAGAAACCCAACCAAACAAAACAAAAAAACAATCCCTATCATTATAACTAGCCTAAAATCCAAACCCTAAAATCAATCAAGTTTACATATTTTATAAAAATATAGAGAGAGCTCTCTCTGAGTCGAGGAAGGCTAGTTGCTAGGGCTCCAAATTTGGTTTGATGTTACCCTTGTTCAATTTGGTCTTGCCAATCTGACAAATTACAAGGACCTAACAAGAGGCACAAATGTGCCTTAAAGGGTGTGGCTTTTTCGGAAGCTCTGGAATGGAGAGTATGCACTCCAAGTGTTATAAAGACCATCTTCTCCAACTTAAAGCAACAACTCCTCCCACGCCCACCATAGAATCTAAGCAGACAACGAAGGTAGAAATTGTTGGTGATGGCGGAGAGTGTTGCCTTAGGGTCAGAAAACACGTTGGGTTAACTGGTTTCAAGTGTAATTTCCTATTCGACCTCCGTCCTACACCCTCTACCATTATTCCATGATATCTCTCCGTCGTCACACCATGCTAGCGCTAACTCGACAACCTGTGTAAAATTCACTGCTTGTCGGTCAATTCCCTCATCTGCCATCCCTAGAGCGTGGTAAATTATAATATTTGAATAACAGTAAAACGACGTGACTCTCATACGAATTGATTCAGACCCTTTATATATAATAACCTTATATATATTTAAACTACAAACTATATAATTAATTTTATGAATTTATTTATAAAATTAAATTAATTAATTAATTTAGAAATATATATGTATATATAAAATAATAATCATAATTCAATTATTATTAAAAAAAAAAAAAAATCGATACCCTAGATTCAAGACAGTGTTATCTGCAAACTATGCAGATGGAGGTACCAGTGACGTCGAGTCACATACGATGAGATTGTAGGTTTTAACCCTCTATAGAAATTATCTGCAAACAAATTCTTAAAAAATAGAAAATAAACAATAGTGAAAATACACAGATATTTTACCCCTGGATCCCAAATCAGGACTACCAGCTTGATTTTTCATTATGTTCCTTTTAGTCTTACAACACATAAATATACATGTCGATGCATTCATAAATCCCAATCCATTAACGCTGGATTAGAGCATAACCATAGTTCCTTTGACCAGATCTACAAAATGCTAGGGGCCGAAAACCATCATTCCTAAAAACCATGTGCAAGCCCATGCACAAAACCATAGGCGGGTCCTCCCACCTAAAATAGGGTCCAAAAAAACTTTCCCAGGGCAATTCCCCAGACCCCTCGTGTAGGGAGCTACCCACCACTTGAAAACCCCTGGATAGGGGGGGCTGCCACCCCCCCTGTGACCCCCTCGCTGCCCCTGGTGCAACGATCAGAGGGGGCTTTCACACCCCCCTATGACCCCTCCGTGTGGGACTGTTCGTTGAAAGAATATAACACACACCCAACATTCTCCCACTTGTTGTTTTCTTTCCAGATGGGGACACAGGAGAGCTTAATCATTAGTGAAACCTTGCAACATCCATTGTTTTTGTACACCAAGAGAAATTCTGAGTGCTCACAGACTTTTTCGATGCATCTACAACATTCTTCAAATTTTTCACCTTTACCAGCAACACCTTTTTATCCTCAACCATATCTCTCACAAAGTGATATTAAACATCAATGTGCTTTATCTTTAAATGATAAGCAGGGTTCTTGGCCAAGAAAAATGCACTTTGGCTATCACAGTATATCCTTATAGCTCATTGTACGAACCACATACTTGAACACAATATTTGCAACCAAATTGCTTCCTTTCTTGCATGAGTGGTTGCCATGTATTATGCCTCTATAATTGAAAGAGCCACTACAGACTGTCTTTTACTCATCCAACTGACTGCACCTACAAATATGCTAAATACATACCCAATTATAAATCTTCTTTGGTCTAGATCTCAAGCCCAGTCTACATCAACAAAACCCTGGATGTTCAAAACTCTTTCCAATCCTGGTCTTCCCTGGTAGAAAAAATGATAATCACTAGTGCCACAGAAATATCTAAAAATCCACTTCATTTTTGTTCAATTCTCCTTCCTTGTTTTTGACATAAATCTGCTCAATACTCCCACTGCATGTGCAATGTCTAGTCTAGTACAAACCATTGCATAAATCAAGCTACCCACTACACTTGCATATGGAACATGGGACATATCCTCCTATTCTTCTTCTCTCTTAGGACATTGTTCAGCAGATAGCTTTACATCTACAGGAATAGGAACCTTCACCGGTTTACTATCATGCATATTGAACCTCTGCAATATTGTCTCAACATACTTCCTTTGGTTTAACCAGAGCTTCCTCTTTGCTCGATCTCTCTTAATTTCCATGCCCAAAATATTGTTTGCAGCACCAAGATCCTTCATGTTGAATTTGGAGAAAAATTGGGTCTTCAAATATTGGATAATTTCTTAGTCATTTCCAACCAACAACATATCATCCACATACAATACCAAAAAAATAACATGGCAACCAATTAATTTAAAATACACACAGTGATACTCTTTTCTTCTGTTGAAGCCAAGTCCCCATATATATGTATCAAATTTATGATACCACATCCTTGGTGGTTGTTTTAACCCTACTTTTTTAACCTTTATACCAGTTCTTTCTTACCCTTCGTCGTAAATCCTTTAGGTTGCTTCATGTAGATCTCCTCTTCCAGATCACCGTGAAGAAATGTTATCTTCACATCCATCTATTCTACCTCAAAATCAAATGCAGAAGCAACAGATAAAATTAATCTAATAGAAGTAACCTTGGCAACAGGAGAAAAAATATCACCAAAATCAATTTCCAGAACCTGGGAATAACCTTTTGCTACCAACCGAGTTTTGTATTTATCCATCTTCCCTTCTACATTCATCTTATTCTTAAACACCCATTTTCTCCCGATGGGATTCCTTCTAGCTGGCAACTCCACCAGACCCCATTTCATCAACCATGGCCTCCTTCCAGAGTTTTTCATCCTCTGAATCCACTGTCTCCCTGACAATTATGGGATCATCATCAGTGATAGTTAAAGCAAAATTTGTATAGAAAGCATATGGGCCATACCTTTTTGGTTTCATTATTTCTCGAACTGATCTTCTCACAGATGGAGTTTCTGGCTCTTCCTCTTTTAAATATGTTTTGTGTTAGAGTCTAATTCATCCTAATCCTTTAGCTCAAACTCTATCTTCTCAGGTTCCTTTGGTAGGAGTTCATTTTTAACAACATATTTCACCTCTCTAAACACCACATCTCGACTGTACACAACCTTCCTTGTTTCTAGGTTACAAAGCTTGTAACCTTTTAAACCATCCTTATACCCAATAAAGATGCACCTTTCAGATTTATTATCCAACTTGGTCATTTTCTCCTTCAGAACATGTACATATGCATCACATCCAAATACCATCACATGTAAAAGGGATGTTTTATTACCAGCCCATACCTCATGTGGAGTCTTATCCTCCAATGCTAATGAAGGTGATATGTTAACTAGGTAACATGCAGTCTCCACTACCTCTGCCTAGAATTCCTATCCTAACCTGGTACCACTGAGCATGCTTCTTGCCTTTTCCATCAGTGTTATGTTCATTATTTCTACAAATCCATTTTTCTGAGCTGTGTATGGAGTAGTCTTTTGCTATGCTATACCACACTTCTTACATAACTCTTCGAATTCCTTCTTGCATAACTCTCCACCATTATCTATCCTCATCACCTTTATCCTCTTCTCTGTCTGGTTTTCCAGCTGAGCCTTAAATTCTTTAAATCTGTCAAATACTTTAGATTTCTTCCTCAAGAAATATATCCATGTATTCCTTGAGAAATCATCTATGAAGACTTTCCCAGTGTTGGAACCGACACAGGTCCAAACACATCACTGTGCACAAGCTCTAATATCTTTTTTGTCCTCTTAGAAATAGAAGGAAAACTCACCTGATTTTGCTTCCCATATACACAATGTTCAAAAAAATCAAAATCCAAAGAGAAATTAGACATATCTTCTACCACACCATTACCATGCAACATCTGAAGGCCCTTCTCTCCAATATGTCCAAGCCTTTGATGCCATAACAAGGTATTTTCTCGAGAGACCACTAGTATTTCCACTCCACTTTCAGGACCCACAAAACTATTGCACCCATCAATAACAATGCTACCCTGAAGCTTGTACAGAGTTCCAATCCGAACTCCCCGCATTAATACTAGTGCTCCCCGAACCTCTTGAAGGCATTTTTCTTAAACATTGCTTTTACACCTACATCATCCATCTTGCTCATAGAAATCATATTTATGGCCAATGCAAGAATATGTAGAACACCAAGAAGTGTTCTAATCCTTCCACCTTGCAACTTCAACTTGACTTTTCCATGTCCGACGATTCTGGCCTTCCTATCATCCCTTAAGAAGACATCACCACCATCACACTTCTCATACTCACAGAACCAATCCCTATGGGGAGTGAAGTGAAAGGATGCACTTGATTCAATCAACCATGCCTCATGATCTACATGTGTATTTGAAGAAGAAGCCAAACACACATCCCCACCTTCATCTGAGGTGGTTTTTTCCTTTGTATAAGGACCATCATCAAATCCCTTTCCTTTCTCAGGAGATTTAGATTTGCAGTCCTTTTTGAAGTGCCCTTTTTTTCTGCATTTCCAACACACATTTATGGGCTTTCCTAGAGATTTATATCTCCCTCTAGAGTTAGATCTCCCACTCGAAAACTTATTTGTGTCTCTATTATGGGACCTTCATCATACAAATAAGGCATCTCCATTTTGGCCCTCCATATTTCACCGTCTCATTTCCTCTAACAAAAAGGCTGAGAAAATTTCATCAAAATTCAAGGTATTTGTATTGTTACCTATTGTAATATCCAGACTATCCTACGAATTTGGTAGAGAACACAACAAAATGATGCACTTATCTTCATCTGAGATTTTAATATCAACATATGAAAACTGAATTACTATAGTATTTTTTGAATATTGCAACAAGAAACAATGAAGGAGGCATCCTGAAACATCATTCCTGATCCTAGTTGGAAAGTGATCACCTAAACTAGGTGGGGCCCACACAGGTGATTTTTGTTGCAAAGTCTATTTTTAGACTATGTCTATTTTTAGACATGTCGATCATATTCTATGAGTTGCAGGATGCTATTTGTGGATGGTTGGTCAAGTTGGAAAAATAGATGGACTTCTATTTTTAGACATATTGGGTGGAATCTATTTTTATATTGCCAGTCTAAAAATAGATATGTCAAATATTATTAGCTCTTAATAGTATTTGGACTCTAAACATTATCTTATTCTCTTGGAGAACTTAAGTTAAGTGCACACATGTGGCACAGCAGCTGACAGAAGGAATTACACTATTACTGAGGGTTAAGTGGAGCTATTGCATGGATACTTCAGTTAGAACTCATGTGACAGAGTTTGGTGGAGTTGTGCTCAGTTTAACTCAGTTAAACATAGTTAAGCTAGTTGTATCTAGTCTAACTGATTGATAAACTAGTGAGAGTGGTGTGAATTAATTATTAATTAATTCACTAATTATTAACTCATTAATCAACTAAAGAATACATCATTTAACTACATTGCATGGAAGTTTCAGTGGAGACCAGTGAAGAGGTAGGTGAAAGAGCAAGGTTGACTATCAGTTGTGACTATAGTGTTGCATGATTTTGCACCACACATTGATGGAGATGCCAATGAGGATAGCGTGGTAAATATAGGATGGATTTGAACTCATCTAGAGCCATTATTCAACAGTGATTGCATAGTAGAGGCAGGCTAAAGGCTAGCAAAGATCGGTGCATGGGATTTGCAAGATCGGGCCTGATTAGTGTGTAGAAATTGGAGATTGTACTGAGAGCTTGTGAGGAGCTTTGTATGGTGATTGTTACATGATCTCTATGACATATAATATACATATAGTTGTGGGTTTTCAGATTTAAGCTTTCCCATAAATTACTGTGTTCATATGTGTGAATTTTTATGGTTTTAATGTGTGCATGCAATCGATTTTATTTCCTCATGTGATGATCAATGGTAGAAGAGATTTTGTATTGTGCATGAATTCAAATAGTGTGTGATCAGGAGAATATTGGATGTATAACATATCATTTATATAATTTCTACATGGTATTAGAGCGATATTGATCATTGGAGAAATTGCAAAGCATTGAAGCAGTTGAGTTTTGTGCTGGTGGAATTCGAAATTGTTGCAGTGTTTTCTTGGTGTCGAAGTTGAGAATTCATTGAAATGTCCTTCAGTGGATTGTGATTGGAGTATGCCCTTGAGGGTAGCTTGAATTATATTTCATGGAAGGACAGGATGGAGGTGGTGTTGGAGGATAATGGGTTGAATGAGTTCATAGATGCTGATATTCCTAAACCGGGTTCTAGCGATGCAGCCGCACTTGACGCATGGAAAAAGAAGGTAGCAAGGTGTCGAAGGATTCTGTTGGAAGGTGTGAAGGATCACATGGTGTCCTGCCTTCATGGTAAATATTTTCCATTCTTGATGTGGAAAGCTTTGACAGATTTGTTCCAAAGCAAGAGCGACCAGAGGAAGTTGGCGCTCAAGGATAAACTCAGGAAAATAAAAATGGAGAAGAATGACACTATTCCGGTATACTTGACAAATTTTTTCCACTGCAGGGATGAGCTTGGGAGTGTAGGATTTAGTGTGGATGAAGAAGGACAAGTCAAGAAGTTTGGGATTCGAGCCAAGAATCTCTATAGACTTGAAGTAGATGGGATTTCTACGGACCTTCCTACTGTTGGGAAGAGCAAGAAAGCCATGCAATTGAAGCTTGAGAGGGAGCTGGATTTGCATGTAGGTAAGAGTGAACCTCGGGATGTGGAGCAGCCACAAGATGAGGATCATGGAGTGGGAGCAACCACTCATGCAGAGAAATTCCGTGCCAGATGGGCAGAGGGAGTGCATGCAGCTATACCACTAGGTGAGAGGTGGGGCGACATGCATGAGTAATCCCAAGAGAAGATTTCTAGGCAGGATTCATCAAGATGGTGTGGATCTCATGAATTGAACCTGGCTACGAGGCACCCACAGAGCAGCAGTATCATGATCATTTGGATTGATGCGGGCATATCAAAGTGATAGTGTTGGATACTAGAGCGCGGATCAGAGTTGATAGCAAGTGCAGAGTGCATGGGTGCAGAGTTCAATAGCGCAGTGGTTCCTGAAGACATGTGCAGTTGGTACCAGCAGAGGTCGAATACTTTGATATATGCATTATACTAATTGAGTTTTTTGGAGCCTATTCAGTTTCAGAGGAGTTGCAGAGCAGATGCATGGAGTTGCATGTCGCATGCAAAGACAGTCCTTTCTTGTTGAGAGGGAGTGTTGAAGATTGCAACAAGAAACAGTGAAGGAGGCATCCTAAAACATCATTCTTGATCCTAGTTGGAAAGTGATCACCTAAACTAGGTGGGGCCCACACAGGTGATTTTTGTCGCAAAGTCTATTTTTAGACATGTCGATCATATTCTATGAGTTGCAGGATGCTATTTGTGGATGGTTGGTCAAGTTGGAAAAATAGATGGACTTCTATTTTTAGACATATTGGGCGGAATCTATTTTTAGATTTCCAGTCTAAAAATAGACATGTCGAATATTATTAGCTCTTAATAATATTTGGACTATAAACATTATCTTATTCTCTTGGAGCACTTCAGTTAAGTGCACAGATGTGGCACAGGAGCTGACAGAAGGAATTATGCTATTCCTGAGGGTTAAGTGGAGCTATTGCATGGATACTTCAGTTAGAACTCATGTGACATAGTTTGGTGGAGTTATTGAGGTAGTTGGTGGAGTTGTGTTCAGTTTAACTGAGTTAAACATAGTTGAGCTAGTTGTATCTAGTCTAACTGATTGATACACTAGTGAGAGTGGTGTGAATTAATTATTAATTAATTCACTAATTATTAACTCATTAATCAACTAAAGAATACATCAGTTAACTACAGTGCATGGCAGTTTCAGTGGAGACCAGTGAAGAGGTAGGTGAAAGAGCAAGGTTGACTATCAGTTGTGACTATAGTGTTGCATGATTTTGCACCACACATTGATGGAGATGCCCATGAGGATTGTGTGGCCAATATAGGATGGATTCAAACTCATCCAGAGCCATTCTTCAGCAGTGATTGCGCAGTAGAGGCAGGCTAAAGGCTGGCAAAGATTGGTGCATGGGATTTGCAAGATCGGGCCTGATTAGTGTGTATCAATTGCAGATTGTACTGAGAGATTGTGAGGAGCTTTGTATGATGATTGTTACATGATATCTATGACATATAATATACAGATATTTGGGGGTTTTCAAATTTAAGCTTTCCCATAAATTACTGTGTTCATATGTGTGAATTTTTATGGTTTTAATGTGTGCATGCAATTGATTTTATTTCCGCATGTGATGATCAATGGTAGAAGAGATTATGTATTGTGCATGAAGTCAAATAGTGTGTGATCAGGAGAATATCGGATGTAGAAAATATCAGCTATATAATTTCTACAGTATTGAAGGTGTTCAAATTCTCTATCACCGAGTCTCCATCACTCATCCTCTCGTTATACAGCTTTTTCGGTAGGAACAATTTATTCACCAGAGACTTAGATTGGTACAAATTCCCTAACTTGACCCACAAAGTCGTCATCGTAGGTTCCCAAAATAAATTCAACAATACCAAATTTGAGATACACAACTATATTGTGCTCTTTTCCTTTCGATCCAACTTTGCCCAATATTCATCTGACATTTTCGTTGGTTTAGTAATTGGATCTACTGCGATCCACTGAACTTTATTCACCAGCAAATCCTCCACCTTGAGATTCCAAACTCAAAACTCTGACCATTAAATTTCTTGGTCTCTATATTTTCACTGCTCTCCATCTTATTTCACCACCATATATCGCAAATATCCCACCAAACAAGGTCTACCACATGCCCAAGAAAATAACCCCTCAGCAGCAAAGGCGTCCCCTTGAAGCCAAAACATCTCCTATACCAAATGTAGGTTTTAACCCTGTACATAAATTATTTGCAAATGAATTCTTAAAAAACATAAAATAAACAATAGCGAGAGCATAAAACATAAAATAGATATACACAGATATTTTTCCCCTGGATCCCCCAACTTTATTTTTCATTATGTTCCTTTTAGTGTTACAACACATATATATACATGTTGAAGCATTCATAAACCCCAATCCATTAACCCTGGATTATAACATAATCATATTTCCTTTGATCGAATCTACAAAATACCAGGGGTCGAAAACCATCATGCCCCAAAAAATTATGCAAGCCCATGCACAAAACCATAGGTGGGTCTTCCCACCTAAAATAGGGTCCAAAAAAAATTTCCTAGGGCCCTTCCCCAGACCCCATGAAAGGAGCTACCCGCCCCCGAAAATCCCCTGGATAGGGAGAGCTTTCGCCCCCCCCCCGGGTGTAATGAACAGGGGGTAGTATCGCCACCCCCACCCCTCCCTGTGACCCTCCCGCACATGCGACTATTCATGGAAAGAATATAACACACACCCAACGTAGATGAAAACTGCAAAATGAAGAAAATTGTCAGCAATATAGCTTTGAGGACAAAGCTTTTGAAGGAAGGAGAAATTTTATGAATATAATTCATAACAAATAGAATAAATAAAAATAAACGTAAATAATAAATAATCAAATGATTATTATCTTAAGTAGTCATTGGTTAAGTGATAAGGCATGTCTAAAAGACATGCCCCAATCATGAAAAGGCACATGCCTAGATATATAAGCAGGGCCTCATTGTAACATTCATTATCACTTATACACGTTTATATATAAGAAATTATTGTTCCAAAATATCACTCATGTATTTTTACATTTAAGTCATCAACTGTAAAATTTCATTGCTTCAGACACACCCATTCAATGGTGTGTAGAAGCCAGAGATGGTAGTTGATAAAAAAATTCACGGAAAGAGAAAAATAAAGGGTACAAATAGAAATCATCACTGCACAGATGTCTTAAAATTGGAGGAAGTTGACATACTTTTTTGTGACTTCAATTTAACAAGGAGAGGAACTCTTCACTCCAGGATGATAGATATTCTGAAGAGGTTTCTACCAGAAGAAACAATGTTGAGATGGCAGTTTGTTGAACCCAATCGTAGATCTAGAATACTTTTGAAACCTCAAGTGGTGGGCATGCATGTTGACTTGGATGAGGCACTAGGTGATGAAAGAGAATAATATGGAACATCTTCATCTGCACCCATTCATTCATCTGAAGATGTGAATTCTAATGGTGTGCAAGAAAATATGAGTGATTTTGAATAATTGTGTAAAACAATTTATATAAATGATGTTTGCATTTAGAAATGAAAATGATATCACTACAAGGAAAAGACCCTCTAGCGGATTTTTTTGAGGAAGACCTTATAAAAATAGCAAAGATATTTTTTTGTAGTGGAGGTCACTAGAGGAGGTTGGTGGGTGGATGTATTTTCATATGTTTTTTTTGTGGTGTGTTTATAATCCTAAAACGCACCAGTGCGCTTGATATATATGTGATGCACCGGTGCATTTTATATAAAGCGACCTGGTGTGTTTTAGATAAAGCACACCGGTGCATTTTATATAAACCGCACTTGTGCGTACTATCAAATGGAACACCGAGACACTCAGCTTTTCGGCGCTATTTACTAATGACAGCTCGGTGTTTTTTATGTACAGATATGCACCAGAATAGGGTTTTTATTCAAAATAAGCATTGTGCGCTCAGTACAAATGGCTGAGTGTGTCTCATTAAACCAACACTCTGTAAATAAGTGTGGTGTGCCATTGATATAACCCCCCATTGCGTCTCATAATCGAGCACACTGAAAAAAGGGTTAATTTAAAAAAAAAAAAATATACCAGTTGTAAAAATTTTATTTTTACTTGTTATAGTGTTGTAGAGCTCTCAAGCACCAGTGTGAATTTTCCTTTTGTGAGGTGCCCTGCCATTGATGCTCCCATTGCTCACATTTCTTCCATCCATTGCTCACTGTGTGGAATTCGAATTTTCCAAAACGGTGAGCAAATATGGTTTTGAGGATTCCTTTGAAAAGATGTCTACTCGACACGCAAATGTGCAAGTAATATACTTGTTTCTCACCAACTTAAGCTTTTAGTGGAATACTTTTTAAAATTGAGCTAAAATTCACCGCTTTTTTAAAGAAAAAAAAATTTCTTGAGTGGTGCGTTCGAGTCCTTCGGGTCACTCCATTCCCAGTGATCCTTGTAAATTTATAGGACTCACCATGAATGATGTTAATGGAAAGCACACCAGGCGGTTAAGGTGACAACCCCATGCGGTACCGAGACAAAGCGTATCGCAATAACAATAAAATATTGTGGTGTGTATCGGTTTTTGGCCGCACCGACAGTTTAATTTTTTTTTTTAAATTAACAATTTATTTATAGCAGTGCGTTAGTATTCTTGGATGCACCACCATACATAAGCCATATTTTATGTATGGCAGTGCATTGGTCAAACATACCGCACCGGGGCAGTGTGTACTCGGTACCTCACCGCGAGTGGTAAATTGTTGCAAACTAGCGGAGCATTGCGCTATAACCAATGCCTCGGGGAAGATATTTTTTGTCAGCGCACCACTAAGCAATATTTATTTTTAGTGGTGTGTGAGGCTTTTTAATGCGCACCGTGGATGGTGCATGATATAAATGTGGGCACCATTGGCGGTGCACGACTGTTTTTTGAGGTGCACCGAATGTATTTTTTTATAGATAAAAGTTATATTTGTAAATTTGTAAATAAATTTGTCATTTAATAAAAAAAATTAGGTTCTATGTATGAGGGAGGCTGATGTATTTAATATGTGACTGTAATATTCCAAAATTAGCATGCATCTAATTGGAATATTGATTTTTTCTTTTGACACCTAGGAGATGAATAAATGGGTAAGAAGGCCCATACATTTCAAAAATAAGAATAAAATCCTTCATTATGTGAAAGGGGATAATATTAATAGATGGATTTTTCACCCTCATGTGTGAACAGGGGCAAATGCATGTGGACAAGGTCAAGTTTGATCAAGTCAACAACATTGGAATAGAAGGTGGAGATCATCTATGGAGACAGCGCAGTGATAGTGGGAGGAAGATTCCTTGGTGGAGGAAACCCTAATGAGTGGGACCCAAGATGATAAGGCTTCCACTTGTATATAACGAGGGCAAGGCATCCATAGCAAGGGATGTTATTGATTATTGGATTTGTGGTCTGCATGACTATTGTGCATTTTTCATCTATTTAGTTGAGATTGTTGTGTTGCTTAGCACAAGGTATTTGTTGGCTTGAGGGGTCCTAACCCAGGTTCGGTGTGCAATTTTTGCCAACAAATCCCTATACTACTGGCCCTTTCGACAGTGACCTGCTTGCGCAGGTCACAGTCTCACCCAAAGTAGTATGGGTAGGTGCTGGAACCAAGTTTCCGCACCCTGAGAAAGGAAGGGTAAGGCAAGCAGGGTTGCGTTCTGTTCAGATTACCTTGTCTTTGCGCAAGGTTAAACATGTATCCAATTGCATCCACGTGCACTAGATCTACAATTATATGCTTTTCATAACATCAACATAGTGTTACATAACTAGACAGAACAGATCTAGATCCAATTTAATAGACAAACTTTCGCAGCATGATATAACCAGAATGGAACAGATCCAATCATTAAGTATACAGACCTTCGCAGGGCAAAGACAGAAAATGCATAAAACAATAACTATCAACAATTCATTCACTAGTACTCACAGATTCAGATCTAATAATCCAGTGTATTCATTCATTCATCAACCTTTCCTTACAATTCCCTTCCCAACCTGTGCACACAGCAGCAGGGTCCGCACACAGCTAGACTAGGATCTCCGCGCACACAGCCAGCAGGAGTCCATTCCCAAAAAACCCAAAAAGATTGCTTACACAACATATCACATCAATAGCTCATCAAATCCTACCTCTTACAATCCGAAATGCCTCTCTACTTATAACAATCTAGCTTTAACAATCCTATGGTCCACAACCCATGGTTTTAGGACCCCTAGTTTACCCTTTGACCCATTATAATGCGTTCGGGGCTTTGACCCACCCCAAAACCCCTGCGTTATACTAAATATAATAAAAAATAGCTAAAATGGACCAGTTTCGTAGCTTGTTAGGAGGCCTCGTTCCAACAGTCCCCCAACATAATCTTGTGACTCGTCGCGAGTCAATTTGGTGGCGTGACTTCAATCTGTGCGCGCAGGGTAGCCAGGGTGCGAAGGAGTGGCAGAAGAACTTCCTTACTTTGGGCCGCAGCATGTTACGCAATGTTGATCCTTGTCAGTGAAGCAGGCCCATCGAGATCCGGACCAACTCGTTCCAACAACCGGTGGAGGCGTGCAATGGCGGATTGCACGTCATGTGCAAGCTGGAGTGCAGCATTAGACCATGGTTTCAACTTTTTGCACACAATCTTCTTGAAGTGACGAAGGTCCTCAATCTTGTGTATGGCGGTCAGGCATTACATGGGGGCAGGGGAAGGTGTGGAGGTCCAAATTCGATCTAGAACATCCTCTACCTGCCTCAATTCCCATTGGGCATGTTGAATCGTGGAGTGGTGTTGTGCTCTCATCCATAGCTGCGTAGCCTCTTCAAGAAATTGGGCTCCCTGTGCCAGTTGTTCCTGAATAATGCGTGTTGTGTTAGTGACCATGGCGATTTTTTGGGCTCGTTCTTCCGGAGGCATGACATACTGCTTGCGCCTTTCTCGGTCACGGCGGTGCACTTCTTGCATTACTCTGGTCGGCAGTATTTGTAACTCCATAGTATATAGTTGCACTAAGTCGACTTGAATTTCCCGAGTAACTGGTTCAGAAGCATGAATTATGGTAGTGCGAGGGATTAAACATACGTTGCTTCTAGCGAGTAGGGTCTGGAAATGGCGGAGGTGTCGCAGCAGGTCCCGGTACCGCAACGTTCCTGCCGAACTTGGTTCATAGATAATCCTTCTGCACGCATTCCTATTACTGCACTCAGCGTCTCCCAGTCCTCTTATCAGTTTCTCCTGCGAGATGGGATCCATAATAGGGAGACGAGCGTTATATAACGTCTAAATAGGTATAAAAAACCATAATGCGGGTAGCCAATGCCGCTTGATAGGTGAATAAATAGCCCAACCCAACATCTTCCAGCCATTCGCGCCCCAATCGAAGCTACTTAATGGTGAGGTAGCTCGCCTGTGGCACATACCCTCGATCTGTTGAACCGTGCTTATCATAAATGGTGATATTGATGATCTGCTGCCCATTTTTTGTGCTTGTAAGTGTACTTTCTCATTAACTCGGGATGTGCTGACATTCTTTCTTCGTGTCCAAGGTTGCGTCCCTGAAATGTCAGAGCGTAGCTGATGTTTTGAGGTCGTTCTCATATCTTGACAACGGGTTGACACAAGGCAAACCTACAAGGCGATCGGGAGTCTTTTCGAAGCATTTATGTCATTCATGGATGGAACATTCTTGTGTGAGACAGCTGCGTCATACATCCGTAGGTGGTTTATTTCTTGAGATGCTCGCAAATCCTTCTGGATACACATGATTGTGGATAGGTCCGTATTCCTATGCGTGCTGAGGTCAGCAATATTCTAGTAGGTCTGGTTGGGCAAGGGTCAAGTGCACCCTTGAGTGTTGCACGTCAGCAGGTAACCATGTGGGGCGACCGCCCTTGGGGCCCATCTAGCTATGGGAGTTTCTATACGCAGGACCACCCTATTCCAATACTTCCTCCGAGTAGGGGATATAGGCCCCTGCGTAGGTGCTTCATATCGGGTTAGAGGTAGTGCTTTGGACCTACATTCCATGAGTCCCTTAGGCTTTGCAAGCTTCTGAGTGTCATATGCGTCCTCTTGGCAAGGCAAGGTTATTTCTATGGTAGAGATGTGACGAAAGTTTCTGACGGTCTGAAGGCTGCGAAGCGCCGAAACCTCATGCTGTCGGCTCTTCCAATTCTCCAGCTCCTCGTCGAAGTCAGAAAAACATTCACTGTCCTTTTCCCAACAGAGCATCCCTTCATCCGTGGGGTTAACCTGATCTTCATATTGCGCAATGATCTTATAAATATGATCTAATTCCTCCTTCGTATGGACTGGCTCGGTATACCGGGTACCTTATACGGGATCCAAGGGTACTATGACACAAGTGCCTTTGCTTTCAAACACCATGCTTTGTTTCTTGAGGTTGATAATACCTCCCATGTCCATTGCCCAATCCAGCCCAAGGAGCACAGGGTAGGGGTCCGCATCTTCCACTATCTCAATTACTTCAAAGTCAGCTAGGACTCTTACCATAACTTTTGGTAATCTACCCAAGGGAATGATTTTCTATTGATATTCCATGCACATATGGATAGTGGACCTTTCCAATTTGGGCTTCCCCATTCGTTGCCA
>CM076569.1:111775458-112061790 GCA_034641835.2 Pinus albicaulis
CAATAAAAATAGTTAGAATTACTTCTAGAATGGTTTACATAACTGACTTGTTGAATTTTGTGATTGTTTCCATTGTTAAGCATTTTGACCGGAACTAGCTGCAGAATGCATGCATTCCCTAGCTAACCGGCGATTCTGCAGCTACCTTTATGTTTGAGCATGTTCCAGGTGGCCACTTGAGGAAAAACGCACATGGGCATGATCCATGTCGTGCCTACATGGTGTGTTGCTCGTCATGGAAGAGGAAATGGATTCTGGGTGCGGTTATGCACGTGTGAACACATTTGTGAAGGAAGACTCCTACTAGGACTGTCACAGTCCAGGTGTCTTTTCTCCTTTACGTAGCCACCTCAAAGACTCCTAAGATGATTTGGATTAGGAAGACATCATTCCTAAATTATTGTAATTATTGTTACTTGCATTTACTTTATAAACTCTTGAGTAGGCCGAGAGCAGAGTTAGAGATTTTGTATTAGATTTGCCGCTAGATTTTGTGAAAACTCTGTGTTACGTCTTTGAAGACACAGAGCATTATGTTCAAACTATTGCATCGTTAATGGAGCAGAACAAATTATCCTGAAGGCGTGATTTAATTGGGAGTTGAATGTCGTCAAGTGGTAGAGGGCCCCTGCCCCTTGAACGGACTTTCTTTTGCGTACAGTAGATAAGTTTTTCTTAGCTGTCTTTACGTTCTGCATATTGAATTAGTAGTTGTTTTGTTTTATATACTGTGGTCGTACTCATTCTAGTTCTTCCATAAGAAGACACTCTTCCAACATACCAAAATGATGAATGTTTAAATGACTATGGTATTGTAGGATAGGAGTTAAATTTATATTTGTTTTCAACTAGCTACTGTAGTCATATTCATTCAAGTTCTTCCACAAGAAGACACTTTTCCAATAAATTAAAACGATGAATGTTTAATGACTATGGTACTGTAGGATAGGAGTTGTATTTGTTTTTAACTAGCTACTGTAGTCATATTCGTTCCAGTTCTTCCACAAGAAGACACTTTGCCAATAAATCAAAACGATGAATGTTTAATGACTATGGTACTGTAGAATAGGAGTTGTATTTGTTTTTAACTAGAGACTGTAGTTATATTCATTCCAATTCTTTCACAAGAAGACATTCTTCCAACAGATCATAACAATGAATGATGAATAGCTATAGTGTTATAGGAGTTAGTTGTAGTTTTTAGTCTTCACTATCACAGTTGCACTTGTCCTAATCATTCTTCCACAAGAAGAAATTCTTCCAAGACATCCTTAAGAAGTTCAAGATATGACTGTGATGTGACAATTTAGTTTTTCATTTGCTTTCAGTTTATTTGCTTTCAACTGCATACAAGTCCACAATCAGAATTGTTCTACCTCTTCCACAAGAAGGAACTTTTCCAAAATATCATTAATGATGAACAACCAGATTGTGTAACTTCATAGAATAGTGCATGTTAATTAGAACGCTCCGGAGTTTCATTTTGCATTTAATTCATGTCCAGCTACTTCGTTTCAAAGTTTGATGATGGCTTATGGTTTAACATTGTTTTAGTTTAGAAGCATCTTAAGTTCATGTTTAAATCAATTCATTGCACTTAAATCTCATAGTCACATTGTCACCCTTTGCACAGTAGATCACTTTAGTTGATAGAATTCATAAGACAGCCTGCATTACTTACAAATATCTTTTTGTTCTGAAAACCACCAGTGATCCATAACCTTAGGAACAGAAGATAACATCATTACAAGGTCTGAAATATCTCTGCAAATTCCTCACCATAAACAGAGCTCTTCCTCAACAGAACTACCTTGAAAAGAAACCAATAACTCTTTAAGTATAGGCTCTGTGACATTCAATTGAAATTGCAGAATAGAACTAGGAATTAGTCATGGAATAGATGAGCTTAGAATAGAATGTTGCATCATGATTAATGTCTAACTATCTAGTTAGAAAACTTGCATATGTAGTGATCATTTCTCAAAGTCTAGTTTGTGTCATTTGTTTAAGAAGTCATCATTAAGCTCTTGTTTCTATTCAGTCATAGTTTAGATGTTGCTTCAGTATTTTTGATTACATTTGCCATTCCATACATTAGGCTCAACTGTGTTTTTGACCACCAATTTCTTTTCATTAGTTTCCTAGGCACTTTCATTGTAAACACAAAACTTCAAAAGACCAAAAACATCATAAATCAACATAAAGACCAAAACATCACAAAACACTACACACAACGCACTAGGAAACAAGCACCTAGGTACATATGGTACATTTCACTTCAGCAGTTTACAAATCCTGGTTGACAATTAAATGAACTCAGTTTAGGAGACTAGATTGAGACACAACATTTTGGCGCCGTTGCCGGGGAAATGAAAACTAGGTAACCTTTGTTTCTTAGCATCCAAAAACAATTTTATGTGTAGGGAGAGAGATTCAAGGGGAAGATTTATAAGCAGAAGAGGCAGAAGTTTGACATCTAGAACACCACTTGTTTCATCTAGATCCAGAACTAGTACACCTTCAACTCAAACCCATCTTCCATCCTTTACTGATCCTGGACTTCTAGAAGATCTAAGGTCACCTATTCCATTAGAGAAACCTTCCACTTCAACCACTAAACCTTCCATAGAAGAGGATCCAAAAACCTTTGTTGAGGATACAAACCGTTCTACTTCCACAGTAGAGTCAACCATGGCAGAAGAAGGAGGAGGAGGAGTTGTTAATGGAGAACACACATTATTTGGAGGAGGTAGAGGTAGAGGTAGAGGAGAAGGAGGAAGAGGAGGTAGAGGTGCAGATGGAGGAAGAGGTAGAATAGGAAGCTCTTTTGAGTTCCCTATACTTGATGGAGAAACCAATACAACCATGAAAAACATTTCACCTTCTGTCCTTCCGAACTTCTATGGACTTAAAACTGAGGATCCTGAAACTTTCTTATTCGAATTTGAAGTGTTGTGTAGGACTTATGACTATCTTCAAGATGCTCAAAAATTGAAATTATTTCCTTCAACTCTGAAAGGAGCAGCATTGAAGTGGTTTATGAGTTTAAACAGTAGTTCCATTAGGACATGGGAAGACATGAAACAAGCATTTCTAGAGAGATACTTGGATTATTGTATGCCGGTTAATCATAAGGAAGAAGTGTTCAAGATGATACAAAAAGAATATGAAAACTTAGAAGATTTGTTGGAAAGATTTAAATACAACATAAAAAGGGCACAAATGGAAAACCTAGATCAAGACACTTTAAAAGCTCTTTTGTTGAAAACCATTAGGGATGAATGGTTGGATATCCTTAACATGATGGGAAAAGGGGATATATCACAACTCACATTACCTGAAATATCAGAGTTATGTATCAACCTTTCCAGAGGGAAATCTAAAACTGTCAAAGGTCCAAGAGATCCTGCTCTTGCAAGGGCAAGTAAATCTGCTTCTGGGACAGTAAGTAGATCAGAAATAGGACATATGCTTGATGATTTTAAATCTGACATCTTAGGGAGTCTTAGTGAACAAATAGACACCCTCGAGATACAAAACAAGCAAAAGGCTGAATCTGATGCCTTGGCAATCTTTTGTCCCAAATGTAGGAAGAAACATGCCTTGAGAGAGTGTCCTTTAGATGTAAAAGTTGTAGAAACCTGTGTTATTTGTTCTGAGAAACATGAGACCAAGAATTTTCCTTCTCTTCCTGGTCTCAAGGCTGTTTTTCAAGAAGAAACTCCTACAGATTCCACAGAATCTCTTAACTTTGTATCTAGAAGACCTTGGCAGGGATCTCAGACACAGGGATTTCATGATCAAATGTATAATCAACCTCCACCTTGGAATTCTTGGCAGCAATCTTGGCCCCAATTTCAAAATCAATCTCAAGCTTGGGCACAAGGATCACAAGGTCCCTATGGAAGATACTCTCCATATTATCAGTATCCACCATCCTATCCACCATCTCCACAATTTTATCCTCAAAATCCTCAACAAAATTTTCCTCAAAATCTTCAACAAAATTTTCAACAAAATTCACAACAACATCATTTGAACCAACCTCATCAAAATAAACCACTTCCATTACCATTCCCTCAAAAATCCAATCAATTACCAGCTCAGCCCATACCAAACCCCAATAATAAGAATCCCCAGAATACATACATGATAGAAGGACAACAATTTCCAACTTATTTAATTACTCCTCTAGACCTTAGTGATGTTCAACTTAGGTCTGGAAGGATACTTGAGAAGAGGAAACCTTCTGTGATCATACAAGAACAAGATAATTCCGAGGAAGACTCCCTACGGGTTAATAAAAGTCTTGAGGAAGAAACATCCTTTCAAGGCCAAAACATTGAAAAACTGAAACAAAAAGATCCAATAAGCCCAACTCCGGTATTAGAGCAACCATCCACATCTACTTCTATACCTCCCTTTCCGGAAAGATTACAAATTGACAAAGGTGTAGAAAAACAAATAATGGTGCCTAATTATGATTTCTTGGATGAATTGAGAAATGTTTGCATTAAAATTCCATTATTGCAAGCCATCAAGGAAATCCCAATTTTAGCGAAAACAATAAAGGAGTTGAGTATGAAGACAACAAAGAAAAGAATAAGAGAAACCAAGAAAATTCAACTGGTAGGACAAATAGCAGACATTATGATGGGTAAGACTACTATTCCAAAGTACCTTGACCCAGGAAATCCAGTTGTCAAAATTCACATCGATGGAATTGAAATTCAAAACACACTCATTGACTTAGGAGCAGCAATAAATATCATGAGTAGACAAATCATGGACAAACTGAAACTTCCTAATCTTCTCTTTACACCCACACTATTACAACTAGCAGATAGATCTGTGATCAGACCAAATGGGGTAATAGAAGACATTCCAGTGTCCCTAGACTCTTGGGAGTACCCTATGGATTTCATGATCCTTACCCCCAAGAATAATCTAGGAGGCCATCCTGTTATACTAGGAAGACCTTGGTTGGCTACAGCTGATGCTTTTATTAGTTGTAGGTCCGGTGATATGTATATTTATGATGGAATTTCAACAAATAAATTCACTTTATATCCTCCAGCTAGGACAATTACAGATCTAGATGACACTCAATGGATAGAGGATGAAGAATATTTGCAACCACTCTTCACAATTTCAGAAATTAGTGAAGATAATCAAATTCTGAATACTCTAGAAAATTTTGAATCTTCTCCAGATCACAAACAAGAATCATTTCAAGAGAAATCCAATATTGAGTTCTTGTCATCTAGACAAATGTCTCTTCATTCTATGGACAAATTTGGCAGTTCTACAAGTGAAATTTTTCCAGGCAAGACCTTGAATATAAACAAAAACCTGGAAAAATCTCAACAAGAAGAGCTAGTCAAAGTATTACGGAGACATTCTTCTGCATATGCATGGGAATACACTGACATGAAAGGGATAAGTCCCAAGACTTGTACTCATCACATCTATATAGAGGCAAATTGCAAACCAATTAGACAACCTCAAAGACGGATGAATCCAAATCTTAGGGAAATTGTCAAGGAAGAACTACAAAAATTGTTAAATGTTAACTTCATTTATCCTATTTCAGATAGTCAGTGGGTTTCCCCTTTAGTAATTGTACCTAAGAAAAATGGAAAGTGGAGGGTGTGTGTTGACTACCGAGAACTGAATAAAGCTACTCTTAAAGACCATTTTCCCTTACCTTTCATAGATCAAATATTAGATACATTAGCAGGTAAAAAGTACTTTTCATTCCTGGATGGATTTAGTGGTTACAATCAAATCCAAGTAGCACTTGAAGACCAAGATAAAACCACATTTTCTTGTCCTTGGGGTACCTATGCCTACCGAGTATTGCCATTTGGATTGTGCAATGCACCTGCAACATTCCAAAGGGCAGTATTAGGAATTTTTTCTGATCTGATACATGACTGTGTAGAGGTATACATGGATGATTTTACAGTTTATGGGGATACATTTGAAGAGGCTTTAGAAAACTTGGAAAAGGTCTTAAAAAGATGTCAAGAAGCAAACCTTTCTCTTAGTCATGAAAAATGTTTTATGATGTTCACTAAAGGTATTGTTTTAGGGCACCACATTTCGGGGGATGGGATTAGAGTTGATGAAGCGAAAGTTGAAGTTATTTCTAACCTATCCATTCCAAGTTGTCAAAGAGATGTAAGAAGTTTTATAGGATTTACGGGGTACTATCGGAGATTTATAGAAAACTTCACCAAAATAGCATCTCCTCTCTTCAAATTACTCACCAAAGATTGTGAATTTAAGTGGACTTCTGATTGCCAGTTAGCTTTTGAAACCCTGAAAATCAAAATTTCTGAAGTACCTATATTAAGGGGACCTAACTGGAAGTTACCTTTTCATATCTCGACAGATGCTTCCGATACAGCTCTGGGAGCAGTATTGGGACAGAAAGATTTAATTCCCTATGCCATCTATTATATCAGTAAAAATTTAACTCCTGCAGAGTTAAACTATACTGTAACTGAAAAAGAGTTTTTAGCTGTTGTTCATGCCATTAACAAATTTAGACACTATATAACATGCTATGAAACTTTTATTCACACTGATCATTCTGCCATTAGATATCTAATGAATAAATCAATCACTAATGGTAGAGTTATAATATGGTTGTTATTATTGCAAGAATTCAACATTACTATTCTAGATAGGCCTGGAAAACAAAACATTGTGGCTGACTTCCTGTCTAGAATTCAAAATATCAAAGATGACACTCCGGTTGAAGATCAATTTCCTGATGAATATCTTTTTGCAGTTTCTACTCAAACTCCATGGTTTGCTGATATTGCTAATTATTTAGTTTCGGGAAAATTTCCTTCAATCATGAATGCAAGGGATAAAAGAAAAATCATTAATGATAGTGCAAGATATTCATGGGTCGCTAATGAGTTGTATAAGACAGGTTCAGATTTGATCATTAGAAGATGTGTTCGTGAAGATGAGATGCCTGAAATTCTCAAGGCATGTCATGATGAACCTTGTGGCGGACACTTTGCAGATAAGAGGACAGCCTATAAGATCCTTAACTTAGGATATTATTGGCCATCTTTGTTTAAAGATGCAAGGGAATATGTCAAGAGGTGTGACAGTTGCCAAAGGGTAGGGAAACCTTCTCCTTCAGGTGAGATGCCATTACAACCTCAGGTACACATTGAACCTTTTGAAAAATGGGCCTTGGATTTTGTGGGACCTATTAGTCCTCCATCAAGACAAAAGAAATACATATTAGTTTGCACTGATTATGTTACTAAGTGGGTAGAAGCTAAACCATTACTTGTTGCTAATGAATCATCTGTAGTTACTTTTCTTTTTGAGGATATTTTTACTCGTTTTGGTGTCCCAAGGGAAATTGTTACGGATCAAGGAGCTCAATTTACATCAAGGCTAGTGGAGAAAATGATGGAGAAGTACAAAATCAGACATAGAACATCTACTCCTTATCATCCACAAGCAAATGGTCAAGTGGAATCCACTAACAAAGTCATTGAAGGAATCCTAACAAAGAATGTTCATCTACATAGAAGAGATTGGGTAGATAGGCTTCCTGAAGCCTTGTGGGCCTATAGAACTACATGGAGAAACACAACAGGCCATACTCCTTATGAGCTTGTTTATGGAAAGCAAGTATTGTTTCCTATAGAGTTCCAAATCCAAACATTCAAGATGGCAGTTCAGCTAGGACTTGATCTAACGGAGGCACAAAAGCATAGACTGGAGCAAATTAATGAATTGGATGAAATCAGACAAGATGCAGTTCAGAAAACAAGTCTAGTCCAACAGCAAAGGGCTAGATGGCATGACAAGTACATCAAAGAGAAGAAATTTAAAGAGGGTGATTGGGCTCTCTTGTTTGATTCAAAATTTAAGGATTTTCAAGGGAAATTTCAGACACATTGGCTTGGGCCATATGAAATTGTTCGAATTTTTGATAATGGGGCAGTAAAAATCAGAAATATAGATGAAGAAGAGGTCACTTTTCTTGTGAATGGCCATAGACTGAAGCTATACCACAAGCCACTCTCAAGAGAAGAGTTTGTCAAGAAGTTCCAAGGAAACAATGATGTGAAGTTAATGAAGAAGAGTCTCTCTTCTTCATCAACTTGATTAAATTTTCTGAAGCATTTCTCTTTTGAAAAAAAAAAAATAATAATAATAAATAAAATAAAATAAAATAAAATAAATAAATAAATAAAGGTATAAACATGAAAACCAATCACTGATTGGCATGTTTATACAGAAAAGATAGGGTGAAAATCAGAGTCTCTCTGACACTCTAACTTTTCTCATTTTTGTTTCTAAGCAGCTGTTATAAAAATCATAAGTTCAGTGCCATAGTACTTATGATTCATTTCATCTCACTCCATTCACTATCCATCCATACTTCATCCCATCCATCATTCACATTTCACTCCATTCCACATTCCATTCATTTCACTCCATCTTCCATTCACTTCATTTTCATGTCAAAACATAGAATTTGATATCTTGCTGCAAGTGAATAAAAATATGCCATGAATTGCAGTACAGCCCTTATGTTCCTTCATTCCATGAAATGAATCCATTCTTATTCCATTATCCACTTCATAATCCATCATCCATTTCATCCATTTTCATAAACATTTCACCCATCTTCCAAAAACATTTCATTTTTCATGATTAAAGTGTTCTACAGGAACATTCTGTAGCTCAGTGGACATTCTGCAGCTGATCACCTTTTCTGCAGCCCGACAGTCTTTTTGGCAGCTACAAACCCTGAAGGCATCAACCAGCAGACATCAGAATTACAACAAAGTGATCCAGTGAATTCATGAATCAAAAATATCAAGAAAATTGTGAAAGATTCCTCCAAAGATGAGCAGAGAAGACAAAGGCTACACAAACATCAAATAAAGGGCAGAGGTAAAAAATTTAAATTACGATGGCAATTCATGAAAATTTAGCATAGTTTAGTTGTGGATTATTCAAAAAGTTGTTTTAATTATTTTATTGATCAAACACCAAACAAAACCCTCTATAGACTTTGTATTAAATCTTCCAATTCAAATTTTCTATCCAATAGCATTTGAGCGGTGGAACGGCCAAATCATTTGAAATTTCCACGACTCTTAACCAAGTTCTTTAATGATGAAGATTTTTCCTGCCGTCGTAAATCCTCCGCCGTCTCCTCAAATCATTAATGCAATCCTCCACCTCACTCCACCACTCTATGCCGTGACCATTTGCCATAACGTCATTCCGTAGCCAGTATTCCATTCCGAAGGAAGAAGCATTATTATCATCAGGGGCAGAACAGAAGAGGTACATTGGAAGCATAACGGTGTGAGAACTCAATGAACAAAGAGCATATCACTGAGAACGAAGTTTGGAGCATTTTCACTATCAACACAGAATTGTGGTCGTGTAGAGTTTAAAGCCTGTTGCTACCAGAAGACAGAGGTGCTAAAATTGAAGACTTTGCTACCAAAGACAGAGGTGCTAAAATTGAAGACTTTGCTACCAAAGACAGAGGTGTGGTAGTAATTGAAGTTTGAAGTCTGTTATTACCAAAGACAGAGGTGTGGTAGTGACTGGTTTTGAAGTTTGTTGTTACCCGAGACAGAGTTGCTGTAAGTGTTGAATTTGAAGCATACCATTTGCTATCAGAGACAGAGGTTGAGTTTGAAGTCTGTTGTTACTAGAAACAGAAGTGTTTTTCAGTGATTGAGTTTGAAGTATTTCTGTTATCAAGGACGGAGGTATTGCACAAAAAGAAACTTGAAATCATCTACCACTGTCTATCAGAGACACATTAGCTCGAAAATTGAAATTGCTTCCATATCATTCCAAAGTTCAACAGAAGTACATCAGTCCGAGGATTCGAAGGCATTTTTCAAACAGAGGCATACAAACCAGAGATTTTTAAGACTGTAGCTATTTCAAAGGTATGTTCTTCCAAAATTGAAGCCATTTTTATTTAGAGCTTGAATCCATTTTAATCCGAAAGTAAAAGCCATTGTTTTGTGGATAGAGAAGAGTGTTAATTGATAGTGAAAAATCATGGGTTTCATCGTAAGGATTGAGCCTATAGGATCAAAATATTTAGAAGGTTATCCACAATGAAAGGAGATGCTACAACAAATAGGATGGCTCCAATTCTTGGAAAAGTTTAATGGTTGCCATAAGGAAGTCACCAAAACATTTGCTAGATCATTCCAAGGCACTGAGGTTGAAATAGGAGATGTTAAGTTTACTGTTAATGAAGTTTTTATAGCAGAGGCTACAGGATTATCCAGAGCTGGGGAAAGATGATTTAAAAATAGGGAATTCCATAATGACTCATGGAAACAAATCTTAAAATCACCAAACATGGATGTTAGTGTGTTCAAGAAGGGAATTCCCAGTACAGCATTGAAGAGCAAATGGAAGAATATACTACTTCTTTTACAAAAATTTGTTACATGTGAGGGTAGATATGGGACATTTTATGTCTACCATATGAGACTAATGTTGCATTTTCTAGGAGAAGATTTGAATTTACCATATTTCTTGTATCAAAGTCTGAAAAAAATGGCTTCTTGTGTTCAGAGAAGAGTTCAGTTTTTGGAAAAAACCCTGTATCATCATGGGTTAGTCAAAATTTTAATTGAGCATCATCTATCTAAATCAAATGATACATGGGATGATTTCTTAATAAGAAATCATTTTGAGGAAGCAAAAGAACTATCACCTGAACCACAGGCCACAAAGAGAAGTAGGAGATGGAGGACTCCAAAAGGTAAAATTGACAAATCGGTTCAAGAAAGCAGTGAAGAAGTCATTTTGGAGAAGTTGACTAGAATCAAGAGTCAACTCAAGGTAGAGAAGGTAATCAAGGAATCTGTTATAGAAAAAGGGGAGGGTTCCTCTCAACTAAGGAGAAGCCACAGATTAAAAGGAAAACTGAAGAAAACATCAATCAAACAAACAGGGGTAATCAATATTGAAGATGAAGAAACATCTATGGAAGAGTATGATGATGATGATTTTTATGAAGGCACCCCTGAGATTGATCCTGCTCAACAGGAAATCTATGATTATGTGGAAACTTTAGAGAGAACAGCTTCAGAAAGAGAAGAGAGAACCCCCAGTCCTCCACTAACTGAAAGTGATATATTGAGGAGGGATAGGTATGAGTTGGAATTGTTGAATAGACACATCAAAAATGAGAATGAAATTCTCAAAGATCAAATCAAGCTCAAGACTGACATGAACTCAACCTTATCCTTGCATATAAACAAAGTGGAGAGGACCAATGAGAAGATGAAGACAAGGAACAAAAAGTTGATCAGAGCACTCACAAACCTCAGGTTCAAACTTGTGATCAGGAAGCCCATAAGGCCTCTAGCATTCAGACAAAGGAGAAGAAGGGGATTAGATGTCCTTGCAGAAGCCTCAGAATTCATAGGATAATTTGCATGAGGACATGCAAAGAGACAGCAGTGGGGGTATGTTGAGCCTCAAATTTGTGCTTTCCTTCACCTCATTTTACCTCATTTTTCCCTTTTTCATTTCCATTTTAAACCCAATTGATCAATAAAAATAGTTAGAATTACTTCTAGAATGGTTTACATAACTGACTTGTTGAATTTTGTGATTGTTGCCATTGTTAAGCATTTTGACCGGAACTAGCTGCAGAATGCATGCATTTCGTAGCTAACCGGCGATTCTGCAGCTACCTTTATGTTTGAGCATGTTCCAGGTGGCCACTTGAGGAAAAATGCATATGGGCATGATCCACGTCGTGCCTACATGGTGTGTTGCTCGTCATGGAAGAGGAAATGGATTCTGGGTGCGGTTATGCACGTGTGAACACATTTGTGAAGGAAGACTCCTACTAGGACTGTCACAGTCCAGGTGTCTTTTCTCCTTTACGCAGCCACCTCATAGACTCCTAAGATGATTTGGATTAGGAAGACATCATTCCTAAATTATTGTAATTATTGTTACTTGCATTTACTTTATAAACTCTTGAGTAGGCCGAGAGCTTAGTTAGAGATTTTGTATTAGATTTGCTGCTAGATTTTGTGAAAACTCTGTGTTACGTCTTTGAAGACACAGAGCATTATGTTCAAACTATTGCATCGTTAATGGAGAAGACAAAATTATCTTGAAGGCGTGATTTAATTTGGAGTTGAATGCCGTCAAGTGGTAGAGGGCCCCTGCCCCTTGAACGGATTTCTTTTGCGTAAACTAGATAAGTTTTTCCTAGCTGTCTTTACGTTCTGCATATTGAATTAGTAGTTGTTTTGTTTTATATACTGTATTCGTACTCATTCTAGTTCTTCCATAAGAAGACACTCTTCCAACAGACTAAAATGATGAATGTTTAAATGACTATGGTATTGTAGGATAGGAGTTAAATTTATATTTGTTTTCAACTAGCTACTGTAGTCATATTCGTTCCAGTTCTTCCACAAGAAGACACTTTGCCAATAAATTAAAACGATGAATGTTTAATGACTATGGTACTGTAGGATAGGAGTTGTATTTGTTTTTAACTAGCTACTGTAGTCATATTCGTTCCAGTTCTTCCACAAGAAGACACTTTGCCAATAAATCAAAACGATGAATGTTTAATGACTATGGTACTGTAGGATAGGAGTTGTATTTGTTTTTAACTAGAGACTGTAGTTATATTCATCCTAGTTCTTTCACAAGAAGACATTCTTCCAACAGATCATAACAATGAATGATGAATAGCTATAGTGTCATAGGAATTAGTTGTAGTTTTTAGTCTTCACTATCATAGTTGCACTTGTCCTAATCATTCTTCCACAAGAAGAAATTCTTCCAAGACATCCTTAAGAAGTTCAAGATATAACTGTGATGTGACAACTTAGTTTCATTTGCTTTCAGTTCATTTGCTTTCAATTGCATACAAGTCCACAGTCAAAATTGTTCTACCTCTTCCACAAGAAGGAACTCTTCCAAAATATCACTCATGATGAACAAACCGATTGTGTAACTTCATAGGATAGTGCATGTTAATTAGAATGCTTCGGAGTTTCATTTTGCATTTAATTCATGTCCAGCTACTTCGTTTCAAAGTTTGATGATGGCTTATGGTTTAACATTGTTCTAGTTTAGAAGCATCTTAAGCTCATGTTTAAATGAATTCATTGCACTTACATCTCATAGTCACATTGCCACCCTTTGCACAGTAAATCACTTTAGTTGATAGGACTCATAAGACAGCCCTCATTATTTACAAATATCTTTTTGTTCTGAAAACCACCAGTGATCCATAACCTTAGGAACAGAAGATAACATCATTACAAGGTCTGAAATATCTCTGCAAATTCCTCACCATAAACAGAGCTCTTCCTCAACAGAACCACCTTGAAAAGAAACCAATAACCCTTTGAGTATAGGCTGTGTGACAATCAATTGAAATTGCAGAATAGAACTAGGAATTAGTCATGGAATAGATGAGCTTAGAATAGAATGTTGCATCATGATTAGTGTCTAACTGTTTAGTTAGAAAACTTGCATATTTAGTGATCATCTTTCAAAGTCTAGTTTGTGTCATTTGTCATCATTAAGCTCTTGTTTCTATTTGGTCATAGTTTAGATGTTGCTTTAGTGTTTTTTATTACATTTGCCATTCAATACATTAGGCTCAACTGTGTTCTTGACCACCAATTCCTTTTCATTAGTTTTCTAGGCATTTTCATTGTAAACATAAAACTTCAAAAGACCAAAAACATCATAAATCAACATAAAAGACCAAAACATCACAAAACACTACATACAACGCACTAGGAAACAAGCACCTAGGTACATATGGTACATTTCACTTCAGCAGTTTACAAATCCTGGTTGACAATTAAATGAACTCAGTTTAGGAGACTAGATTGAGGCACAACAGCCATGTCTTCTTAGGTAAAACGTTGGCATTAGATCCGAGATCTAAAATAACCTGATCCATTTCATAGTCTCTGATTTGTGTAGTTAACTACATTTCTCTCCCTCTGCGCTTCTTAGAGCTATATATTTTGTGCACATCCTTGGTTTCAGGGATCAAGGTGGTTTGAGTTGCGCAGGTATTCATTAAGGCCAGCAGTTTTCGTACGGCCTGTGGGTCCCTGAGCAATTTCAGACATGCCTTCAAAAAGGTCTCAATTTCTCCCTCGCTCTGAGGCTGCGCAGGGGTTGCCAGTAGTGCCTATTCTTTGCAAGATACCTCTTTGCCTCCCTTGGTGTCCATCCCGCTACTTGTTATGACTTTTACACTTAGATCTGCTTCTTGTAACTCAGTTTTAACCCTTTGTACGTTCTGAGTAGGGATGGGCTACTTTTCCTGCATTCTAGCTATTAAGATCGAACAGTCTTCTACCTCATGGTCCAGTTGTTTGTAGTATTTACACGATGGCCTGGTGGGATTAGGGAATTCTCTGGAAAAGTGCCCTATTTCTCCACAGTTATAACAAATTAGTTGACCTCATCCCCAGCCTGCGCTACCTCCCCGACCTCCACTGCCTCTGGCCAGTGATCCTCCAAAGTGTGCAGCCAGGCTTGGCAATGCAGGGTTTGATTGCACCCAATATAGGTTT
This sequence comes from Pinus albicaulis, assembly GCA_034641835.2. Taxonomy (NCBI): domain Eukaryota; kingdom Viridiplantae; phylum Streptophyta; class Pinopsida; order Pinales; family Pinaceae; genus Pinus; species Pinus albicaulis. The sequence continues at coordinate 111,790,074 of CM076569.1, forward strand.
CCGCGATCCATCATTAAGTCATATGTTTGGCAATTATGCTCGTCATGTCCTACAGATCAACAGAATCGGCACCATTGTTGTTTTAGCTCTGGGACATACGCACCCAGCCGTGGGCAATGATTCATATCGCGTAGGCCCGCTACCCGACAATCATCACACCATAGAGCAGATCTGCTTGATCCTAGTTGCAACAGGACAGGTTCCCTATTTACCCCTGGGTATATTGGACTAGGTCCCCCAGCTTGCATATAATCAGTCAGTAGAGGGCACTGATCCTTTGTGTGACCAGACACTTGGCAACGTATACACCAAAGGTCCACGCATATGTCTTTTCCTTGCTCTTTTCGTAGGTTTTGTATCTCTATGTGCATAGCCCCGAGTTGTTCTTGGATCTATTGTACCCCTGCTGAGGCATCCTCCCAGGGAGAAACTTCTAACTTCATAGCAAATTCTACAACTTTCTCCTGCGATTCAAAGGTCTCCTTATTCATTGGTGTGTGCAGGTGAGGTAGCAACATGGCGATGAACCACTCTGTATGTTGTCTATCATCATACTCGACCCCTCCTTCCCTAATTTTCTTATTTAACCGTTGATATGCCTCCCATATTGATTCAAACACACCCTGTTTGAAGTCCTTTATGTCGACTACTAACTGGGAATATGACTTTGGTTTGCGGAATTTTTTATTCAGAGCATCCTTAATATCCTAAATGGAAGCAGTTCCATTCTAGGCAATATATCGCATATACCAGTCCAGAGCTCTGTCTTCGAATGCCAAATATAGTTGTGCCCTTTTTATTGTATCACTTGCCATGTTCTGCGCAGTCCAGACAGATTCTGCCGTGAACCAAAATCAATCCATGTCCTCATCTCCCACCCCTCTGAAGGTAGGTAGTTTCAAATGCGTAGTCATATCACTATCCAAGGACGACGTTATAGGAAAATTCTTACCCCTGCATGCCCTAGGTGGTGATGTAACCAGTTCCTTCACTGGGCTATAGGCGGCCCTTCCTCCGTCAAGGTTGGTCCGATAATACTTACCACTGCGTGTCGCGCTCTCGTCTGGATCCGAGGTCATTCAGTTGGTATGGCTACATAGAATGCTCTTTTCGCACAGTAACTTCTTGATCAGTAATGGTAACTTCCTTAGAAACTTACCCCAGAATCCTTTGAAGAATCGTCTCTCGGCCTCAGAGTATGATACAAACTGATCAATGGAAAACTCTGTTACAAAGCCTCCAAGCACAGTATCCACCCAGTGATCCACCGTGCATGTAATAGTATTATCAGTCCTCTCTAGCTGCTCACGCAGATTTGGAGTCCACTGAGTGACTCGCTCGTCCTTCCAGCACTTCTGTAATTCTACCAGCCTAGCTAGCCACTCCTGAAGTTCAATTGTGAAGGTTACAAAGAATATTTCATAGCTCTCAGTAAGAACATACCTATTTTTCCACCTTTCCGCCGTTAAATTTTCACTTCGGTTTTCTTTCACTGCAAACTCCTGGATCTGCCTTTCAAACCAGTCCTCGATCTCTTTTCTTTCGGGCTTCCAACATTTTCTTGTCATTACCCGATCCCTTCCTCAGATCTCTTCCAGCCCTGACAAAGGAACCATTTTTTTGCTTGAGGGGTCCTGATCCAGGTTCGATGTGCAAGGTTTTCCAACAAACCCCTATACTACTGGCCCTTTTGGTAGTGACTTGCTTGCACAGGTCACAGTCTCACCCGAAGTAGCATGTATGGGTGTTGGAACCAGGTTTCTGCACCCTAAGAAAGGAAGGGTAAGGCAAGCAGGGTTGCATTCTGTTCAGATTACCTTGTCTCTGCACAGGGTTAAACATGTATCCAATTGCATCCACGTGCACTAGATCTACAATTATATGCTTTTCATAACATCAACACAATGTTACATAACTAGACAGAACAGATCTAGATCCAATTTAATACACAGACTTTCGCAGCATGATATAACCAGAACGAAACAAATCCAATCATTAAGTATACAGACCTTCGTAACGAAATGACAGAAAATGCATAACACAGTAACTATCAGCAATTCATTCACTAGTACTCACAGATTCAGATCTAATAATCCAGCATATTCATTCATTCATCAACCTTTCCTTACAATTCCCTTCCCAACCTGCGCACATAGCAGCAGGGTCTACACACAGTTGGACCAGGATCTTTGCACACACAGCCAGCAGGAGTCTGTTCCCCAAAAACCCAAACAGATCGCTTACACAATAGATCGCATCAATAGCTCATCAAATCCTACCTCTTACAATCCGAAATGCCTCTCTATTTATAACAATCTAGCTTTAAAAATCCTGTGGTCCACAACCCATGGTTTTCGGACCCCTAGTTTACCCTTTGACCCATTACAATGCGTTCAGGGCTTTGACCCACACAAAAACCCATGCGCTATATTAAATATAATCAAAAATAGCCAAAATGGACCAATTTCGTAGCTTGTTAGGAGACCCCGTTCCAACAGTATTCCTATTTAGGAATTCCTTCTCCTTTCTTGAGAGGCCTCTTGAGGGAGATTGTATTGTATTTCTCCACATTCAAGCTTGAGTCTAGGCTACCTCCTTCAGCTACAGCACAGTTTCTGTTTAGAGCTGGGTTTTGTTGCAGGATGTTGCAGTGGAGGGTTGATAACACCACTTCCGAATATTGTTTTTCAGAGGAGGAAGCTTTCTTTTCTTTGGGAGATTAGTGAGGAAGATTCTAGAGCTTATTCCAGATCCTTGCACTTGGCCAACATATATTCTATCTCCTACAGTGCATTATCCCTCAATGACTGCATTATTTCTGTGACCATTTGCAGTGAGGGGTTGCAGTGTTAGATTGGAGGGTGAGAACTTTAGTGATTGGATCAGCCTTTCACCTGAAGGATCCTTTGGATGATATTGATTCATCACATGCATCATCCACAGCCATCTTCATCCAGACCTCGAGTTGCAGCTGCTACTCAGCCGTAGGGCTGCACTCTGACATTTTGTACTTTTTTCATATTTTAGGAAATCCTTTCCGGATTGTCTTGAAATTGTGTTTGGGAGTCTAGATCTTCAGTCCCAACATTGTTTGAGCTATAGATCAGCATATTTATATTAATATTCCTTTTTGTAGCAGTTTATGTCCAAAAACTGTGCTGTCATGGCTCATGACTCTTGTATAGTAGTATTTTCCATGTATTAGCATAATTGCCTAATGGAGGATTGCTTCCCATTGCTTGAGTGACTTGATGCTCAAGATCTTGTGCTCAAATTATTGCTGATATATTTAATAAAATGGCTATACATTCGTTTCATGTAATGGTGTATTGATTTTTTCACTGCTATTTCAAGTTTTGTGTTCATATATTGTTTCTTCCCCATTTGGGAATATTACAGTGGTACCAGAGCATAATCTTGGCTCAGCCTATGGATCTCAGCCATTATGCTATCAAGAGGACAAGAAGAAGAATAAATGAACAGAAAATACAAGAAGAAGACTCCATTATTTGGAGGGAGGAAGGAGGAGAGGCTTTCAAAGCTTCTTTCTCAAATTTTGCGGAGCATTCATGGAGATCTCAAGAAGATGAGGAGGGAGATGTATAGAGAATCTCCAAGAGAGTTTGAATCTGAAACAAACTCTAGATTTTTACATGATGAGTGTGATAATGCAACCACACATTATGATGCATAGCGCATTCATATGCCCAGATTTACCATGAGGAAGATGAAAGAAGAAGGAATTCCTAAGGAGGAGACTCTTAGGGATTATCTGCAGGAATATGAATCTCAAACTAAGAGGTTCAAGGATCACATTATCTTCCAAGAGTTTTTCAAGATCAAGGTGAAGGGGAGCAAGCAGCATGACAAGGGTAGATTTTTTCTATCTACTTTTAATGGGTCACCAACATGTACATCTAGAGCTTGGGTGGAGGAGCTACACACCTATTTGCAGCAGCACCGAGTTACTGAAGATGAAGCCATCAAAGTTGTAGAAATGCATTTTGAAGATAAGGCCTATGCTTGGTGGATATTTGAGTCCTTTTCATTAAAAAATGAAAATAATTATTCTTATGCAAAGTTCACTAAGAGATTAGTAGAAAGGTTTGATGGAGGACATTTTGAAACATCTTTGATGAAACCAAAATAAACCAAACTTTTGCATGGGTCGGAAGGACCTATAAACTCAAATCCATTTCAAAAAAATATTGGGGAGGCAAGATCTTTGTCTCATATTCTTGGACAAGAGGGCATGGAGATCCCTTTTTCAAAAGAGGATCCACTTATTGAAAGGTTTCCCATTCATATTAAGGAGGAAGATATGATTGAGGGCAACCGCGTTGTCATGTCTAGAGCATATCTAGCACCTCATGCAGAGGTGGATGGAGCACTTTCTCCAACAAGAGGGATTCTTGTATTATTGCAAGGAATTATCCAAGATCTCATATGTGGAGATCAAGGCACAACCCATGATCAGCATGTGCCATTGTTGACAGATTGTGAAACCATGCAGATAAAAGGAGGAGGTAGGGAGGATGACCAACATCATTTGATGAGGAGCACACACCCCTATCTATTTCATAGGGTTGATGCACAAAAGAGGGAGACTGAATTGTGCAGTGAGGGCAGGGACAAGTCTATCCATTCATGTATGCATTCTACTCTTGATATTTATGTCTCATTGCATGGAATCATCTCACTGAGGAGACCACCAGATCAGCTGATGATGAGGATGCTTCACATTTGAAGGCACCACTCATTGATTCCAGAGGGGTGAGGACCTTGGGAGAGCTTGATACAGTGCTGAGAGTCTTGGGTAGACTCAAGGAGAGGAGAGGCATTCTATCAACATCATCATTACCCACTCTCATTTCAGATTCTGCGTTGTGGGAGGAGCAGCATGGGAAGGATAGCAGCCTTCCAACTTGCATCTTTGGCATGGGACATGTCAAAGAGGAGGACAACCATATGACAAATGTTCTTTGTGATAGATCATCAGCGCTGTCACTATGGAGGATAGATCCATATTTGAAATCTGTTAGGTCCCTATATTACTAGTTTAGCCCCTTATTGTTATTATTGTACCCCTATAACCCCAATATTGTTATTATTGTGCCCTTAAATTGTTATTGTTAGGTCAGCTAGTATTACATTGTGGCCCACTAGGATTACATTGTGGCCCCATGGACTCCTATATATCTAAAGGAGGTTTTTTCATTTGTATCATCCAAGAATTGTTCATTCATGTAATGTATTGGAGGTTTCCCCCTCAAAGTAGATTATTTCTAAGGCATTGACATCTCTTTTCTTCTATTTTTGGAGCTGGTTTCATAACATTTGGTATTAGAGCTTTGGATTCTAGGGTTTCGCTGCTCCAAATAGGCCATCATGGAATTTTCACTATAACTTTTATTCTACGAAGGTTCAGAAGCTGAATGTTTTAGAGTGCCAAGAAGAAATCGCAAGGAACATTGGCGCAAAATTTCAGAGGTTGGTTCGCAATCTCTTTGGAGATATGATCTGTGGAAGTTAGGGCGTTTTATAGGCTCCTCAATTTAACCTAAACTGGTCATTGTAGAATTTTCGCTATAACATGTTTTCTACGACGGTTCAAAATTTGAAATTTTTATAACATGAAGCTGAAATCCTGAGGAAAATCATCGCAAAATTTCAGATCTTGGTTCGTAATATTTTCGGAGATATGGTCTATGGAAGTTAGGACTTTTTCAGGCTCCTAAATTTCATCTCAAAGAGGTGATCGTGAGAAAATCTTCATAACTCTCTCTCTGAGCATCGGATTGGAATTATGTAAAAATTGGACGCAACCACATAGAATTTAGTTTCATATCTATCAATTTTAGAGCTGACGGAGGAAGAAATGACACGTGGCAAGTCATACAAGTTCACTCTACTGAACTAGTCCATAATTAGGTCATCGTAGGAGATTGGGCACAACTTTGTCTTCAAGAATTCAAATCAAGTCAGACTTGTGGCATTCGAAAGAGGATTCAAAGGGATACCTCAGTGCCAAATTTAAGATATTGAAGATCCGAAATCACAGAGATAATTTAGTTTCAATATCACGCTCCTCAAAAGCAAGAAAAAGGTGTGTATTTGTTTCAAATTACATAAGTCTCGTTTGAAAAAAAATTAGTTTGAATTTATTCCAAGGGCATATTGAAGAATAGATATCAATATTGGGTTCTAAAATGGCCACTAAAAATAATTCAACACCCATTAAGCCTTCAAAAGGCTCTACTATGACTCATGAAGACGAAGAAACACAACATGAGATATCAAAATTACAAGAGCAAGTGCATCAAATTTCGCTATCGTAAAGAGCAACAAAAAATGAAATGGAAGTTTTGAAGAAAGGCATGGAAACTAAGATGGATGGTTTGAAGAAAGGTGTGGAAGCTAAGTTGAACGGTTTGGAAGCTAAGATGGAAGGCATGGAAGTGGGCATGGAAGCTAAGATCGATGAAAAAATGGAAAACATGAAGAATGATATAAAAGTAGACATCGAAGGTTTGGAAAAGTTGATACACGAAATGCTTTCTAATGGCGAAAAGATAGTAGAGGAAACTCATGATGAGAATAAAATAAATGTTAATCGTGATTTCATAAACTCTAATGTTGGACGAAAGAACCACCATACTCCAAAGATGGATATGAGGAAGTTTGATGGCAAGGATCTCGTTGTTGGGGTTCCCATGTTTTGGCCAGATTGGCAAGACCAAAAGATGAGACAACATCAAACCACTTTCATACCTCAGGATCTCGCCCTCCTGGGTCCAGAGAGGGATCTCTCTATGATATGTCAAAGGTATATGACTTTGAAGCTCAGTGTTAAAATGTTAGGCTAGTTATAAGGTTCAGGCTTTGTTTTTTTGGTTGTTGGTTATCAGGAAAGAAGGGTTCAATGTAAGACAAGGATGAGCAAAGAGGAATAAGGCAGAGGTGAAGTATTCCAGGGAGCATTCAAAACCATTGGGAAATGGAGTCAGGAAAGTATTTGCTTACTAATCAATAGGCAAGCTTTCAATTGGGCTAGTCATATAAAACATTGGATCTTAAATATGATAGTGTGATATGGAATGGTAGGAGAGGAGGAGACAACACAAATTCAGGACGTACAGTTAAAGACCAGCTGGTCGCACAAAGATCCTAGTGGATAGGGCTAACTCTAATCCCCAGTGTTCCCAAATCTTCCAGCTAAATCCCAACCAGAAACATCTAAGAACTTATTCCTTTAATTCATACATCAGAAAGCAGAAAATAACATCCACCACACTGGTTAAATTAACTGAAATCAATTCTTAGATAACACATTTAGTAGAAAACATCAAAGGCAAGGAGAGCAGAAACATAGGGTACCTAACAAGGGTAAATCCTATGCCAATATTCTGATGCAAGCCAGTAGAAACGAAATGAAATGAATTAAAACACAGATAGGAAAACATCACCACCGCTTTAGATCAGGATCCAAAGAAATGTGCCTATCATATTAAATAGCAATACCAGTCAAGTACAACATTGCCAATAGTTGAATACTCAGTCTGAAATCATATTCCTCAGCCTATCTTACAACTTTACATAGAGACTGTGTCTCGAAAGAAACTACTTGCAATTCTTTGATAACTGATCAACAACCTTTACAATGAGTTTCCTCATGAATTTATAGCTCCAGTGGAGCAGAGAAGGTAGGTGACACACTAAATGCAGCATTAACACTCAGGAAAAGAAGAGGGCCGAGGCTCATTCTATTTAAATTCTGTGCATTTATCCATGGCACTCTTTTGAGTGAACGAGTGGTCTTCTCCAGGCTTCCATTTACTCTGGGCATGTCTCTGATGTACTCTGCTGCGGCACTATGTAGTAATTCTGGTGAATAAAAAAAAAGGTAAATAAATGATGCTAGGGTCTACCATACTGTGCAACAAATGCTTTGATAGCACCAGGACTGTTGTCAGGGCAGAAAATCTCTCTAGAACACGGCATAGATCGAATGTTGCATGGGCACTTTTTCCTTTCGTGGGAAAACATTCTGTTGATGTGAAAACCCCGGTGATATGGTTTTTTGCGTGCTGTACCCTCTGTGTGATCCATGATGTCGCTAACTTGGTGCCTTTCCTCTAAACCACTGTATTAAGGCTCAAAGATCTTCAATACTGAACGTTGAACTTGTTGATCATTAGCTGGTATTTCTCTACCGCTTCATAAATGTTGTAATCTGCAAAATCTGGGCTTTAATGGCGCCGGATAGGTTTTCGCAGAGATCGAACTGTCCTTTGATAATATTTATGCTGCTGCCATCTTTCCGGACATTTATTTGTAGTACCAGCTTGCAAATCCAACTTTCTCTACGCTACGCGCCATTACAATAGTACATATGAACCATGGTGGTAACCCTACAAAAACATGAAAACTGTTAAGAAAACAATGCATGGGGTCGGATGATGTGAGTGACCGCGAGGATGATAGTGGGACGGTTGACAAAGTGCATAGAAATTTAACGTAAAAAACGAATGCTTGACCATGGAATGAACATATGTAACGGGGGCGGGCGGATGTATGAAGGAGACACGTGGAGTGGTGACGTGTCGAGTCCGAGAGATGACAAGACGGTCGACGGTGGGGGTAATCAAATCTGAACCGTCTGATCTCAAGAGGAGATCGACGGCTGAGGATGCGTCGGAGGGCGATGGATAGTGGGCCAAGGGTACGGTTCCCCGTGCTAACTTCCACGCAGCTTTGCGGAGTGATTGCCATTGGATTAAATGCTCTAGATTGAACGATGCATAGTGATATCGCACCACGTTTGTTGCCGGACTTTAATGCGCGATGGAGTGGTGATTTTCCAACCATACTGGTGCCACGCGTCGCTCGATGTATGGAATCACTCCCAAAAGACAAATACCGCCTATTGCCTAAAGGTGGTGCGATAGAAACCGGTGGTTTTCGGAATAGTGCACGGGCAGGGACCACGGGGGCAGGTGCATTCTGGATCATCAGATCAATGGCTAAACGGATGACGATGGCGCGATCGGAGAGGTGGACTGTGAACAGCGGGGGATGCGAGGGCCGCGATCGCCATCCAATCTATGTAGATCAATGGCGGAAACTGCTCCCGATAACCAAATGATATATGCGCTCTTTGGGCTAGCGCTCGGTTTCAGCGTTCGGTCACGTGGGGGAAAAGGGTTAAGGGGCTAGGGCCGTAGGGGCTAACACCACAATGTGCGGAGTATGGGTTTTTCGGCCCTTTTTAATGAAATTTGAGGCCGAAAAATGGGTAACGATAGAGGGAAGAAGGGGAAATTTGGCTCAAAAAAGGGTGTAGGAATGGTTTTAAAGGGCATGGGTATTATTTAGAAAGGTTAGAGGGGAATTTTGACAAGGGGGGATAAAGGGTTAAAAAGGGGTATTCTGCAGGGATACAAGGGGCAAATGTAGGCCTTAAGGAGCACAATTTTTCGCGATCAGAGAAGCTTCATAATGGAAATCAACAGAGGGGATTTCATCATAGGGCAAAGGCACAAGAGACTTCAAGGATGATGTGCCTCCAGGGGAGAATCATTCATTGAAGGCTTAGAAACAATTTAGCCCCTTACTTTTCTTGTCAAAAAATTCATAGGGGGCTAACAGTGGCTCCACATGGGGATGGCTTCTTCTTGAAGGAGTCAAGAATTCAGAAATGATCTTTGGAGTAGGCCAAATGCCTGCTGCTTGAGCCACCTTCTTCTTTGATTTTCAGCTGCCACACTTATGAAGTCATCAATTTAGCAGAAAAACTTTCCCAATCAATCTACCTACCCATCCTACAATCCTAGCATTTTTTCTTCTTCTAGGGTGCATTTGGACTAGCAGACCCTTTACATCATTTGTTTTATAAACAGAAAATAAACCTATTCTAGATCTACCCTTATTGCTCCATGAGACCAGATTAAACTGTTGGTCTCACATGCTTCTCTACCTATTCTAACATCTGCTGGGATTAAACTGTCCAACAGATTTCTTCTCTACATTCTACAACAGAAATTTAAAAACATTCAAACTAGGATTGGACAATCTAGTTTGTTGTGGATCCAAGGCATAAAGACAATTGTTCATGGACAGAAGCTTGTGGAAAAAATGAAAACGAAACTTTGAAGGCTTGAAATCTGAATTTTGAAGCATCCTTCTTTCTTAGTGACTCAAGTTTTGAGCTTGTTAGAGTCACTTTCGTCTCTTCATTTCAGCTCTGTTTTTGGGCTTGTTAGAGTTGATTCTTCTTCTTCTTTGCTGGTCCAAGTTTTGGGCATGTTTGAACCAGCTATCTTTACTTTCTTTGGCTCAGGTTTTGATCATGTTAGAGCCAATCTTTGCACTTCAGAGGTTCATGTTTTTAGCATGTATGAACCTCTCCCTTTCTCTGTTTTTCTCACTTTTTTTTTCTTTTCTTTTTTTTAAACAAACACTGCAATGGTATGTCCAATGGAAAAGGAAACTGGAAATTGGAAATCAACAGAAGTAGTGTTTGAGAATCCTGCCATTGACAGGACCCCCAAATAAATCTGTACCATCTAAATCCTGTAGAAAAAAGGCATTTTGACCCACAGTGGCCTGTATGATGTATGGACCTTGCCACAAACTGTCAAACTTGTCGTGCTTTCCTTTGTCCTCTCTCCTTGAGTCCCACTTCAGAACTTTATCTCCAATTTTGAAATCAGTAGCTTTGGTTCTTTTGTCAAAATGCCTCTTTATGTTCTCCTGAAATTTCACTGCTCTGTTGTAGACCTCTTCCCTTTTTTGCTGGAGATGCATTGTCTGGTTTATTCTCCTCACCATGCTGTTTTCTTCTGACTGGATCTCTTGAACAAGTTTGATTACTGGTATCCCAAGGATGGTAGGAAATATTTCTTCTATTCCATAGACAAGCTGGTATGGTGACATACCAATGGATTTCTTCATTGTAAGCCTGTCAGCCCACAAAGCATGTACTAACTTGTTATGCCATGAATTTTTGTTCTCATCCAGCAGCTTTTTGATGATGGTCACCAGGCTCTTGTTTGATGATTCAGCTAATCCATTACCCTGATGGTAATAGGCAGTTGAATGAATGAGTGCTATTTGATACCTGTGACAAAAATCAACCATTTTCTTGGATCTGAAAGCAGCAGCATTATTAGTGATTATTTTTTTTGGGCAGCCAAACTGAGAGAGGATATGACCTTCTAGGAAACTAATGATGATTGAATCTGTGGCATTCCTAGTAGGTATGGCCTCTATCCACTTAGTGAAGTAGTCTGTGGCTGTTAAGATCCATTTGTGTTGTGCAGGAGAAGTAAGGTGAATCTCCCCTATGAAATCTAGGCCCCATTGCAGGAAGGGACCTTCAACAGTGATGGGTTGTAGAGGTAAGGGGATGATTTTTCTTTTGCCTTCAAAAATCTGGCATTTGTGGCAGAAAATTATCATCTTATGGATATCATTGAAGAGTGTAGGCCAATAGTCCCAGCTCTGAGTATTTTGTTCGTCGTAGCCTTCTAGCTCAGGTGGCCTCCACACTCTCCTGCATGGAATTCTTGTTTAATCCTTTCTGCCTCGTTTTCAGGCAAACATTTAAGCAATAGGCCATTTGGATTCTTCCAGTATAAGCAGTTATCCAATATATAGTAGCTTCTGGCTTTTAGCTTTAAGAATATAGCCTTGTTCTTTGATAGTTCAAGCGGGGCATTGAGGTGTGTAAGCACATACAAAATGTCAGAATACCAAGGAGAGCTCTGAAACATTTCCTTGACAGTGGGATCAGGCAATCCCTGCTGCTCATCCAAGGCACCTACCATGTTAATGTCTAGGGATTGTAGATTTGATTCAGCCATTAGTTGTGCTAAGCCCTGACCTTTGATCAGTTTGGTGGGTTTAATCTCAAGGTCATATTCTAAAATCACAGCAATCCATTTGCCCCTCTTCCCATCTGGGTCTTGGGACAATATATCCTTTACCACTATATTTGGCACATAGGTTATGGTGTGGGAATGCAGTATGTACACCCTAAAGTCTTTCAAGGCCTTAATCAAGCATAGGCCTGTTTTTCCATTATGTTGTATTTCAAGGGTGCATCCCTGAGTGCTTTGCTGAAGAAAGAAATGGGTTGTTCCATTCCCTCTAGATTTTTCTACAGTAGAACCACAGCTATGGTATGCTTGGAGGCAAATGAAAAAATCAGGAAATATTTTGAGAAATCTGGGCTGATTAGGACAGGGGCCTGGGTGAGTGCAAGTTTAACTGATTCAAAATATTTCTTGGCTTCGACAGTCCACTTAACCTCCGCACCTTTCTTTAAAATGTTAGTCATATTCCTAAGGTGTTCAGCTAGGTTGGGAATAAATCTCCTGAGGAAGTTGATTTTCCCAATAAAGGACTGTAATTATTTGATGTTTCTTGGGTGTGTGATTTGCAGTATTCCCTCAACTCTTTGTGGATCTATCCTAATCCCTTTCTCAGATATGATGTGGCCAAGAAGTTTTCCTTCCTGCAGTCCAAATACAGTCCTTTTGGGATTTAATGACAGACCAAACCTTCTACATTTTTCAAACACTGTTCTCAGGTGTTCTAGGTGTTCTTCCTCAGTCTTAGAATAGACTGTTATGTCATCTAGATAGATGACAATGAAGTGTCCTATTTCATCTGAAAAATCTACGTCCATTGCTCTTTGGAAGGTTGCACCAGCGTTCATCAGTCCAAAGGGAATCTTCACATACATAAAGGTGCCCCATGGAGTGATAAAGGCTGTTTTGAGTTGGTATTCTGGGATTACTAGGACTTGGTTGTAACCTGAAAAACCATCCAGCAGGGAGATCCTTTTTTAGCCTACTACCCTCTGAAGGATGTGTTCCATTTTTGGCAAAGGGTAATTGTCTTTGAGTGAGGCTCTATTAAGATTCCTGAAATCAATACATAATCTGATCTCTCCTGTTTTATTTCTCATAGCCACTAGGTTTGATACCCAATCAGAGAACCTCACAGGCACAATTATACCTACCTCATACATCTTCTTAATCTCTTTTTCCACTGCAGGCAATTGTTTGGGGTTTATTCTACGAAGTTTTCGTCTAAAGGGCTTCTGATTTTCTTTCAAGGGTATTTTATGGTGTATGATGTTTGTGTCATAAGCCCTTAAGTCCTCATAACTCCAAGCAAACACATCGATGAATTACTTGAACAGGTCAATGTATTTCCTTTTCATGTTTTCAGGCAGGGACTTAGCCAATTTGATCATCTTGGGTTTATCTTCAGTGCCTATGTTGCATTCCTGGACATCAAAGTCTGCATGCTCTATAGTGGGCCTTTTTTCTACATCATCAAAGTCAAAAAGGTCTTCTAAAGGTGCCAAACCTCGAGGTATGTTCTTATCTTTGGTCTGCAGCACCTCTACTTCTTCACTATCTTCGTTTTCATATTTTTCGTTTGGATTTCGAGTATGTTCGTTTAAAGTGTTTATTTCTATGTTACAGGGCGATTCTTCCTCATTCGAGGACTCCTCACTTAGGCAGCTACTATCAGATTTGGGTTCTGAATCAGAAAATTCAAACTCATTCTTGCCTACCAGGAAATCCTCGATATGTTTATCTCCTTCAAAAACCTGCCAATATTTTTCATTATCCGGCACTGCAGGTCTGAACTTGGTTTGAATGATGATCTGTTGGTTGCTTGGAGTCTTAGGCAAGCTAATCCGTTTGCAATGACATTTTGACTCCTAGGAACAAACACTAATTCGTATTCAACAAATGTTTTCAATAAATCCATAGTTTCATTCCTGTATGCCCTCAGTCTAGGATGTTTCGTTGTGTATTCACCATTCACCTGTTTGATAATCAGCTCAGAGTCCCCACACACATTTATCCTAGGAGCTCCTAATTTTCTCAACAGGTTTAAGCCTAGGATAAGAGCCTCGTATTCTACAATGTTGTTTGTACATTTGAAATGCAGGTTACATGCATGGCTCTCTGTGTAACCACTTTCTGCGTTATGTATCCACACTCCTACCCCAACAGTTCTCTTGGTGCATGACCCATCGAAATTCATTTCCCATAAGTTTTCATTCTCGGGTTTGTCATCGTTTTCTTCCCTACAACTGGGTTTGCCATTATGTTGCGTAATAGGAGCTGCACTAGGCTGTGGGTTGTTTTTTTTTTCGTCATGTGTGTGGAAATCAGAGGGGTGACTAGTTGGCTGATTGCATTCTGTTTCTGGTTCATTTTGAGCTTTTGTTACAGTGCACTGTTCAATTTTTTCTACGTCTTCCTCCTCCGAGTCTAGGGTAGCCATTATGTTAAAGTCCATGGGCATTGTTTCCTTGTTGGTATCTTTGTTTTGGGACTCTAACCCTTCTGAGGATTCATCATTACAGAGGATGAAGGAGTCAAGGTCTGTATGTACAGAGTATAAAGGTGAGTTTTCAAGCTTCTCGGGGCTACTGACCAGAAATTTCATTTGTGCCTCCCTGTACAGTCTTCTAAGTTGGCCAAAGATTGGGATTGTGGCATAAGCCCCATCCATCTGCATGGTGCCTTGCAGCTTGGCTCCCCATGATCTTGATAATAACATGCCATACTTGGGTGGCACATCTGCCACCACAACATCCATGACCATACACTTTGCTGGAATCTGGGCAAGGCTCACACATAAATCTTTGATCAGGCCAAGACACTTTACTCTGCTAGAGTTAAATGAATATATGTCTTTATAGGGACGAGTTATCTCTAGGCCTAATCTTTCTATTACAACTTTAGGCATTAGGTTGTGTGATGCCCTAGAATCATGCATTGCATTGTGGAGAATTTTATCATGGATGTTGAGACTGATATAGAAAGGTGGCACTACCCCTTCCTGAAACCTTCCTTCTATCTTTGGACCAAACAGTAGGGCAGGTTGATCATCACTCAGATTTATAGTGTCACTGTTCTCACCTAAATTTAATGCTTTCAAAATTTGGCCTTTATATACATCCCGAGTGGCCAGCTCAGAGAGTGGGACAGATATTTTAATTTTTGCAATCTCACTCTCCAAATTGAAAGTGGACTGACTCTTTGGAATGTTCAACTCTGTTTTGTTAGCCACTGCCTTAGTGGCTAAATCAGTTTGCTGATTCTCACCATGTATAGTTTTATAAGTTGTTTTATCAGGAGTACTAACTGCAGTGTTAGTACTGCTTGTTGGTTGACCTTGTGTATCAGTGTTTTGGTTGTCTTTTTCTTTCTTCTCTACAAAACTCTCAGCTACTAATTTGTTACTTTCAGCAGTTGCTTTAGAAGTTTTTTTAGGTCTTTTCTTGATGGTGACCTCAGAAGCTTTTGGTTTGGCAGATTCTTGGCTCTTTTTGCTTCTAAGCTCATATTGTTCTCTGACCTGCATCATGGCATTTTCAAATCCTAACTTGTAATCCTCAGTTTCTAACCATTCCTCGTCCTAATAAGAGGGTGGGGAGTGATCTTCTTCTGTGTAACAGTTATGGATTGAATCTTCTGTTTCAAACATGTTTATTGTGGTTCCCTCAGACTCTTCTATGATTCCCTCATCTTCATCAAGAAAGTTCTCTTGGAATGGGGGAATAACTTGCTGATCTGATTCTCTTTGTATGTTGGGAGTGGCACTGTTTCTTCTAAAGTTTTGGTTCTAGTTATGGCTTTGATTTCTGTTTTGGTTACTAACTGTGACAACCATTTTTTCCATCATTTGGTATAGCTTTTCCATGTTTTTGGACATGCGGTCATAATTTGGGTCAGACGTGGAAGCTATATTGTCATCTATATATGTTACCCTTTTCTCAGCCCTCAATCTTGCTCTTTTCTCAATCAGATTAGCCTCTACACTCACCGCTCCTTTTTGCATGTCTTCCAACGTGTTGTAATCTCTCTCCCTAAGCTGGTAGGCCATGTCAGCATCAAAGCCTTCGAGGTATTTCGCTAAAGCCATACCTTGGGGAGGTTTCATGTGTGGAGGAAGAGCATTGTAAATGCTGTTAAATCTCGTTGTGTAATCATGGACACTCTCTCCTACGTTTCTTTTAAGGTTCATATATTCTGCTAAGAGTTGGCAAGGGTTGGCCTTAACCTCCCATTTGTTTATGAAAGTCTGATATAAAACAGGAAGGTCTTGGATACTATTAGGAGGAAGGCTCTTGAACCATTTCTTCACATCACCTCCTAAGCTCTGGGAAAAGATTCTCATTTTGACTGTATCATCATCTATCTCCATATAGTCAAAAGAATCTTCCATCCTATCTACATGGTGTTGAGCTATGGTGGACTCTTTTGCAGTGAAGTGTGGGATCTTTGATTGATAATCATTGGGTAAGGGTACTAGAGGCTGAGGTAAAACCAGAGGTGCATACCAGGCTGTCATGATGATGTTTTGATGAGGTAAAGGGTTGACTTGGGCAGCTGGTATATGGATGATAGGGATGTTATGACCAGCAGAAGCTTTTTGGGAAGATTTAGGGTGGCAGAGACCCAAGTTTTGAATGAAGTGAATATCAGGAGGTGTAGATGGAGGGGTTTGTCTGTCCCCACTGTGTTTACCACTAAGAGATGGTGAACCAGGGAACTCAAGATCTGGCTGGTCTAGGACACTAAATGACCTAGTTCTTGGTAAACTCTTTTGAGTGCCTAGGTCAAAAAATGGATCCGATAGAGCTGTAAAGTATTCTGGTGCAGAGTTAGCTCTATGGATGTGACTAGAAATAGTTGATTGTTTAGGTGTAGGAGATCTCTTGAGAATTCTCTCAGGGTTGTCAACTATTTCAGGTGGGTTCGGGTTAGGATAAGCTCTTGTGTGAATGGTTCTGAAAGCCAGAATGTTGTTTTCTGACCAAGTAGCTTAACCCTACCTGTTACTTCTACTGTGGTTGATGTTGTTATGGAGGCTAGTCTCCCAGTGGAGTCTTGTGTGAAACCAACATAATCAGCAAGCCTATTGATCACCAGTGGAGTCTTTTAAATCGTTTAGGAATTATGGAGTCGCCAAGTGGAGGGTTTAAGATGCTTTTGGAGGGTACACTGTCTACCACAGTGCCTATGGGATGTCCCTATTCAAGGATATCTTCATAACACAGAAAAATCTAACCAAAGATTGACTGGGAAGGCTTTTACCAGATGTGTCACCTCTGAAAGAGTATGAGATCTGGAGGCTACCTGGCCCTTTCCAGACTCTGTCCAAGAGTATGGGAGAAACACAACAAATGGTATAGAGGTTTATGCATGAGTAGGAGTTTTTAACTGCCAACCTAACTAGAGATTATAGGTTTCTGAGGCTCTTATGATGTAGAAGTGAGAAATACTTAGAATCTCCCCAACGGAGTCACCATTATGTTGGGGCTCCTATATTTTGGCCAGATTGGCAAGAACAAAAGATGATACAGCATCAAACCACTTTTAGACCTCAGGATCTAGCCCTCCTGGGTCCAGAGAGGGATCTCTCTATGATATTTCAAAGGTATATGACTTTGAAGCTCAGTGTTAAAATGTTAGGATAGTTATAAGGCTTAGGGTTTTTTTGTTTGATTGTTTGTTTGGTTGCTGGTTATCAGGAAAGAAGGGTTCAATGTAAGACAAGGATGAGCAAAGAGGAATAAGGCAGAGGTGAAGTATTCCAGGGAGAATTCAAAACCATTGGGAAATGGAGTCAGGAAAGGATTTGCTTGATAATCAATAGGCAGGCTTTCAATTGGGCTAGTCATCTAAAACATTGGATCTTAAAGATGATAGTGTGATATGGAATGGTAGGAGAGGAGGAGACAACACAGATTCAAGACGCACAGTTAAAGACCAGTTGGTCGCACAAAGATCCTAGTGGACAGGGCTAACTCTAATTCCCAGTGTTCCCAAATCTCCCAAATCTTCCAGCTAAATCCCAACCTGAAAACATCTAGGCCCGGATTCATTCAATTCATACATCATCTGTCTCTGGTTAAATTAACTGAAATCAATTCTTAGATAACAAATTTAGTAGAAAACATCAAAGGCAAGGAGAGCAGAAACATAGGGTACCTAACAAGGGTAAATCCTATGCCAATATTCTGATGCAAGCCAGTAGAAAAGAAATGAAATGAATTAAAACACAGAGATAGGGAAACATCACCACTGCTTTAGATCAGGATCCAAAGAAATATGCTTGTCATATTAAATAGCAATACCAGTCAAGTACAACATTTCCAATAGCTGAATACTCAGTCTGAAATCATATTCCTCGGCCTATCTTACAACTTTACACAGAGATTGTGTCTCGAAAGAAACTACTTGCAATTCTCTGATAATTGATCAACAACCTTTACAATGAGTTTCTTCACGAATTTATAGCTCCAGTGGAGCAAAGAAGGTAGGTGACACACTAAATGAAGCATTAACACTCAGGAAAAGAAGAGGGCCGAGGCTTCTTCTATTTAAATTTTGTGCATTTATCCATGGCACTCTTTTGAGTGAAAGAGTGGTCTTCTCTAGGCTTCCATTTACTCTGGGCATGTCTCTGATGTACTCTGCTGCAGCACTCTATAGTAATTCTAGTGAATAAAAAAAAAGGTAAATAAATGATGCTAGGGTCTACCATACTGTGCAACACATTCTTTGATAGCACCAGGACTGTTGTCAGGGCATAAAATCTCTCTAGAACACGGCATAGATCGAACGTTGCATGGGCACTTTGTCCTTTCGTGGGAAAAAATTCTGCTGATGTGAAAACCTCGATGATATGGTTTTTTGTGTGTTGTACCCTCTGTGTGATCCATGATGTCGCTAACCCAGTGCCTTGCCTCTAAACCATTGTATTAAGGCTCAAAGATCTTCAATACTGAACGTTGAACTTGTTGATCATTAGCTGGTATTTCTCTGCCACTTCATAAATGTTGTAATCTGCAAAATCTGGGCTTTAATGGCGCCAGATAGGTTTTCGCAGAGATCGAACTGTCCTTTGATAATATTTATGTTTCTGCCATCTTTCTGGACATTTTTTTGTAGTACCAGCTTTCAAATCCAACTTTCTCTGTGCTACGCACCATTACAATAGTACATATGAACCATGGTGGTAACCCTGCAAAAACACAAAAACTGTTAAGAAAACAATGCATGGGGTCGGATGATTTGAGTGACAGCGATGATGATAGTGGGACGGCGGAGAAAAGGCGAAAAAATGTGGAGGAATAGTGGAGAAATGCTCTGGTGAAGGTTGACAAAGTGCATATAAATTTAACGTAAAAAACGAATGCTTGGCCGTGGAATGAACATATATAACGGGGGCAAGCGGATGTACAAAGGAGACACGTGCAGTGGTGACGTGTCGGGTCCGGGAGATGACAGGACGGTCGACGGTGGGGGTAATCAAATATGAACCGTCCGATCTCAAGAGGAGATCGATGGCTGAGGACGCGTCGGAGGGTGATGGATAGTGGGCCAAGGGTACGGTTCCCCGTGCTAACTTCCGCGCAGCTTTGCGGAGCGATCGTCGTTGGATTAAATGCTCTAGATCGGATGGCGCACATTGATATCATGCCACGTTTGTTTTTGGACTTTAATGCGCGATGGAGTGGCGATTTTCTAACCGTACCGGTGCCACGCGTCGCTCGATGTATGGAATTTCTCCCAAAAGACAAATACCGCCTACTGCCCGAAGGCGGTGTGATAGAAACCGGTGGTTTTCGGAATAGTGCGCGGTCGAGGACCACAGGGGCAGGTGCATTCTGGACCGTAAGATCAACAACTAAACAGATGATGATGGCGCGATCGGAGAGGTGGACTGTGAACAACGGGGGATGCGGGGGCCGTGATCGCCGTCCAATCTGTGTAGATCAACGGCGAAAACTGCTCCCGATAACCAAATGATATATGTGCTCTTTGGGCTAGCACTCGGTTTCGACATTCGGTCACGTGGGGAAAAAGGGTTAAGGGGCTAGGGCCGTAGGGGCTAAGACCACAATGTGCAGAGTATGGGTTTTTCGGCCCTTTTTAATGAAATTTGAGGCCGAAAATGGGTAACGATAGAGGGAAAAAGGGGAAATTTGGCTAAACAAAGGATGTAGGAATGGTTTTAAAGGGCATGGGTATGATTTAGAAAGGTTAGAGGGGAATTTTGACAAGGGGGGATAAAGGGTTAAAAATGGGTGTTCTGCAGGGATAGAAGGGGCAAATGTAGGCCTTCAAGAGCACAATTTTTCGCGATCAGAGAAGCTTCATAATGGAAATCAGCAGAGGGGATTTCATCACAGGGAAAAGGCACAAGAGACTTCAAGGATGATGTGCCTCCAAGGGAGGTGCATTCATTGAAGGCTCGGAAACAATTTAGCCCCTTACTTTTCTTGTCAAAAAATTCATAGGGGGCTAACACCCGTAACATGGATACTACATATGGAGCAATATTTTGATCTCAATAATGTGAAAAACACATAAAAGGTACCTATTTCAACTTTACATTTAGAACAAAATACATTTGTATGGTATTGATGGCTTTGCTCCCATAAAAAAAATTTCACTTGGTCAATTTTTATGAAGGAAATGATAGCACATTATGAAGATACAAAAAGCAGCACCTTCTTTAGCAAATTGATAAATCTCAAACAAAAGGGTTTAGTGGCGGAGCACATTGAGGACTTCCAAAAATTGAATATAAGGGTAACTGATATTCCAGAGGAACACAGGGTTGATGTCTTCATAGGGACTTTAAAGGATGACATCCAACATTAAGTTCACGTTTGGGAACCTAATTCATTGGAAAAGGCATTCAGGTTGGCAAGAAAAATTGAATGTAAAATTATGGCAACAAGGAAGCCTACCACTCACATATATAAAGATGGAAGTGTTACTACTCCTAGACTTCCACAACCTACAAGGTTGACACCACAACAATTGGAAGAAAAAAGAGCAAAAAGGCTTTGCTACAGTTGTGATAGAAAATACACTAAAGGTCATAAGTACGCTGAGAATAAATTATTTTACATAGATTGTCAAGAGGAAGAAGAAAATTAACAAGAATATTCAAAAGAAGAGGATATACACGAGGAACCAACTCTAGATGAGGAAGAAATGAGTCTGACCATATCGTGTAATGCATTGGAAGGAATTACCACTCCTCAAAATCTCAAGATAAAAGGACATATCAAGAAGAAAAAGGTAATAATGCTGATTGATTCGGGTAGTACCCATAATTTTATTCATTGTAAGGTAGCCAAGGAATTGAATTGTTTCCTATACGCATCACTAGAATGTCAAGTAATGGTTGCAAATGAAGGAACTCTAAATTGCTCTGGAAAATGCCATAATATCAAGCTAACCATGGGGGAATATGTATTGAATAGTCCAATGCTTTCCATTCCTATGGGAGGTGCTGATGTTGTACTAGGAGTACAATGGTTACAATCTCTGGGGACGATAGCTTTAAATTTTCAAGAAATTTTCTTGAAATTTTTTTGAGAAAGAAAGGAAGCCAAATTACGGGGTATCGCAGGGAAGCCGAGAAAGATAATAAGCTCTAATGTCATGAAAAAGCTTCTGAAGAAAGAAAAACGAGGTGTAATTGCACAATTATGCTCACTAGAATTTCCAACATCAAAATCATCTATTTTTGCAGATCTCCAAAAATTCTTGGACAATATTTCCAAGGTGTTTGAAACTCCCAAAGGACTCCCACCTATTCGTGATCATGATCATGCTATTCATTTGATTCCAAGAAGTGTTCCTCCAAACATCAGTCCTTATAGATATCCTTATGTCCAAAAGAGAGAAATTGAACGTATGGTTGCAGAAATGTTAGAGGCTGGTATAATTCAACCTAGTCAAAGTTCTTTCTCTGCTCCAGTAGTATTGGTGCACAAGAAGGATGGATCATGGCGCATGTGTCCGGATTATAGGGAGCTCAATAAGTTCACCATTAAATATAAATTTCCCATTCCCGTGATTGATGAATTATTGGATGAATTACATGGATCAAATTATTTTACCAATTTGGATCTTCGTTCAGGATATCATCAAATTAGAATGAAGACTAAAGATATTCCGAAAAAAACATTTCGAACTCATGAGGGTCATTATGAATTTTTGGTCATGCCTTTTGGCCTTACCGATGCACCTTCTACATTTCAAGGGTTGATGAATTCCATTTTCAAGCCCTTCCTTAGAAACTTTGTGCTAGTATTTTTTGATGATATACTAATCTGCAGTAAGTCTTGGAAGGATCATGTTCAACATGTTGACAGGGTGCTCAAAATATTGCAGGAGAAACAATTATATGCAAAAACATCCAAATTTTTCTTTGGAATATAAGAGGTGGAATATCTGGGTCATATTGTATCTCACGAGGGTGTTAAGGTAGACCCTAACAAAATTAAAGCCATTAAGGAACGGAAATTCCCCACAACTATAAAGCAGTTGCGAGGATTTCTCAGTTTAACAGGGTATTATCGCAAGTTTGTTAAGGATTTTGGGAGAATAGAAGCACCTCTAACAACATTTTTGAAGAAAGATGCATTTTCATGGACTCGTGAAGAAATTAAGGCCTTTGAACATCTTAAAGAGGAAATGTGCATAGCACCGGTCTTAGCTACGCCAGACTTCACAAAAATCTTTATTGTGGAATGTGATGCCTCAGGAAATTGAATTGGTGTTGTTTTAATGCAAGAAGGAAGACCCATTGCTTTTGAAAGTCATCCAATCAAAGGAAAGTATTTACAAAAAGCTATTTATGAGAATGAAATGTTAGCAATACTACATGCAGTAAAGAAATGGTGACCTTACCTAATGGGAAGACACTTCAAGGTAAAAACTGATCATGATAGTCTTAAACACTTTTTGGAACAAAGACTATCTTCAGAAGAGCAGCAAAATGGGTCACAAAGATGTTGGGTTATGATTCTAAAATAATCTACAACAAAGGAAAGCTAAATGTTGTTGCAGATGCACTCTCAAGAAAAAATGAAGAGGTGAAAGCATTTATTTGTGCCATTTCTATTATCCAAATAGATTGGATAACCGAAGCAAGGGATGAATGGAAGAGGGATAAAGAAGTGTGGACACTCATTCAAAAGTTGCAGCAAGATCCTAGTACATCTGATACAATTATTTGGAAAAATGATTCCTTATGGTACAAAGATTGCTTATATCTTTGTAAGAATTCCCAACTAAAACAAAAGATTCTTTTGGAATTGCACACTTCTCCTTTAAGAGGACACTCAGGATTTTTAAAAACTTACCACAGAGTGAAGAAATAATTTTTTTGGGATGGCCTTAAATCTGATATTCAAAATTTTGTGGTGGAATTTTTTGTTTGCCAGCAAAATAAAGTTGAGACAATTAAGACCCCGAGTCTTCTACAACCTTTATCCATTCCAAGTCAACATTGGGAGGAGATTTCAATGGATTTCATCACAGGTTTACCTAAGTCCGAAGGAAAGAGTGACATCATGGTGGTAGTTGATAGAATTACCAAGTATGCACACTTTTGTGCATTATCTCATCCATTTAAAGCAAGTACAATTGCTACTACATTTATGGAAACAATTCAAAAGCTACATGGAAACCCAAAGGTTATTGTGAGCGACAGAGATCCCATTTTTACTGGAAATTTTTGGACGAAGTTATTTTCTTGTTTGGGTACTCATTTAGCTCATAGCTCATCTTATCATCCTCAATCCGATGGTCAAACTGAGATAGTCAATAAATTTTTGGAAGTATATCTTCGTTGTTTTGTATCTGATAAACAAACACAATGGGTCAAGTGGTTACCGCTCGATGAATGGTGGTATAACACTTCCTTCCATACTGCAGCAAAAATGACCCCATTTATGCCACTTTATGGATATCATCCACCATCCATAACATCATATTTAAGAGAAAATTCTAAGGTTCAAGCAATGGAATATCACATCGAGCATCAACAAGAAGTTCTCCAACTCTTATAGGATAACCTAAATTTGGCATAAAATCGAATGAGAAAATAAGCAGATCAACATCGCAGCAAGAGAAGTTTTGATGTAGGAGACTGGGTATTTTTATGGCTACAACAATACAAACAAATGTCCCTCAAGCAAGCTAAGAAGGATAATAAATTATTGCCAAAGTACTATGGTCCTTACAAGGTGTTGCAAAATATTGGTACTATGGCATACAAATTGGAGCTTCCTGCTTCTTCGTGAGTGCATCCAGTTTTCCATGGTTCATGCTTAAAGAAGGTTATAGGTGAAAATCTTCCAGTTCAAACAATATTGCCAGAACTTGATGAGGAAGGAAAAATAATATTGGAACCTGAAGCAGTCATGGAAACAAGTACTCGACAGCTATGAAATCAATCAATTTCAGAGTATCTCATCAAGTGGAAGAACTTACCCAATGAAGAGTCTACATGGGAGGATGACAATTTTATATAGAAGTACCCAGAGATACTCAAGTGTTGAGGACAATACTTTTTTGAAGGAGAGGGGCATGTTAGGTCCCTATATTACTAGTTTTTCCCCTTATTGTTATTATTGTAGCCCCCTTATTGTTATTATTGTACCCCTCTAACCCCAATATTGTTATTATTGTGCCCTTACATTGTTATTGTTAGGTCGGCTAGGATTACATTGTGGCCCAGTAGGATTACATTGTGGCCCACTAGGATTAAATTGTGGCCCCATGGACTCCTATATATAGAAAGGAGGTTTTTTCATTTGTATCATCCAATAATTGTTCATTCATGTAATGTATTGGAGGTTTCCCCCTCGAAGTGGCTTATTTCTAAGGCGTTGATATCTCTTTTCTTCTATTTTTGGAGCTGGCTTCATAACAAAATCCCAGCTATTGGTGGATTATTCCAAGGATATTTTTACTTGTATGATCTTGGATGGCCAGTTGCATGAGGAGGGACATTCAGTCAGAGATTAGGTCATCTACTATCATGGTAGGATCTTTTTATCTAGAGCTTCCAAGCTCAAGGAGAAGTTGCTACAAGCATCTCATGAATATTTCATTTTCAACCACACTTATTCTATGAGAGCATACCACACCATCATGGAGAGGTACATTTGGGAAGGCTTTGAGGAGGAGATATATCAGCATTTGAGGAGATGCATGGATTATTTGGAGTTGGAGGAGATACATAACACTTTGGGGGAGTTAACACAAACACCTCTTTTCTCTTTGAGAATGAGGGGAGATTTATCTATGAGCCACTCCATTTGCATGAGTAAAGCATATGGTAAGGATATTGTTCGGTTGCATAGTGATTTATATGATGAATATATGCATTCCTTAACCATATATGTGCAGGACATTGCTTCAAGAAGGAACATTATTCCTTCTAGACTTCATGGTCTATTTGAGACCATAAGCAACATTGATGATGGCCACTCCGTAGGAGGTCTTGGGGAGATGATATCTTATACAGAGCATGTTCACTTTGCACCATATACCATACACTTTCTCCAAATTTGTGAGGATATTGGGGCAGCAAGAAAGTGGTTGGGAAGCCACAAATCATGCCATTTTTTGATGCAGTTGAGAGTAAAATTGCGTTGGTTTCATTTGAGGGACCATTGTCCTTCTCCCTTGTTATGGCAGCTAGTATGATTCTCATTATGGTTCCATATGTTGATGTTGTTCTTATCTTTGTGGGGAGCATGTTCGAAGGAGAGACACATTGGTTAGATATGTCCATGTGGAATGAGAATTCCCACATCTTTTATGTTCAATGCTTCAATAGGAGTATGGGAGATGGCTTGCATGTTATGATTGGAAACAACAATTAGAAGAAATGTGTTGTGACCACTTGGGAAACTGTTGGTACCTTCCAGCACTACATGAAACCTTCAGTATTCCTCTCATTTGGATGCCATATGGTGGTGATTTCTTATTCATCATATATGGGATGGTCTGGGCCAGCATGATTCATAACGTTGGAGAGGAGATCTTTGGAGATCCAGTCTTCTTCTTGCCACTTGAGGGAAAAATTATTGCAGCCCAAGATCAGCAGATACTCTACACTTATCATAAGTGGAGAGGAGGACAACGTGGGGTAGGCTATTTTTTCTATCATGTTCATTTATTCATCCCATCTACATTGCAGGAGCCAAAGGTGGAGGAGAATTTTCAAGAGTTTCCATGTTGGGAGGTAACTCATCTTGTATGGATGATAGCTTGGGGATGGGAGATTCATATGGGGATGGTATATCCCAATATATATCAGATCTAATGCCTCAATAAGGCCTTTAGACAGCCCATGATTGCCTCCATGGATGTTTTACTTTTACATGATGATAGCTATTTGGGATGCTCACCAAAAGCTAGCTTGCATACTTGGGAGGGGAAACTTGGAGATGTATTGATGAGACACCATCTTGATCCTTGGAGGATTTTATCATATGAGGATGCTACAAGGGGAGAAGAGGAGGCTCTTCGGTTCGATCCTTACAGTTGCTTGAGGACAAGTAACATTTGGGAGGGGAGGACTGTAATATTCCAAAATAAGCATGCAACTAATTGCAATATTGATGTTTTCTTTTGATACCTAGGAGATGAATAAATGGGTAAGGAGGCCCATACATTTCAAAAATAAGAATAAAATCCCTCATGATGTGAAAGGGGATAATATTAATAGCTGGATTTTTCACCCTCATGTGTGAACAGGGGCAAATGCATATGGACAAGGTCAAGTTTGACCAAGTCAATAATGCTGGAATAGAAGGTGGAGATCATCTATGGAGATAACACAATGATAGTGGGAGGAAGATTCCTTGGTGGAGGAAACCCTAATGAGTGGGACCCAAGATGAGAAGGCTACCACTTGTGTATAAGGAGGGAAAGGCAGCCATAGCAAGGGATGTTATTGATTATTGGATTTGTGGTCTGCATGACTATTGTGCATTCTTCAACTGTTTAGTTGAGATTGTTGTGCTGCTTAGCACAAGGTATTCCTGTTTAGGAATTCCTTCTCCTTTCTTGAGAGGCCTCTTGAGGGATCTTGTACTATATTTCTCCACATTCAGGCTTGAGGCCAAGCTACCTCCTTCAGCTACAGCGTAGTTTATGTTTAGAGCTGGGTTGTGTTGCAAAATGTTGCAGTGGAGGGTTGATAACACCACTTCCGGGGCTTGTTTTTCAAAGGAGGAAGCTTTCTTTCCTTTGGGAGATCAGTGAGGAATATTCTAGAGCTTATTGCAGATCTTGGCACTTGGCCAACACAGTTTCTATCTCCTACAACGCAGTATCCCTCAGTGACTGCATTATTTCTGTGACCATTTGCAGTGAGGGGTTGTAGTGTTAGATTGGAGGGTGAAAAATTTAGTGATTAAATCATCCTTTCACCTGAAGGATCCTTTGGATGAGATTGATTCATCACATGCATCATATACAACCATCTTCATCCAGATCTCTAGTTGCAACTGCTACTCAGCCCTAGGGTTGCACTCTAGCATTTTTTACTTTTTTCATATTTCAGGAAATCCTTTCCGGATTGTCTTGAAATTGTGTTTGGGAGTCTATATCTTCACTCCCAACATTTTTTGAGCTATAGATCAGCATATTTACATTGATATTACTTTTTGTAGAATTTTACGTCCAAAACTGTGATGTCATGGCTCATGACTCTTGTATAGTAATATTTTCCATGTATTAGTATAATTTTCTAATGGAGGATTGCTTCCCATTGCTTGAGTGACTTGATTCTCAAGATCTTGTGCTCAAATGCTTGCTGATATATTTAATAAAATGGCTATACATTGGTTTCATGTAATGGTGTATTGATTTGTCCACTACTATTTCAAGTTGTGTGTTCATATATTGTTGCTTCCCCATTTGGGAATATTACAATGAATTATTCAGCTACATCAATGAAGAGAGGAAAGACACCAACAAGAGTAGAGGGATGATAGTTATAACATGATACAACAGTGGGAGGAAAGGGAGAGGGAGAGACTTTTGTACCCTCACCATATTACGCCAAACACATCAATTGCTCTTACGGGAGGTAGGCCTCCTTAAGTTCTATGAGGAGGCTACATCCCTGAAGGGGCATAGTAGGTTATTAGGACAGTTGATCTATAGGTGGGATGTCCAGCAACAGGCATTACGTGTCGGTCCTGACCAGTGGTAGCAACCCACTGAGGAGGACATTTACTTTAATACTCGCCTATATAGGAGAAGGTAGGATTTTCCCCAGTCCCTGACGCCCCCATCAGTTATGCAGCAGGGACTTAGTTGGTGTAATCCCAAATATACATAAGGGATGTTATACTTTCTCCTACATATTTTGAGGTGTATGGTGGAAATCTGCACATTACTTGTTTTTGTCCAGAGGAGGTTAGGTGCCTCTCACTATTACTAACGACCATTGCACATTATACCATTGAACGGTAGCACAATATTTTCCCTCTTTTATTTTATGTTTATTATTTATTCCAGACGTCGTGATTTTTTAGATGGTCTGCCATTTCTTTGCGGCATTTTTGTATAGCCTTAGATAGATGTCGTTCTCAGGCACATGGGAGGTTGACCTTCCCTTTTGATTCAGAGTTGTTATGTTTATTTTTTGAGATATTTCTGGATACGAGGACTACTTTTGTGAGTCAGCCTCGTAGGCTGATGTTACAGGTATAGATGCACATGTGGGGCGAGATGATGCCCAAGAGGGGCCTATCTAAGTATCCGGCCATGATTTATAGTGATGCACTGGAGCTGCTAGCTAGTGTTGAGGATCACATGTTCGTGATGGTGTCGTGTCCTTACGCAGGTTTGGATTGGCGAGGGTGTACCAACATCCTCTTCACATAGGATGAGCCACCAGATGCTAGAGGTAATATTAGTGTTTTCTTTAAATTAATATAGTTTCATTTTATTGTCTTAATTAATTAGATTAAAATTTATTCTAACACATTCTTTAACTTGTTTTATTAAATTGTTTAATGAAATTGTCTAATTATTTTTGTGTACTATATATTTTGTAGATATTGGCACATTCGTTGGGGACATGATTCCACCCCCACCAGATGATCCTATAGATGACGAGGAGATGGAGTAGGCCATAGATCAGGGTGATAGACCTCCTCGGGTGTAGATACCCACGACATGCAGCATAGGGTGGACATTCGATTCAGGATGGAGTTGGGCAACCGACTATGTATACTCTTCATTGATGAGGGAGTCTTCCCTGCGACAATCAAAGAGATCTAGGTTGATCCTACGCTCACATATCTCTAGAGATACATGCCCCATGACATGATGAGCCTTATGCGTCATATTGTCAGAGTTTCTAGGCTACTGTCGGCTAAGAGGGATAGGCGCCATGGAGATGCGCGACACATTAGCTCATCGGATGATCATGATCATGAGGGGAGTGATCATTACAATACTCCACCTTGTGTCGAATATGAGCAGCCAACATCTAGTCCTGAATAGGAATCTTCTGAGTAGGCACCATCTCAATAGGCACCTCTTGAGTAGATACCATATGAGCAGGCACATCCTGAGTAGGCACGTCCATCTGAGCAGGAACCATCCACTGAGCAGGCACCATCTCAGCAGGCACCTCCTGAGTAGACACCGTCTTAGTAGGCACCTGATCTTGAACAACCATGCCCATCTAAGCAGGTACCATCGACTGAGTAGGTCTCCACTAGTTATAGTATTGATGTACCACTAGATATTTGATATTTATATGCAGTTCTATTACAATTTTATATTTTTTACATTGTATATATATATATATGGTGCATGTATATAATGTTCATGTTGATGTACTTAATCTACAATTTGGTGTTCATCATGTCGGTATGTGTTATATTCTTTCCATGACTAGTCCCACGTGATGTACGTTGCGCCGGGCGTTGCAGGGGGGTCACAGGGGGGGCCGGCAGCCCCCCTTGTTGGGGTCCCGGCAAAATTTCTTTGGTGTGCGGACCCACTCATAGGCGGACCCACCCATGGTTTTGTGCATGAGTTTGCATATGGTTTTGGGAGAAGATGGTTTTTGGCCCCTGGTATTTTGTAGATCCAGTCAAGGGAACTACGGTTATGTTCTAATCTAGGGTTAACGGATTGGGGTTTATGTATGCTTCGGAACTTATATATATGTGTTGTAACACTAAAATGAATATAATGAAAAATCAAGCTGGTCGTCCCGATTTGGGATCCAGGGGAAAATCTCTGTGTTTATCTGTTTTATGTTTTATGCTCTCGCTATTGTTTGTTTTTTGTTTTAAGATTCGTTTGTAGATAATTTCTGTACAAGGTTAAAACCTACAATGTGTATATTGTTAGGTCATGTTAGATATGTTCATTTAATGTACTTGCATATAGATGTGTATGTTATAGTAGTTATTTGGCATGAGATGTACATTTGATGTTTGTGCTATGATGATGTTATACAATGCTTGTGTTGTTAGATGATCATGATCATGATGATTAGATGATGTTAGCGAATTTGAATGTGTATTTTATAATATGATGATTGTACGATGGTTATTACGATCGTGATGTTTATTTTTAATATTAAATCATTATATTTATTAAAATTTTAATTGTAATTGTTTGTATCGTGATTGTAATTGTAATTTTAAGAGTAGTTGTATGTAAAATTGTAATTGTAATTGTAATTGTATGCAATAAAATTGTAAAATTGTAATTGTAATTTTAATTTTAATTTTAATTGTAATTATATGTAAAATTGTAAAATTATAATTGTAATTGTAATTGTATTGTGAAATTGTAAAATTGTAAATTAATTGTCAAATTTGAACCATAACTACCGTATGTAGTAAAATTGAAAAATTGTAATTGTAATTGTATGTAAAATTATAAAATTGTAACTGTATTGTGAAATTGTAAAATTGTAATTGTAATTATATGTATTGTCTTGATTCAAGTTTATTAAAATTGTAAAATTGAAAGTTAATTGTCAAATTTGAACCATAACTACCGTAAAATTGAACCATCGTAAATTTTCAAATGTATACCGTACATATTGTTAAATTACCATAATCATAAATTTGTAAGAATATAAATAATTGTAAAATAATAAATCTAGAATAATATGATTTTTTGTAACATAATATAGTTTAGAAAATAATGCAAATAAATTCATGTTTAGAATTATCGTTATTTTATTATCGGATTACATACCAAAAATAATAGTATGCATTAATACATTTTTTTAAATTTTGAAGATATATATATATATATATATATATATATATATATATATATATATAGGATGCATTTATTTAAGTAATGATATAGTGAAAAACCATTTAAAGGAATTAAGTAGTTGTATTATTTTAGGAATTGACATAAAAAAAGGAACTTGATACAATGCATTGCTTTCGAGATCAACATAATTGAAAATTATCAAGTGAAATTATTTTTGTTAGGATATTCCAACACATAGGAAATAGTTAAGTATAACTTGTTCTAGCTTAGAGTTAGGTAAAGTGTGTTTCTTTACTATGTACATTTGTAACTTATAATCCAACTGTTAATTCTCTCCTATGTATTACCAACACTTGATCCGTGGCTTAACACCTAATTGGTCCATGATCTCTATTTAAAGATAATGGAGCGTCATTTGTCTGGTAACCATTTATGAGAGAAGCTTATGTAATTTTTTTTCTTTATATTAATAAATTGCCTGAAGTGGTCATGGACTGTTTCCCTCTTCGAGGGTTTTAACCACGTCAAATACTAGTACACTAATCTGTGATCTCTTTGTGAGGAGCGACCTTCGGTGTTTGATCTAAGGAAGTTACCTTGTGAATTCCTACATGGTATCAGAGCTGTTTTGAGGGCCACATCCGTTGTTGATCGAAATACGAAGCCGGTTTGACTACATGTGACTGCCATTTTCCATATCTAATGTTTTTGACCACTTTTTTGTGGCCGCATCCTGTGTGACAGTGAGGAACCCCTTTCGTTTCATGTGGAAATTTTTTTGGTTACCCAAGTTATGTCATTTTAGATTTGTAGGTATAAAGCATTGTTTTTTGCAGTTATATTTAATAATATGTCTGTTTATTTTGGTGTATTTTTTTTAATTACCGAATATATACCCTCTTCTCTGCGTATGATCTTTTCTCTGTAATGTGTGTGATCTGGAAAATCAGAAACATGAAGACGGGATTTTTTTGCTACGTATGCTCTTTTCCTGCTACTTTGTGCGATATCTCGAGAGATCAGAAATAGTGACAGAAATATAAAGTCGCCAAATCGAATAACCAAAAATATAACATTTTACCCTAAGGTTTGTGTTACAAGTCAATTTTAGCATCACTCCTGAAACTCATGTCAGTATAAACAGAGTCTATCATACTCTAAATCAGTTGCTACTTCCTTAAACAAGTCATCCCATTGTTGGTTCTTATCCATGAAAGTTTCACTGCTTGAAGTTTAGTTGAAATGCTCCATTGAGCCAAAAACGTACCCCTAGACTACATTACGTGCTTTGCAGAGCACTTACTCCCATGAAATGCAGAGTGTTAGAGCACCTAGGCCCACCTAATAGTGTGTTGGTCAACTGGGAGCGAATTTTTCAAAGGATTTCAGGAATCTTCCCACTTTCTAGTGGCTTCTAGAAGTTGTTCCAGCTATCAAGGTATTTGATAACTTCGAATATGAACACCATGGAGCCATTAAATCACTTATCCTACTATCCCATTGAACAAGGAAACTTCTTCATCCATTTATGGAAAAGAAATTCAATAACAAATTAATGCCAAGCTACCCTCATTTCTTATAAATTGAACACTGATCATAGTGCAAGGGGGGAGTAAGAGTTTGAATTTCTAGAGTTATATTGGTGAGATTACAACTATTTGAGGTATTGTTTGCAAGTAATGTTATGCTTTTGGAGTGATGTTGATGATGTGATGAGGATAGGACTAAAGTTGGAGTGATTTGACATCAAATCGATCCAACTGGTTGTAACTTCTCCTTCTATCTTATAATAAAGAAATTTGTTCCTTTCCTAATACATGTGTTCATGCTTTTATATATGTATTTTCAAATGCAATCGATTCAGGTTGATCAATATGAATAGATCATATGCCTTTATGTTGTTTTTTGTCTTATGTTAGCAATTGTAGGTACCAATCAAATGAGTTTAGTTCAATTGAGAGCGACGGAAGTCACAAACGAGAGATGAAGAATAACGAAAGATCACAAGTAGGTGTTCTTCTCTTATATGTTTATCTTAAGGAAAAGGTCAAGTGTCTTTCATCTATTGTTCTAAGTGCATCCACCACACTTGGGAAAACTGATCTATCCATAGGTTTGATTTCTGTAAAATAGTTTGTTTGTTTTTGTTGTGTTGTGTGCACGGATTTGTGTTTTTTTTTTCCATAAAAAAGCACTCACATTAAAGAGAAAAAAAAAAAAAAACCTTCTTCCTTTTAAACAATTACGAAATCATTTCACTAGCTCACTTGGTGTAAAGTTACTTTATGAGAATAGAGGTCTTGTGTTCAAGTATTTTTGTCATGCTTATTTTTCTAAAAATATTTTTGCTAAGTTACTTTTTCTTAAAAAAACTTTTTCGCAAGTTGCTGGTTTTAAAAGAAAGGGGGGTTTATTTAAAAAGCACATGTAAAAGTAACATTGTAAAATTGAATCTCACTTATTTATAAAATTGGGTCACATAAAGTAGTTTTTTTTTTAAGTGAACTTATTGTATTAAGTTTGGAAAAAGGGGGGGGGGGCGCGAAATTTTTTTTAAGTACAACTTCATCATCAACTTTCAACCTATCACGTAACTACTCGGAATCTTCTACAACGTTTGTTTCAAAAAGGCATAACTTCTTCATCCAAAAGTTGTTTTCAGAGCCGTTTTTTTTTTAACGGCCTAATTTTTCTAGATATTTCCATTGGAGTAGTTAGTTTCAACATTTTTAGCTTTAGTTTTTAGAAATGGAAAGTGCATGCCTGGTTATTCTTAACAACACCAATTATTTCCAATGGCTATCCTACATGGTAGACTTACTTAGAAGTAGAGGGCTTTATAGAATAGCCACAGGATAAGAATTTAAACCTACCAATGGAGGTAAAGCGACTAAATGGAAAAATAAGCAGTATCAAGCATAAGGGTTGATAGGAATGTCCATTGCTCAAGATCTTAGATTTCATATCCAAGAAATTGACTCCCCTCGTGAAGCTATGAAAAATCTAAATACTATTTTTGGCATTAAAAATGAAACCACAGTCCACTAGCTTGAAAATGAGTTTCTTAATTTGGACCCAAATAACTTCTCCTCTATTGAATATTTTTTGTCCAAATTCAAGACCGTTAGACTTATTTTAGAAGGTTGTAAGGTCAGAAAGGAAGATGATAGCCTTAGCTATTCCATTCTTGATAACTTAGGCTCTGCATACTTTGTATTTGTTTCCACCTTACATTCCATTAGATAAGCCCTCATTTCTCAAGGAATAGCTTACAAGACCCCCTCCTTTGATGCCTTTTGCGATTATTTGATAAGAAAACAAGAAAAAATCTTACACCTTTGTCTTATTAATACTGAAAACTCTTTTAAGAAAGCCTTAGCATCCCAGCAGCAACCATATCCAAATAATCCTAAGAAGCAGCATCCTAAAAAGAATGTTCCTAAACCAAACAACAGTCTTAAGTAATTTCAGCCACAAACTAAAAAAGAAACTCAACAAACTGATAAGGAAAATAAAAACAAAGTGAATAAGATAGATAGACATTGAAAATTTTGTAATTGTGATTCCCACGTAGAGTCAAATTTTTTTAAGAGGATGGAAGCCTTGGAATTAGCGATGAAGAAGCACAACATCAATTTGGAGAACTCTTCAACTTCAACCTTGAGAATGGGTTTTCAAGCATCAATATCTCATTATGCATTGAATGTATCTTCTTCTTCTCATTCACATGAGTGGCTCGTTGATTCTGGAGCCTCTTACCACATGGCCAAAAATAAAGCCACATTTTCTTCTTTAAATGATTGTAACACAAAAAACATGTTAGCCTCTTTCTCATAAACAATTATAAATCCAAAATAAATTCAATTAATTAAATATTGAAAACTAAGATTTTATGCCTAATTTTCTAGATTATGTTAGTTCCTCTTGATTAGGAGTTTGTTTAGGTAGCTCCTAGATTAGTGTGTGTGGTTGAGATATTTTCTCAACCAAGTTGTCCAAGATAGACGCACTATCTTGAGACAACTTCCTCATCTATTTATTTTTATTATTACACTCTTTTAATAATGAAGAATATGTGAGGAATGCCATAAGGCTCTGAGGCCTTTTCCGACAGATTCTATGTCTCAGGTATTTTTATGTGTTTTATGAGTTGATTTAATTTCTTACATGTGGTATTAGAGCCGGATATGAACCTGTGGAGACGTGAGATAATTCAAGCATGACTATTTGTTGTGGAGTTGTTAAATTGAAAAATTTGAGAGAGGTATAGAAGAGCTGTGTGGTCAAGCAGTCGAGCACTATGACAAAGATGGAGATCCATTGTACGTATTATGAGATGCATGTGCAATATGTGTGATCAATCTCGGGGAGCACGTGATAAAACAAAGGAGCAGTAGCATGTTGAGGAATGTGTGGTAAGGAATTGACAGTGCATTCAAAATATGTGTATTATTTTTATGTGGTTTCTTTGTAGTTTTATGAGAAAATTCGATTTTCAATTTTTGAAGTTCAATTTTTTTGGAGTTTTTGTTGTGGTAAATTTAGAAATATGCAGAGAGCCAAATAAAGAAGAAATCACGTTATGTCATTATAACAAGAATATGGTTCGAGTAATTGAATGGTTCGAATATGGTTTGAATATTTTATTTTAAGAATTGGTGGACCTGTACTACCTCGCTCAGTTATAGCTAAATGTTTTTTCCGAACTGGTGGAGGGAGTTTCTTGTTTTTTTTTAGGGTTTTTTTTTACGATTTTGGCAGAATTTAAGCTCTGTGAAGATTTGTTAAGCCAAATTCATCAGTCGGTTCTTGAATTTTATTTAGCGCAAGGTTTAGACGTGGTTCTGTGCTTATTTGGTTTTAGAGCCACAAGAACTGAGTATCTGTGGTCAATCCTGGTGCGGCAGAGTTGGTGGTAAATTTATGGGAGCAGGGGGACAAGGAGCAATCAATGAGAGTCGGGAGAAGATGATTTCCATTGAGACATCAAAAATTGTGGAGGATTGAGAAGACTGATCCCGCACGGGAGTGTATTTTTTTCAACACTGCATGTAGTATCCATGTACTGAAATCCTCGTTATAAGTGGGATGAATGGCCGCAACAAACTATTAATAGTCT
Organism: Pinus albicaulis; assembly: GCA_034641835.2. Taxonomy (NCBI): domain Eukaryota; kingdom Viridiplantae; phylum Streptophyta; class Pinopsida; order Pinales; family Pinaceae; genus Pinus; species Pinus albicaulis. The sequence goes on from CM076569.1 coordinate 111,826,332, forward strand.
AATCAATGGCCCTCACTTTTCTAGTTTTCGTCAAAGTGCTGGGGCAGATTGGATGGCTGCGATGAGAGCAATTGAAAGGGAAAAATCAAAAATCGTTTGATGAGGGGAATTGGTACGGTGATTGCCAAAATTGAGTTCGGACACCATGCCTTTTTCAGTGTTATTAATTTCTGGGCTTCTTGGTTGATTGATAATTTCTGTAATTTTAAACTTCAAATACTGAACAACGTCAAACCCTGCATTTGATCCGTTGTTGTGAGTGTTGTTCCAAACATGGATGCTGAGTAAAAATGCTACCCCAACTAAGATAAAATGTGTGGCTGAGTAAAAAATCTACCCGAGCTAAGATAAAATGCACTATTTCTTTTCAGGCATGACCTATGTATCTTTTTTAGTGTTCTTTTACATAAAGTCTATTCATTCCAGAGTGAACGTGCAATTCACCATTTTAAGAAAGGAGAAAAATAGGCCTTGGTGGAGTTATTTTTAAATGAATGGGTGTGAATTTTTTTAACTTAGGTGTAATAAGGTGTGAGGGCACATCTTTTTAATGGAGAGTTTAGAAGTGATTTAATAAAGGTGGAGTTTTTTGTAATTTTGTATTTCAGTGGAGATATAAAGTGAGGAGTGATAGGTGGAAATTTTATTATTATTTTGATGTGAGAAGTCCCAATGTCAAGTGAGTAAAGTGAAGGTCTAATTTTAATGGAAATACTCATGTAACATTCCCACGAGAGAGAATAAGTGGAGGCATGTGAATGAGTCTTTAAAGGAATAAAGTAATAGGTAATTTTATAAAGAGAGTGATAAAAATTTTATGAAGTGATAAGGTGATCTTTTTATATAAGAAAATTTTTGGAGTTATAAGGGATGAATGAAATTTTTAATTTTGAGTGATATGGTGATTTTTTTTTGGGAGTGATAAGTTGTTTTTTTTTTGTAATTTGGAGAAATAAGATGTGGAGAGAGAAGGTGTGTTCCCATTTTTTGTATGGAGTGATAAGGTAAATCTATTTTGTACATTTGGAGTGAAGAGTGAATATTGTCAAAAGGGGAAGCCAATTGTTGTATTTTTTCTAGGAGGTTGAGTCAGTTTTGAAAACAATTTTCTTGCAAGGAGGTCTTGACCTTTGAGAAAATTCCATGATGATGTGAAAGTTGATTTATCTCGATTTTTAATAAAACATATTTTTTTATGGTACTTGTGTCCTAGATCCACCCAAAATTGAATAAGGGGATCTTAGGTACACCTTTTGGAGTGAATGTGTGTGCATGATTTGTGTCCAGTTTCTGAAACCACTCTTCTTGAAATATGGTACGCAAAATTACACAACTACATGCACATAAGAAAGCTTAAGTATGCATGTCATCACACTTAATTATTCAAGCCGGAGTACACAAGCACAATGAATTTATGTCACACAACATCAACTCGATAAAGAGATCTTCACATCACATCTTTTAATAAAATAAATCAAGTTGAAGATGCTACAAAATCAAGCATTCCAAGCCAAGACGACATTGAAATCAACAACACTTTTTGTATCACTTGCAAATAAACATTCTTGTAACTAAGTTAAATTGTATGGGTGCATTCTCGGTTGAAATCGACACCCTAGTTTGAATTGGTTAGGTGATTACTTTAATTCAAGTAAGTCTTCAAATGATTCATGAAGATTGAACTTGTCATTTGTCTCTTGGGTGCATTTTTGACAGTGTTTGACACCCTTCCTTTAAAGAACAATCAAGTGAGTACATCAAGTGCGAGAGTTTTAACTCTAAAGAAAACAAAAAACAAGTTCACTTCTCCTGCAAGAAAGCGTGAGTATTCATTCAAGAAAGTTCCATCAAGTCAGTACAAAGTTCACAACATCAAGCGATCCATCGTGAAGTTCATTTCAACAAAAATCAAAGGAAGCAAGCGAGTTAAACTCTAACGCAAGTAAATGTAATATTCAAAAAACAATCAAGCAAGTTGAAATCTATAGCAAGAAAGCATGAGTTCTAGTGAGCGTGAAACAAGAAAAACAAGTTTCACCAAGCAAGAGATCAAGAAAATTCCAAAGCAAGCAGGCGTGTCATTCAAATCAAGCGAGCAAATTCCACTAGTTTAAATCAAGTGATAAAATTAAAGACATGCGAGCTTGAATTCAAGCGAGCAAGTTCACATGGCGCAACACATCAAACTATTATAATTTCTTAACAATTTGATCCTATGAAGTTCTGAAGACATGGTGCAAATTAGCAAAGAAAATCTTGTTGATATTTCACAGCATCTACAACAGAAAAATGAAACGATTGAGTTCCTTCAACTGGAGTCGCAACTACAAAGAAATGAGTTGCAAGATAAGAGTGATGCTTCTGAGTCTTTGAACCATACAGATAAAGATGATAAGCCATTCATCGAAACAACTTCAAGTGTCAAATTTGTTCGAGTTCAACTTTCTTCCAAACCATCAAGCCATGGGAAGAAATTCAAAGTAACAGAAATCGACAAGGATTAGGATATGTCAAAGATGATGACAACTTACATATCCCAGACTATTCAAAGCCCATCAAGTTCTTCAGTGCAGGCTTTCTGAAAAAATCACATCAAAAAATTCTGCGAAAGTTGCAGACAAACCGACATGCACGCAAATAGAAGTTGCAGTCAAACCAAAATGCTCACATTGTAAAAGAACAGGTCATATGGAAGATCATTGTTTTGATCTCCTCCTTGTCACCATTGTGGCAAGCCTAACCATTCATCAAAGAAATATTGCAACCAAGACCAACTAGTCAGATTGAAGATTAGTTATGAACAGATTTATCCTTTTAAATGGTCGTCAACAGTCAAAATATTGTATAAGTTCTACAAACGAATTTATTCACACCTATTGCAGCTGACAATTAAATGACAATGGTACTCTCGTGCAGTTGAATGGGGGAGTACAACAGTGCAACACTCCTACACCTGAAGGGGGGGAGTTCAAGAATCATTTGCAAAGGATTGTATCTCCTTTCAGCTGATAAAAGGGGGGAAATGATAATGAAATTGACAGTGCTTTTCATACTGAAAGTCTCGACAACATCAGCAAAGCAACCAGTGGGCATCAACAAATTTTCCAGTGGGCGGTCGACAGCAAAAGTAGCAGTGAGAAGTTTTCGAAAACTGTAGTGAGTATTTTTCGATAGAATCAACAAAAGAAATAGTGAGTTGTTTTTTGACATCATCAACCAGTGGGAAATCATTATTAACTAGTGGGCGATCATCAAGTAGCTAGTGAGTAGTTTCATCATTAGGAAAATTCGCCAGTGGGCGTCTTCAAGGTTTTTTCAGTGGACAAAGGATGTTGATTTCAAGCAAAGGACAGATGGATCCTTTTGCAACTTGGCACATGATGAAGTTGTCAAGCGAAATTCAGAGATGAATCATACATGTAGTTGACTCATGGTCTCTTAATATTTCATTTTTTTCGGCTTCCAGCTTTGGTGGTTTTTTAGGTAGTGTTTTTTAGGAGCAACAATTTAAGCATGAGAATTTGGAATATGGTTTCTCGTTCTTATTTTGGATTTATCATTGAAGGGGGGAATGTTAGCCTCTTTCTCATAAACAATTATAAATCCAAAATAATTTAAATTAATTAAATATTGAAAATTAGGATTTTATGCCTAATTTTCTAAATTATGTTAGTTCCTCTTGATTAGGAGTTATTTTAGGTAGCTCCTAGATTAGTGTGTGTGGTTGAGATATTTTCTCAACCAAGTTGTCCAATATAGAGGCACTATCTTGAGACAACTTACTGATCTATTTATTTTTTTATTACATTATTTTAATAATGAAGAATATGTGAGGAATGTCGTAAGGCTCTGAGGCCTTTTCCGCCAGATTCTATGTCTCGGGTATTTTTATGTGTTTGATGAGTTGATTTAATTTCTTACAAAACATTTATGTTGTTGATGATAGATCTCTTAGTGTTGTAGGGTATGGAACCATTCATCTAGATAATTTTCAGTTTAATGATGTATTATGTGTTCCTACTGTTGAGCCCCAAAGATGTCCTTTTCTTTCACCCAATTTCACTTCATTTCCTTTGTCCCTTATCAATTACAGGCTTAAATGATCAATAGAATTAATTAAAGTCACTTTAGGAATGTATACAATGACTGACTTGCTATATTTTCGTGGTTTTGTTATTGTAGTAATTTTTTACTAGACTCAGCTACAGAATGCAGGAATTCTGTAGCTAGTCGCCTATTCTGCAGATATCTTCATGTTCTCATAGGTTACAGGTGTCACTTCAAAGAAAAACACATATGGTTGAATTCCACAACACTCCCCCATCATTTCTTTCTCTCTACGAAGTCTGAGCAAGAATCTATAGGTGGTTATGCACGTGGAAGAGATCAAAACTAAGAAGCAAATTCCTACCATGACAGGGACTCTACAGATGTCTCCAACAAGAGTACGAGGCTTCCAGAAGAGTTCTAATTTGATTTTAATTGGGAAAGACACTTATCCCTATTTCCTATCAAGGGTAGTTATGTATTTCTTTTATAAGAATGACTCGGGAGACCGAGAGACAACTAGCTAGATTGATGTTTTGTTGTTAGATCTCAAAAGTCTGTAATACTCTGTTTCTGAAGAATTTTCTCTTTAATGAAAGACATTCAACTTCATTGCATGATCCAAGGCAATATTGAGGAGATTTGTATGTTAATCCGGTGGTAGAGGCCCCTACTGCCCGAGAAGCTCTGTGCATATTGTTTAGATAAGTAACTTTAGCCTTGTTTCATTCCTAGTTCAAGTAGTTTTCTGAACTTTATGTTTTTATGCTCATTCACATCAATTATTACAGCTAGTCTTGTTCTTACGAATTACTCCAAAATATCACTAACACTGAATGAGACATAGTTTTGGTGTTTTAGAGTCTAGTTGCATTTTTTCCTGAACTTCATATTTTTATGCTCACTGACATCAATTGTTACAGCCAGTCTTGCTCTTATGAATTGTTCCAAAATATCACTAACACCGAATGAGATAGAGCTGTAGTATTTCAGTGATTAGTTGCACTTTAATTTAGTTGTAAAACTCCGGAGGTTAATGGCACTCTAGTTCAATTCTATTCACTGTATTTCAAGTTTGATTGGTTGCACTCTTGTTCAGTTCTGTTTAATGTATTTCCAGTTTCATTAGTTAGTTGTATGCTAGTTTTGTTCCATTAGACTTCAAGGCCTTCATTATTTAAAAACTACTCTTGTTATTAATCTCTTCCAACACATCATCATATGGACAGGAATTAGTGATATCAGTTCAAGGCCTTGATTGTTCTGCAATCTCTTATAATTTTACAAATAGCCTTTTTTCCAAAACTATTCCAAAATATTTCTAACTTTCGAATGAGGCTTAGTAGTGACAATTTGAGTTACACAATAGATTAATTTCAGTGTCATAGGATAATTTAGAATAGAGTCACTCACTATGTTGCAAACTAACTTTTCCAAATGTGTTCCAACAAATTTCTATCCATGGATGGGATTTTCTCTGTGATATTTTAGATTGTTGTTTACTTAGAAGAACCTCATTGCATTAAACTTATCCTTTTCTCAAGTTATTCCAACATATTTCTAATGAATGAATTGGAATGAGTTCATGTTATGAGTTATTGAATTCATGTTATAAGTTATTTTTCTTGTTAAAGTTTTGCACTTTCTGTTCTCAAGTGCCATACATAGTTTAGAATAGGTTTTGCTTTGTTTTAGTGTGACCAACAACTTCTCTTTACCAACACTTATTTCTTTTCCTCTTAGAATAAAAACACAAAACCAAAAACATTGGAAAAACACTAAAAACAACATAGTGAGAAACATATACCTAGGCACATATAGTGCACTTCACTTCAACAGTTTACTAACCCTGGTTGACAATTTATGACATCAATTTAGGAACACTAAGTTGAGCAGACATTTTGGCGCCGTTGCCGAGGAAGTGTAACTAGGTAGCCTTGTTTCTTACCTCCCAAAAACAATGACATGCGTAGAGAAAGAGACTCAAGGGGTAGATTCATAAGAAGCAGAAGCTTGATTCCTAGAACACCACTTGTTTCACCAAGACCAAGAGCCAGCACACCTCCAAATCAAACCCACATTCCATCCTTTACTGATCCTAGAATTCCAAAGAACTTAAGATCATATATTCCATTAGAAAGACCTTCCACTTTATCCACTGAACCTGTCTTAGAAGAAGATTCTAAGACCCCTGCTAGGGACATAAACTTTTCAACTTCCACAGAAGAATCAACTATGGCAGAAGAAGGGGGAGGAGGAGTTTTTAATGGAGAACACACACTATTTAGAGGGGGTAGAGGTAGAGGTAGAGGAGAAGGAGGTAGAGGTGCAGAAGGAGAAGGAGGCAGAGGAAGAGGTAGAAGAGAAATGGGAAGCTCTTTTGGGTTTCCTATAGTAGATGAAGAAACCAATACAACTATGAAAAACATTTCACCCTCTGTCCTTCCAAACTTTTATGGACTTAAAATTGAAGATCCTGAAACCTTCCTATTTGAATTTTAAGTCCTATGTAGAACCTATGACTACTTACAAGATGCTCAAAAACTTAAACTATTTCCTTCAACATTGAAAGGAGAAGCATTGAAGTGGTTTATGAGTTTGATCAACAGTTCTATTAGGACATGGGAAGACATGAAACAAGCATTTCTAGAGAGGTATTTGGATTACTGTATGCCAGTCAACCATAAGGAGGAAGTGTTTAAAATGTTACAAAAAGAGGATGAAAATTTGGAAGATTTGTTGGAGAGGTTTAACTATAACATCAAGAGGGCAAAAATGGAAAGCTTAGATCAAGACACTTTGAAAGCTCTCTTATTGAAGACAATTAGGGATGAATGGTTAGATATCCTTAACATGATGGGAAAAGGGGATGTATCTCAGCTCACATTACCTGAAATAGCTGAATTATGTATCAACCTTTCAAGAGGGAAATCTAAAACTATAAAAGGACCAAGAGACCCTGCTCTTGCAAGGGCAAGTAATTCTGCTTCTGGGACAGTAAGTAGGGCAGAAATAGGACATATGCTTGATGAATTCAAATCTAATATTTTGGGGAGTCTTAGCGAACAAATCTGATATTTTGGGGAGTCTTAAGTTACAAAACAAGCAGAAAACTGAATCTGATGCCTTAGCAATCTTTTGTCCCAAATGTAGAAAGAAGCATGCCTTGAGAGAGTGCCCTTTGGATGCAAAAGTAGTAGAGACCTGTGTAATTTGTTCAGAAAAACATGAGACCAAGAGTTGTCCTTCACTTCCTGGTCTTAAAGCTGTCTTTCAAGAAGAAACCTCTACAAATTCCACAGAATCTCTCAATTTTGTCTCTAGAAGGCCGTGGCAAGGACCTCAAACACAAGGATTCCATGATCAGATGTATAATCAACCCCCACCAAATTGGAATTCTTGGCAACAACCTTGGCCCAAATTCCAAAATCAATCTCAAACTTGGGCACAAGGAGCACAAAATCCCTATGGAATATACTCTCAATACTATCAATATCCACCATATCCACATTTCCCTCCTCAACAGAATTTTCAACAAAATCCTCAAAATCCACCACTTCCATTACCATTTCCTCAGAAAACAAATCAGTTACCTGCCCAACCCATACCAAACCCCAACAATAAAAATCCTCAAAATACATACATGATAGAAGGCCAACAGTTTCCAACTTATTTGATTACTCCTTTAGACCTTAGTGATGTTCAACTTAGGTTTGGAAGAATACTTGAAAAGAAGAAACCTTCTGTAATCATACAAGAGAAAAACAACTCTGAGGAAGATTCTCTACTGGTGAATAAAAGTCTTGAAGAGAACACACCTTTCCAAGACCCAAACATTGAAAAATCAAAACAAAAAGAACCAATAATTTCAACTCTTATATTAGAGCAACCATCAACATCCACTTCTACACCTCCCTTTCCAGAAACATTACAAATTGATAGAGGTCTAGAAAAAAAAATTATGGTGCCTAATTATGATTTCCTAGATGAGCTGAGAAATGTTTGTATTAAGATCCGATTGTTGCAAGCTATCAAGGAAATTCCAATCTTAGCAAAGACAATAAAGGAGTTGAGCATGAAGAAAACAGGAAAAAGAATAAGAGAGACAAAGAAAATTCAACTGGTAGGAAAAATAGCAGATATCATGATGGGTAAGATTTCCATTCCAAAGTATCTAGACCTAGGAAATCCAGTTGTTAAAATACACATCAATGGAACTGAGATCCAAAACACACTTATTGATTTAGGAGCAGCAATCAATATCATGAGTAGACAAATCATGGATAAACTGGAACTTCCTAATCTTCTTTTTACACCCACATTATTACAATTAGCAGATAGATCTGTGATCAAACCTGATGGGGTAATAGAAGACATTCCAGTGTCCCTAGATTCTTGGGAGTATCCTGTGGATTTTATGATCCTAACTCCTAAGAGCAATCTAGGAGGGCATCCTATTATATTAGGAAGACCTTGGTTAGCTACAGCTGATGCTTTCATTAGTTGTAGATCCGGTGATATGTACATCTCTTATGGTAGTTCAACCAAGAAATTTACCTTGTATCCTCCAGCAAGAACAATTACAGAATTAGATGATACTCAATGGATAGAGGATGAAGAAGACTTACAACCTCTCTTCACAATTTCAGAAATTAGTGAAGATAGCCAGATTTTGAATACCTTAGAAAACTTTGAATCCTCTTTGGAATACAAACATGAACAATTTAAAGAAGAATCCAACATTGAGTTTTTATCATCAAGACATATGTCTCTCTATTCCATGGATAAATTTGGCAGCTCTACAATTGAGATATTTCCAGGAAAAACTTTAAACATAAACAAGAACCTAGAGAAATCTCAACAAGTAGAGCTAGTCAAGATATTACAGAGACATTCTTCTGCATATGCATGGGAGTACACTGATATGAAAGGGATAAGCCCTAAGACTTGCACTCATCACATCTACATAGAGGAAAATTGTAAACCAATCAGACAACCTCAAAGACGGATGAATCCAAATCTTAGGGAGATTGTTAAAGAAGAATTGCATAAATTGTTAAATGTCAACTTTATCTATCCCATTTCAGATAGTCAGTGGGTTTCTCCTTTGGTAATTGTGCCAAAGAAAAATGGTAAATGGAGGGTATGTATTGACTACCGGGAATTAAACAAAGCTACTCTTAAAGATCATTTTCCCTTACCCTTCATAGATCAGGTGTTAGACACATTAGCTGGAAAAAATTACTTCTCATTTTTAGATGGGTTTAGTGGTTATAATCAAATCCAAGTAGCACTGGAAGATCAAGACAAAACCACATTTACATGTCCTTGGGGTACCTATGCTTACCGAGTATTGCCATTTGGACTATGCAATGCACCCGCAACATTTCAAAGGGCAGTACTAGGAATTTTTTCAGATCTAATACATGATTGTGTAGAGGTATATATGGATGATTTCACAGTTTATGGAAACACATTTGAAGAAGCTTTAGCAAACTTGGAAATTTTTTTAAAGAGATGTAAAGAAGCAAATCTTTCACTAAGTCATGAGAAGTGTTTTATGATGTTTTCTGAAGGAATTGTTTTAGGACATCACATTTCAGGGGATGGGATTAGAGTTGATGAGTCAAAAGTTGAAGTCATCTCTAACTTATCTATTCCAAGTTGTCAAAAATATGTTAGGAGTTTTCTAGGATTTACAGGATATTATCGAAGGTTTATAGAAAACTTTACCAAGATAGCATCTCCACTTTTCAAATTACTTACCAAGGACTGTGAATTCAAGTGGAATCCTGATTGCCCGTTAGCCTTTGAGACCCTGAAAACAAAAATCTCTGAAGCACCTATTTTAAGGGGACCTAACTGGAAGTTACCTTTTCATATTTCAACAGATGCCTCAGATACAGCTTTAGGAGCAGTAATGGGACAAAAAGACCTGATTCCTTATGCCATCTACTATATAAGTAAAAATTTGACTCCTTCAGAGTTAAATTATACTGTAACTGAAAAAGATTTTTTAGTTGTTGTTCATGCCATAAACAAATTCAGACACTATATAACAGGCTATGAAACTTTTATTCACACAGATCACTCTGCAATTAGATATCTAATGAACAAATCAATTACTAATGGCAGAGTTATAAGATAGTTATTGCTTTTACAGGAATTTAACATTACCATTCTAGATAGGCCTAGAAAACAAAACACGGTAGCTGATTTCCTATCTAAACTCCAAAACATCAAAGACAACACCCTAGTTGAAGATCAATTCCCTGATGAATATCTTTTTGCAATTTCTACTCAAACTCGTTGGTTTGCTGACATTGCTAATTATTTAGTTTCAGGGAAATTTCCTTCAATAATGAATGCAAGAGACAAAAGAAAGATCATTTATGACAGTGCAAAATATTCATGGGTTGCTAATGAGTTATACAAAACAGGTCCAGATTTTATCATTAGGATATGTGTTCGGGAAGATGAGATGCCTGAGATCCTCAAGGCATGTCATGATGAACCTTGTGGCAGACACTTTGCTGATAAAAGGACAGCTTATAAGGTCCTTCATTTAGGATACTATTTTCCATCCCTTTTTAAAGATGCTAAAGAGTATGTCAAAAGGTGTGACAGTTGCCAAAGGGTAGGGAAACCTTCTCCTTTAGGTGAGATGCCATTGCAGCCTCAGGTACATATTGAACCTTTTGAAAAATGGGCTTTAGATTTTGTAGGACCTATTATTCCTCCATTAAGACAAAAGAAATATATATTAGTTTGCACTGATTATGTTACCAAATGGGTAGAGGCCAAGCCATTACTTTTTGCTACTGAAGCATATGTAGTTAATTTTCTTTTTGAGGATATTTTTACTCGTTTTGGTGTCCCAAGGGAAATTGTTACAGATCAAGGAGCTCAATTCACATCAAGGCTAGTGGAAAAAATGATGGAAAGGTACAAAATCAGACACAGAAAATCTACTCCCTATCATCCACAAGAAAATGGTCAAGTGGAATCTACCAATAAAGTCATTGAAGGGATCCTAACAAAGACTGTTCATTTACATAGAAGAGATTGGGCAGACAGGCTTCCTGAAGCCTTGTGGGCCTATAGAACTACATGGAGAAGCACAATAGGTCATACTCCCTATGAACTTGTTTATGGAAAACAAGTTTTGTTTCCCATAGAGTTTCAGATTCAAACTTTTAAAATTGCAGTTCAGCTAGGACTTGATCTAACATAGGCACAAAAGCACAGATTGGAGCATATTAATGAATTGGATGAGATCAGACAAGATGCAGTCCAGAAAACAAGTATAGTCCAACAGCAAAGGACTAGATGGCATGATAAGTACATCAAGGAAAAGAAGTTCAAAGAAGGTGACTGGGCTCTCTTGTTTGATTCAAAGTTCAGAGATTTTCAAGGTAAATTCCAAACACATTGGCTTGGGCCATATGAAATTATGAGAATTTTTTACAATGGAGCAATAAAAATCAGGAAAATAGATGAAGAGAAGGTCACTTTTCTTGTAAATGGTCATATATTGAACCTGTATAATAAGCCACTTTCAAGAGAAGAATTTGTCAAGAGATTCCAGGAAAACAGTGATGTGAAGTTAATGAAGAAGAATTTTTCTTCTTCATCAACTTAGTTGATTTTTTCTAAATTCAAATGAAAAATAAATAAATAAAGTATAAACATGAAAACTAATCACTGATTATCATGTTTATACAGAAAAGATAAAGTGAAAATCAGAATCCTTCTGACACCTTAGCTTTTCAAATTTGTTCTTTTTCTACAAGCAGCTATCACAAAATCATAAGTCTCACTCCATCATGTCTCACTTCATTCATATTTCATTCATTCCATTCATTCATATTTCATTCACTCCACTCATCCATACTTCATTCACTCCATTCCATGGTCCACCTCATTTTCATCTCAGATTTTTAAAATTTGATCTCTTTCTGCAATTGAATATTACAAATCATAAGTTGCAAACCACTTTTCATATTTCACTCCACTTTACATTTATAATCCATTTCATTCCATTACATTTCACTTCACTCATGCTCCATTACACCATATTTCATGATCCATTCTAATTCACTTCATACAACATCCATTCCATGTCTCAAAGCTCCTACAGGTATATTCTGCAGTCAGACATTCTGCAGCCAATCATACATTCTGCAGCTAGATATCCTGAAGGCAATTATCCAGCAACCACTTGTTCAGCAACAAATTGACCCTGCACACCTATGTCAACAAGAAAAATCAAAGGGATTATGAAGAATGGAGAATCAATGATTTTCAAAGGAGGACAAAGCATATCAAAACCACAAAAATTAAAGGAAAGGCAAAGGTAAAGTTGTGAAATTATTATGATGACAGAATATGAAAGTTATAGTATAGTTAAGTCATGTATGATTCAAAAAGTTGTTTTGATTATTCGTGTTGATCATGCTTATTAAACCTATCATAAAAACTTTGGACAAAATCCCTTTCATTCCGCCATTTCAAATCATCATTTAAAACTTAACGGTTAAGTACTAAAGTGACCTATTCAGTCACGTCACTAGCCGAAGTATTCAGTGATGATTTTGAAATTCCCACGAAATGTTTCCACGGTCTTTTCTTCTATGATGGCTCTCAAACTCATTAATTCGTGTGAATTACCTGCACCAAACTTCACTCATTCTATAACCTCTTCATGTCTTCCTTCCGTAGCTAATTTCTACTACATAAACAGAGAAGGCACCTTTGGGGTAAAAACAACTCTTTAACAGCCATTTTCACCGTGGATAGAAGAGCAGTAAATTGAAGGTTGAGAAGAGAAGCCATGGGTCTCATAGTAAGGTCCGAACCAGTCGGAACCAAATACTTAGAGGGTTACCCATAGATTAGAGAAATGGTACAGCAGGTTAGGTGGTTACAGTTTTTGGAAAAATTCAATGGTTTTCATAAAGAGGTAACTAAGACATTTGCACGGTCCTTCAATGGAGCAGAAGTTGAAATAGGAGATGTTAAATTCACTATTGCAAAATCTTTCATTGCAGAAGCAGCGGAATTACCCAGGCAAGGTGAACTATGGTTCAAAAATAGGGAATTTCATAATGAGGCATGGAGGCAAATGCTCAAAACACCAGGTATGGATATTTCCATTTTTAAGAAGGGCATTCCTAGCTTAGCACTGAAGAATAAATGGCGGAATATGTTGCTCATTTTGTAAAAGTTTATAACTTGTGAGGGAAGGTTTGGTACCCTCTATGTTTATCATATTCAGTTAATGATGCATTTCTTAGATGAAGAAATCAATTTACCTTTTTTCCTACTTCATAGTCTGAAGAGAATGGCCTCTAATGTTCAAAAGAGGGTTCAATTCCTGGAAACCACTTTGTACCACCATGGCCTAGTTAAAATCCTAATTGAACATCATTTTAGAAAGGTGGGAGACAATTGGGATGATTTTCTAGTAAGGAATCACTTTGAAGAACCCAAGGAATCTCCATCTGAAGGCAAACTTATAAGAAGAAGCAGGAGAAGGAAAAATTCCAAATATGTTGAAACTAAAACTGGTAAGTCCATACAAGAGGATAGTGAGGAGATAATTTCTGAGAAATTGGCTGAAATTAAGAAACAACTTAAAAAGGAGAAGATGATAAGAAGGTATGCCAAGGAGAGAGGTGAAGGACCATCTCAACCAAGACGAAGCCACAGGCTTAGAGGTGTATTGAAGAAAACAGAGGTTAGACAAATGGAAATCATAAACATTGAGGATGAAGAGACACCAACTGTTAGATCACCTGAGTACCAATACGAAGAGGATCTTGATGAATAAACTCCAGAGATAGACCCAGCACAACAACAAATCTATAATTATGTTGAGTCATTGGAAAAGAGAGCCTCAGAAAGTAGAGGAAGAACTCCTAGCCCATTAGAATCTGCAATTGATGTACTAAGAAGATACAAATGTGAGTTAGAAGTACTCAATAGGCATATAAAGAATGAAAATGAAATTTTGAGGGAGCAGGTTAAGCTGAAAAGTGATATGAATACAACTCTCTCTCTGCAAATGGAAAAGTTGTACAAGGCTAGTGAGAAATTGAAGAAGAAAAACAAAAATTTGAGCAGGGCACTTATAAATTTGAGATTCAAGTTGGTCAAAAGGAAGCCTAGGAGGCCTTTGAATATTAGGCAAAGCAGAAGAAAGAGCTTAGATTTCCTAGCAGAAGTCTCAGAATACATGAATTTATTGCATGAGGACATGCAAAAACTTTGCGGTGGGGGTATGTTGAGCCCCAAAGATGTCCTTTTATTTCACCCAATTTCACTTCATTTCCTTTGTCCCTTATCAATTACAGGCTTAAATGATCAATAGGATTAATTAAAGTCACTTTAGGAATGTATACAATGACTGACTTGCTATATTTTCGTGGTTTTGTTGTTGTAGTAATTTTTTACTAGACTCAGCTACAGAATGCAAACATTTTGTAGCTAGTCGTCTATTCTGTAGCTATCTTCATGTTCTCATAGGTTACAGGTGTCACTTCAAAGAAAAATGCATATGGTTTAATTCCACAACACTCCCCCATAATTTATTGCTCTCTACGAAGTCTGAGCAAGAATCTATAGGTGGTTATGCACGTGGAAGAGATCAAAACTAAGAAGCAGATTCCTACCAGGATAGGGACTTTACAGATGTCTCCAGCAAGAGTACGAGGCTTCCACAAGAGTTCTAATTTTATTTTAATTGGGAAAGACACTTATCCCTATTTCCTCTCAAGGGTAGTTATGTATTTCTTTTATAATAATGACTCGGGAGACCGAGAGACAGCTAGCTAGATTGATGTTTTGTTGTTATATCTCAAAAGTCCATAATACTCTGTTTCTGAAGAATTTTCTCTTTAATGAAAGACATTCAACTTCATTGCATGATCTAAGGAAATATTGAGGACATTTGTATGCTAATCCAGTGGTAGAGGGCCCCTACTACCCGAGAAGCTCTGTGCATATTGTTTAGATAAGTAACTTTAGCCTTGTTTCATTCCTAGTTCAAGTAGTTTTCTGAACTTTATGTTTTTATGCTCATTCACATCAATTGTTACAGCTAGTCTTGTTATTACGAATTACTCCAAAATATCACTAACACTGAATGAGACATAGCTGTGGTGTTTTAGAGTATAGTTGCATTTTTTTCTGAACTTCATATTTTTATGCTCACTGACATCAATTGTTACAGCTAGTCTTGGTCTTATGAATTGTTCCAAAATATCACTAACACCGAATGAGATAGAGTTGTATTATTTCAATGATTAGTTGCACTTTAGTTTAGTTGTAAAACTCCGGAGGTTAATGGCACTCTAGTTCAATTCTATTCACTGTATTTCAAGTTTGATTGGTTGCACTCTTGTTCAGTTTTGTTTAATGTATTTCTAGTTTCATTAGTTAGTTGTATGCTAGTTTTGTTCCATTAGACTTCAAGGCCTTCATTATTTACAAACTACTCTTGTTATTAATCTCTTCCAACACATCATCATATGGACAGGAATTAGTGACATCAGTTCAAGGCCTTGACTATTCTGCAATCTCTTATAATTTTACAAATAGCCTTTTTTTCCAAAACTATTCCAAATTCCAAAAGATTTATAACTTTCGAATGAGGCTTAGTAGTGACAATTTGAGTTGCAGAATGGATTAATTTCAGTGTCATAGGATAATTTAGAATAGAGTCACTCACTATGTTGCAGACTATCTTTTCCAAATGTGTTCCAACAAATTTCTAGCCATGGATGGGATTTTCTCTATGATATTGTAGATTGTTGTTTACTTAGAAGAACCTCATTGCATTAAACTTATCCTTTTCTCAAGTTATTCCAACATATTTCTAATGAATGAATTGGAATGAGTTCATGTTATGAGTTATTGAATTCATGTTATGAGTTATTTTTCTTGTTAAAGTTTTTCATTTTCTGTTCTCAAGTGCCATACATAGTTTAGAATAGGTTTTGCTCTGTTTTAGTGTGAACAACAACTTCTCTTTACCAACACTTATTTCTTTTCCTCTTAGAATAAAAACACAAAACCAAAAACATTGGAAAAACACTAAACACAACGTAGTGAGAAACAGATACCTAGGCACACATAGTGCACTTCAATTCAACAGTTTACTAACTCTGGTTGACAATTTATGACATCAATTTAGGAACACTAAGTTGAGCAGACACCTACCTTGTCCTACAACCTTCTATCTGTTTATCAAATAACTCATTCAGGTGAAGGGAAAACAATAGAATTCGCACCTCATGACATTGTAATTACGGACCTAAGAGATACTAGACATATTCTAGCTACTGGCATTGTTGATGATTCCACAAGGTTATATAATTTTGACAACAATTGGTCATCATGTATTCCCTTCATTTTTGTTGCTCATAATAATGAAGTGAGCAAACATTGGCATGAGCGATTTGGTCACTTAAACTATCGTTCTCTTCAAACTCTATGTAAAGAAAATATGGTGACAATTCTTCCTATGGTATCTTGCTGAGATGGTGTTTGTTCCAGATGTGTATAAGGAAAACATCATCGGGATAGTTTTGACAAACGTGCCTCTTGGCATGCTTCAACCCCTTTGCAGCTTATGCATAGTGATTTATGTGGTCCAGTTCTAGTTGTTTCTTTGTCTAGCCACAATTACTTCTTAACTTTCATTGATGATTTTTCCAGAATCACTTAGTTATACTTATTAAAAATCAGGAGTGAAGTTTTTAACATTTTCTTGGCCTTTAAGGCCTTTGTTGAGAAACAATTTGGACATCACATTCTTAAGTTAAGATATGACAATGGAGGATAATATGTTAACAACAAATTTATCCACTTTTTCACCGAGCATGGCATTCAATTGCAACATATTGTTCCATATACTCCACAACAAAATGGTGTAGCTGAAAGGAATAATCACACTCTAAAATAAATGGCTAATTGTATGCTTTAATCTAAAGGACTTAGTCTTAATTTTTGGGTAGAAGCAATTAGATGTGAATATTACATAGTAAATGTCACTCCTACTAAGGTTTTTAGGAATATAACTCCAGAAGAAGCGAGGAGATCAATCAAAACATATATAAGTCTCTTTCATGTTTTTGGAAGTGAAGCTTGGGCCCATATTCCAGATGCAAAACATAAAGCCTTAAAACTGAAGAGTGAAAAATGCATTTTTGTTGCATATTCTGAAGATGTCAAAGGATATAGAATTCTTCAACCCAAATCCAAAAATTTAATCATTATAAGAGATGTAAAATTTGATGAAAACATATCGACCTACAAGCCTAGTTCGATGGGTGTGCCACCTTTGGCCTGTGAACCTGATTCAGCATATGTGCCACTTCTCTTTATCTCTTCTATTTTTAACAACATTCCTTCTAGTTCGGATGATGACAGTGAGGATTAAAATCCTCCTCCACCTCCTCAAGATCTTCCTTCAGCTCCATAACTTCCAAAATGGGTCCGCTCTACTCGAGATGCAGTAGGTTCTCTTGCAGGTGACCCTGCAGATCAACATCCTACATGTTCTCAGTTCGACAGAGCCTCTTCCTTATTGGCTCAAGTTCTAGAAAATCTAGATCCCTACACCTTTGAAAATGCTTCAGGTCATCTAGATTGGGATGAAGCTATGAATGAAGAATATCATTTCTTATTGGCAAATGATACTTGGGACCTTTCTCCTCTTCCAAAGGGAATAAAACTTTTCATATGCAAATGGGTCTACATAACAAAGTTTGGACCAGATGGAAAAGTGGATAAACATAAAACTCGTCTTGTTTCTAAAGGATTTTCACAAGTTGAAGGCATTTAATATATTGAAACCTTCTCCCCTATTGCCAAAATGAACTATATTCACCTTGTTCTTTCCCTTGCTACCTCCTTTAAATGGGAAATCCATCAAATGTATGTTAAATTCGCCTTCTTACATGGGGATTTTCATGAATAAATATACATGGAACAACCCCCTAGATTTATCCAAAATGACTCTAGCCTTATTTTTCACCTTAGGAAGCCTCTTTATGGTCTCAAACAAGCCCCTCAGGCTTGGTATGCCAAAATAGATATCTTTCTCTTAGATAATGGATTTTCTAGATGTCATCCCGACAACACTGTCTACACCAAGAAAGTGGGCAAATCCTTAATCATCCTTGTTATTTATGTTGATGACCTTATCCTTACTGATAGTGATCCCAACCATATAAACGATGTGAATTCTATCCTCAAAAATAAGTTTGAAATGACACACTTAAGACACTTGCATTATTTCCTTGGTCTTCAAGAATTGAAATCCAAAGAAGGTATTACCCTTTCTCAGTCAAGTATGCATGTGATCCTCTACGCCACTTTCACATGGAAGACTGCAAGACAACCCCCTCTCCCTTTCAGTCTGGATTCAAGATTTCAGTCACTTGTACCTCCCCTGAAGTTGATGCTACCTATACTGTCAACTTTTTGGTAAAATTATGTATCTAACCCATACCCGTACTGACCTTTCCTTTGCCATTGGTCGTGTTGCTTGGTTTATCCACCAACCTCATGAAAGTCACTAGAAAGCAGCTAAAAGAATACTTTGATATATTTTAGGTACATTTCAGTTCGGGATTCATTACAATGTAGGAGAATCTCCATTGTTGATTGGTTTCACTGATTCTGATTGGGCTAGTGACCCTGATGATCAAAAGTCTACTGCGGGTTATTTGTTCACTCTTGGTTCAAGACCTCTTATTTGTCTTGTAAGAAACAAATTTCCATCTCTCTTTCTTCGGCAGAAGCAGAGTATCGTGGTGTTGTTGAAAATAGCAAGGAAGCCCCGTGACTTCATCAGATCCTGTCCTAATTTGGTCTTCATCAACAACATCCAACTACACTTTGGTGTGATAATCAGAGTGCCATTCAGCTATTCAAATATCCAATTTAGCATCACCGTATGAAACACATTGAGCTACACATACACTTCATCAAAAATCTCATTCATGATCGTGTTCTTGAAGTGCAGTATTGTTCAACCAATGATCAAGTTGCCTATATCTTTAAAAAGGCTCTCACAAAAGTGAATTTTACCAAACTTCAATCTATGCTTTGAGTTCAGGAAAGTTATCACACTACTACATTTGGCGGAAATTCCGACACTTGGTTCCGACGCTTTTGACCAAATGTCGTAAATTTCCCCAAATTTTTTCCATCCCGCCCGAAACCGTCGTTATACCGACGTTTATAGAAAAGTGTCGCAATACCGACACTTAGAAAAGTGTCTCAATTGCGACGTTTGGAGGAAGACGTCGCAATTGCGACACTATGGCCCAAAGCATCGCTATTGAGACGACTCCAATCGTCGCAAGTGCGACACAATGTCTAGGTGTCGCCATTGCGACATTTAGGTACCCGTCGCAATAGCGACGCTTTTTCCGCTGTCGGTATAACGACACTTATATGCGCGCCACATAAAAATACGAAACTTATATGCGCGCTACATAAAAATTCGAAACTTATATGCGCGCTACATAAAAATGATTTTATTGTTTCGTATGCGTCGCAATAGCTACATTAACGTCTGATATGATGCGCACATTCGCCCTCCGCTCTTGCAGAACACCATTCGCCCTCAGCTCTTGCAGAACAGCATTTTCCCTCAGCATTCATGCTCAGCTCTTGTAGAATAGCATTTTCCCTCAGCATTCGCCCTCAGCTCTTGCAGAACAAAATTCGCCCTCAGCTCTTGCAAAATGGTAAGTTCTTACTGCAGGCCCTTCCTCCTATAGTAGGGTTGACTCTATTTGGGTTTTTTTGGTCAATTCCATTGGATTGTGTTGGGCTGTAGGGTTCTCTCTAGATGTCAAGAATCAAGATTCAATACCCTCTATTATCTTCATCACCCAATACAAGATTTAAATTTTTCCCAAAGAAACGCTTATTAATTTGGCAGCCATTATTTCTCCCTGCTTTAAAACCCTACATTTAAATGAAAACAAGCATTACATTTCAACTACAAAAATATATTAGTGTTCAAATGTACATGTGTGCTACATTAATGTTTGATATCACGCGCGCATTCACCCTCCGCTCTTGCAGAACAGCATTCGCCCTTAACTCTTGCAGAACAGCATTCGCCCTCCGCTCTTGCAGAACAGCAGTCGCCCTCAACTCTTGCATAACAGCATTCACCCTCAGCATTCGCCCTGAGCTCTTACAGAACAGCATTCGCCCTCAGCATTCACCCTGAGCTTTTGTAGAACAGCATTCGCCCTGCATTCGCCCTCAGCTCTTGCAGAACAGCATTCGCCCTCATCTCTTGCAGAACAGCATTCGCCCTCAGCTCTTGCAGAACAGCATTCTCCCTTAGCTCTTGCAAAATGGTAATTTCTTACTGCAAGCCCTTCCTCCTATAGTAGGGTTGACTCTATTTGGGTTTTTTTGGTCAATTCCATTGGATTTTGTTAGGCTGTAGGGTTCTCTCTAGATGTCATGAATCAAGATTCAATACCCTCTATTATCTTCATCACCCAATACAAGATTTAAATTTTTCCCAAAGCAACGCTTATTAATTTGGCAGCCATTATTTCTCCCTGCTTTAAAAACCCTATATTTAAATGAAAACAAGCATTGCATTTCAATTACAAAAATTTATTAGTGTTCAAATGTACATGTGTGCATCACTTGTGTAGGGTATTCCTTTTCCACTTTCACATTATCCAAGAATGTGTGCAGTATATTTCATATTTTTTGTGATTTAGATTATCTTGAAAAAGGAAAGGTAAATTATTTCCCATGGAAAAAGAAGGTTTTCCCTTTTTATAGGTTGTTTGGACTTACGTGGAAAAATTTATGGTATGCCTTTCATATTATGTAGTTTAAATTTGAATTAACAGATTATTCTACATGAAAATATAATTACCTATGTGATGTCCTTCATCAATAATTAAAATTATAGGCTTTCAATTTCCTAGACTCTAACTCATCTGATGCTAAATTCTAGGTTCTCATTGGTGGATCACTCTTCCATTGATTTCCTTTCTCTCTGGATCTTGTCATACTTTAAAAGTCATCAATGATACATATATTATTTCAGGTATCCCAAAAGGCTTTATAGTAGAACATATTGTGAAGTTTTTTTGACACTTGAGGATTCTTTTTAGAACTGCAACGTGGTCTATGCTATCGAGTTATATATCAAGAAACTTGTCCTTAATAACCACACTATGAGGTAGGTTCAATCAGTTTGAACTTGTTGGGACATAGCATATGAAGTTGTGTGATGAGTCCATATCACAGGTCTATTATGGTGAAAAAAGTGAAGACACGTAATGATAGTTATTATGTTAACATTACTAGAAACATTTTCGAACTTATCCATGCTATCAAGATGTCAAAATTCCAGGCATTAGGTGTCAATACTCGTAGCTAATAGATAATAATAATAATATAAAAAAATCACAACTTTATTCTTGAAATATGATTGTTACACATTGGTAACCTAGTTTATGAGTTACTATCACCCAAAGATTGCAAAACAAACTTAAAATATAAATTAAACCAACATGAGAATCCAACTAAGGGTTTCTCGACAAAATCATGCCATAACTTGGCATTTTGAAACCCAAATTTGAATCCATCATAAGTAATACAATGCAAACTCAGATGGATTTTCAATGCATGTTTGCATGCTACACTTATTCTCTGTCTAGATATCATTTTTAAATGGAACCATTAGTCAAGCCCACAGTCCTTTTTATGTGAAAAATTTCAGCTCTATTTGAGCTCTTTTTTGCTCCACCACCTCCATAAACCAGTGTTACACGGGGTCTCGCCCCCCCACCTAGGGGTCTAGATTCCTCGCCCCCTCGCGCTCCGGGATCTTGGGGACTTCTAGGGAACGTTTCCCTCATGCCCCCTCACGCCCCCGCACACCCCCTTTCACGCCCCCTCACGCCCCCTCACACCCCCCTTCACGCCCCCTCACGTCCCCTCACCGCCCCTTTTAGTTTATGGTTTCGTGTTAAAAGTTGATGTGCCACTTAGCATTTTTGAGAATCCAAGTGATTCTAATTCAGATGGTGACATGGTTGATCCTGATATATTCGTGCAGAAGTTGGATGCAGAGACTAGTGGGGCATTAACTTGAACATTTATGCTCATTTATCATTATGATGATATCATTTGATATTCATATGTTATGTTTTATGTTTTATGTTTCAGACATAACTTATTTGCGTTTAAGTTTTATGTTTCAGACTTGAGTTGTAAACTTCAGTTTAAACTCTATTTTGAATCTTGATATAATATGCCATATGATATCTTAAACTTTATTTTCATTGTACATTGTTAGTAGTTACATTAATGATTATATAGTTACAAACTTACAAACTTACATGCATGATTGTATGATGTATGTTTAACTTTTAACTTTTAAATTTGTTTCAATTATATGATTCATCATTCATCGATTTGTAATTTTATCATTTATGATTTATCTTTCATGATGCAAGTGTATGATGACTGTATATACATTCCTTGCAAAAATATAGTTACATTTAAAATATTAAATTTTATAATTTTTATGACCCCGACGTCCCCCCACGTTTCCTGAAAATTGGTAGGGAGCTTTTGCATAGGCCGCTCCCGCGCTCCCTCGTCCCCTCGCTCCCACCTCCAGGGGACTTAGTGGAACATTGCCATAAACATATGCAAACATATATCATGATCTTGGAATTCCATTACATATGTATGTGCCAATGTTCCATAATCATGCCCCATCATCAATTTAAGAAATTTCCATTGAATATCAAATTATGGAGGGGGGGAACTTTTTGCTGCAACATTTGGCTCAAAATCAGGACCATCTCCATATGAGGTGAATGAGAACTATAGATATTTGAAGAAGTAGATTAGTGACTTTTCCTCTAGCCATGGAGTCATATACAGTCATCCATCACAAAATTTTTCTTTGTTCATTCTCACCTTGAAATTTGCAAAAATTCATGCCCTAATTGAAACGACACTAAATTTGAAAGATATAATAAAAATGCAAGCTAGAAGTGCCCTATTAATACAAAGGGAAAACCTTCCTACCTACCCTAACTGAGATAAATTTTGATTGAATAGGAAACATGATATTGCCAATGGAGTTGATCCAACAACTTGTTAAATGTATAGGACTAAATCATGCATTTGATTTCCAGGGAAACATGCGCATGAAGAGAAAAAGTGCAGAATTAATGGAAAATCCATACATGCCACTTATAAAAACTACACCGAAAGGTCAAAAAATACTTAAGGCCTTAACTTAATTTGAATCCAAAATGACAAAACATGATTAGTGAAAAAACGAGAGTGGTGTGGGTGAACAACATAAATAAAAAGTGAAGATACCTTTTCCCAAGATGCCTTTGTCACCGTTGTATGAAAACATGTTTTCCTTTCCCTTTATACATGCAAGTGAATGCATTATAGGTATGGTGTTTTCCCAGAATAGGAGAAGCCCACTTAAATATATCATTTGTGGATTGAATGTTTGGGTGCCTTAATGTGCAATGACATGTTTCCAGGACTGAATTCAATGCAAGGCATATTTGAAACTCTAACTCTGTCTTCCGGTGTCTTATTAGAAATTATTTCAGTTTTCATTTTGTGTTTCAAGTTAGATATTGTTTTCAAGTTTTTACATTTATAATTTTATTGCAATGTGGCAGACTGATCAGAGCAGTGCAGGAACAACCCCGAGACAGGATGATCGCGGAAAGAGGCCAGCGAAAGAACATGTAAAGTGCCAGCATTGCTCTATCTTCAGGTATTTTAGTTATTTACATAATTGAAATAATATTAATTTTGTTCAAATATGCAGACACCTAGCCATGGTACGCATGATGATTCCCTCTTTGAGGAAGAGCTTTCTTCATCCCTATCTCCAGTGTTCTTGTTGCAAAAAAAGGCATGAGATGCAAGGTCGGAATTTAATACTTTGATAGACGCGCCTCAAACACCTGAAACAGAAGAGAGGATACAACATCTTATGAGGCAGCTAGAAAGATATCAGGTAATAATAAAAAGTCAAAAGGATATTTTTTTTTTTCTGCATGAGATGAATTGTGATAGTTTGATTTTTAATTTTTACATTGACTAAACTAACAAAAAGTTCTTTTGTATGTAGCGTCTTCTGGCATTTGCTGAACCCGGTGTTGGTGGTAGTGGGACACAAGGGAAAGAGATTTCCCAACAACCCTCTCGTACACCTTCTACTCCTTTAGGTGCTAGCCAAGAAACACACCATGCCCAAGCTGACACCCAGCCAACTGCTGAACGTGTTGGCAATGATGAGGCTGATATGGCCAACTACATTATTGCGTTTCCTGGAGCTACACGTGTCAGCTCCACAGGGATCATTAATGGCACGTTGTTGGTGAACGATGAGGGTGTCCCTATAAAGCATGTACAACTCCGAGGTAAATTTTAATATTTTAACTATTTCATGTACTTTATCTAAAACATATTTATCATGATTTTTATTTTTAAATTAATGATAATATCTTCTTCTTTTTTTGGTTTTATTCTGTGTAGGAAACAATGAGTTCTACAGGATTCTGGAGAGCCATGCGTTGGTAATTTTTTGCCCAACCATACATATAGGGTGGAATTCCCAAAATTCCAACCTGAAAAAAGAACTTCTAGATTATCTAGAAGCCCTTTTTAGGGTCGACACATTTGACAGAACAGCGGTGGTTCAGGTAGCCGGCAAATATTTGAAATATACCAGGGACATCTATAGGACGCAATTGCAATTTAACCCTAGATATGAGCGTCCTCTCGCAGTTTTAGAGATTGAGTGGAGAGCACTCATCCATGACGGAAAAGAGAAAAGGGCAAAGAAAGAAGGAAAAATGCCAACTGGACCCGCAAGGTAAATTACAACTTTAATTCAATAGCTTTAATTTTATTTATGTCTAAAATAAAAGTGTGCTACGTCATATCTGACTTCAATATTTTGATGCTAGGTTGCCTGACACCTCAAAGGCAACCAAAGCTAGGATTGAGAAGAAGGGCCATCACAAGATCGGCCAGGGTGGCTACTTGAAATTAGCTGCAAGAATTGTAATTAAGTAGCTAAACATCTTGTAATTAACTGTATCGCCTTCCAAAATTTTTGTAATCCTATCAGATATGATTAAAAATACACAATCATATGTAATGTAGGGTGATGACTTCGGAACAGAAACTACAGAGGAAGATAAAAATATCGCTTTCCGTTTTGGCTATCAAGCTGTAGTTGAACGTCGCAGAAGCTTGGGGCAAGTCCCAAGATCTAGAATGCCTGATAAGGTAAAACATTAACCTTTCAATATTTTTGTTTTCGTCCATAAATTTAATTTCTAACAACTTTGTTTAAATCAGGGGAGCAGCACTACCGACGAGGAAAATAACCCAGTTTTAGAGCCAGATGTAGATGATCCTCTCGTGCAACTTGATCATTGTAGTGGGGACCAGGCCGACAATGCTGCTATCAGTGAGGGCCGTGACGGTAATTAATTTCCACTTATAATTTTTTCTAATTATACCTTGATGGTTGTCCTTATAACGTTTTTGTTTAAATGACAGAGAATGTTTCCCTTGAGGATCTTACCACCAGAGAGGAAGACAGGGCAACAGTCCCAACGGCGACAACTGGTGCACCAGGTAAATAATATCATTGCAATTTTTTTTATTAATATTACCGAAATAGTTCAATGATATTTAAAAACTGACAATTAAAATTTAATATTATCTATTTTTGTAGGCGATGCCCCGTCACTGGATGAGACCAAACATCGTGACAACACAACTAGGTCAGCGGCGACAACTGGTGCACCAGGTAAATAATCTCATTGCAATTTTTTTTATTAATATTACCGAACTAGTTCAATGATATTTAAAAACTGACAATTAAAATTTAATATTATCTATTTTTGTAGGCGATGCCTTGTCACTGGATGAGACCAGACATCGTGACTACGCAACTAAGTCAGCGGCGACAACTGGTGCACCAGGTAAATAATCTCATTGCAATTTTTTTTATTAATATTACTGAACTAGTTCAATGATATTTAAAAACTGACAATTAAAATTTAATATTATCTATTTTTGTAGGTGATGCCCCATCACTGGATGAGCCCAGACATCGTGAATACGCAACTAGGTCAGCAGTGCGAGTCGAAAGGCACGAAACAGGAGCAGAGCACGATGATATTGATGATGTAATTAGGAGCTTTAAAAATAGGAAGAAGAAAAAGAAAATTTGACAATGTAAAATATTGTATTATTATAAGACAAACGTTACCATACTTGGAACGTTTTTGCGTTATATAAAAAACTCATTTATCATACTATTTTTATGTCAAGCATTAATTGCAATGTTTCCTTGCGTACTTTTTGTTGAATTGTTTTTTTATTAGTTATTGAATATTTTTTTTTATGCTCATGAAAGTAAAAAAATGAAATATAGATTGGGTATTGGGGAATTGAGAGTGATGTGAGGGGGGGGGAGGGGCCATAAGAGCTTCCACCTTCACGTGGTTGGCCCTGTTTAGTAGAGAATAATTTATTGGAGCGATTTAATCTTGGAGCAAACCTCCCTTGATCAAGCGTAGCAACAAAAAAGTCACTGTTGACTTAGTTGCTACTCTTTCAGATCGTGGGAGGCTTGTTCCAAGTTCATGCGACTCCAATAAATTGTTCTTGAAACGAAGAGGAGCTTATTCGGGTATGTTTTGACATTTTCAACATATGTTCTAACATTATCATAAGAATGCATCTTAGAGTAAAAATACTACATCAATTACTTGTATTTATTGTATAGATAATGATGGATTTTGATTGACTTGGCAGTGCAGGTACAAATCCTCTTGCATCATGAGAAATACAACTTGTCAACCAGGGTCATGTCCAGGATATTTTTGCTTGTGCGCTTGACCAGGTTTGTAATGTCACATTTTGTAAGTTCCTTTACAGTTCATAATTCAATATTAATCTTGTTCATGATTATTATCTAGGTTTTTTGTATGTGTTTTTTCATCTATTTGATTGTAAGCAACTATGCATGTTTCCTGTTGTTCACTATGATTTCTCCCATTACCACTCCCGGGATGAATCTGACTTTATTGTTACATAGGTTACTTTATTGTTACTATGATTTCTCCATTTACGATTTCATAGGTTACATCATGTAAAGTTGTCAATCTCGGGTTGGTGATGAGCTTTAGTTCTCCAGATTTGGGGCTTTTCTGATATTTTCTCCCTCATGTCATTCCTGCATCACCTTGTTGTTTGAGCATGCCAATTGTCTACCACTTGTACCAATTGGCACATGTCAATCTCTGAGTGGTGCCACATTTCACCTATTTCAGTGAGAGTTTAGGGTTTCTCTAACATAGCTTCAGAAATCCGATTCAGTGCCTTCTTGAATATTTTCACATAATACTTATGGTTTGGATTGATGAGCATGTTCTAAATGGTTGGTTGATTCATAAGAACCACCCATATAGTCATCTTGAGATATTTCAGAAGGTTTCTCGGGTTTCCTTTTTCACCGTTTCTAGTGGGTGGGATGGTGTGGGGTGATCCATCAATACTGGTGCTCTTGTAGTAGGGAATTTGTTTTGGGGATATAAAGGAGCATTTGATGTAGATATCCCATTGGATGCATTCATAGATGGGCACGAGAGGTCAAGAATTTAAATTAAAAATATGAAACCTCTAGCATGGCAACCTGAAGGCCGCGAGAGACACTGGTTAAAGATTGTTTTGTGTTGGCCTTAATATAGTCGTGATTTCTTTCTATTATCTT
This sequence comes from Pinus albicaulis, assembly GCA_034641835.2. Classification (NCBI taxonomy): domain Eukaryota; kingdom Viridiplantae; phylum Streptophyta; class Pinopsida; order Pinales; family Pinaceae; genus Pinus; species Pinus albicaulis. The sequence continues at coordinate 111,854,227 of CM076569.1, forward strand.
AATGCAAATATATAGTCCGGTCTCATTAAAATGAGGATTGTGGTTGTATTTCTCTTTGGTTGTTTCTCTCTTAATGCTCCATAATTTTCCAAAAGTTTCGATAGTTGTTTAGTTTTCCTGTTACAACTTAAAAGTGGTTTTTAGCAATGGGAGTCATGTTTTTTAAGGTTCATACTAATATGAAGATCTTGTAATTCTATATTCAGCATAAGAGAAGATGGCCTCTGCTTTGGGCAGTATGACAACAATTGCCACATCTACCTCATTGGGTAACGATGGAAAGGGGAAGAAGTTGGGTGCAATGTTTGATAATTATGGCAGACAATTGTCTTCTCTTTCAGTTTTTTCACCCATTTCCTTTAATCGCTCAAGAAGAAGAGGGACTCTGAGATTACGCGACAGAGAGAAGGTAGTTAATACAAGAGCTATGGAAAAGGAGTTTTACTTCAACAAGGATGGCTCGGTGACAAAAAAATTGCAGGTCAGAGAAAAAATTATGTTTAAAGGAAGGTCACCTGCACGTGAAACTTCACTGCGGTGGATCTTTCCTTGTCCACTTATATTCGATTTTAATGTGTTATTTTAATTTTTCATGGAGGTTTTTTTTGGCATATGTTCTGGCATTCAATTGCACACTTACTGAAAGCATTGTCAATTTGTCTTGCAGGCGGTGTGAACAAACTTTCTGATCTTGTTGGAGTCACCCTTGGGGTGAAGGGCAAAATCTTGTCTTGGAGAGCAAGCATGGTTCTCCGAAAATAGTTAATGATGGTGTGACAGTAGCTAAGGAGGTAATTTGTAGATGTGTGCTCTGTTTTTCTTTTTAATGTTGTATTAGTTCCCCCTCTTAAATGTCTTAGATTTGGTAGGCATAATTTGAAAACTCAAAGGTGAAAGGAAACATATTTGTTACCCAGTGGTCTACTTGGCCTATGGACTAGCCACATTAGAGTAATGCATAAAGCTTTTCACAGCAATAAAAGGAAATGGTTATGGCTGAGTCAAATTTTATTGTTATTGACAATGTAATGAAATGTATCTCAATGTTATGGTTTTGGCCTTTTTATTGGTTGAATTGGAGGACCCAGTTGAAAATATTGGGGCCAAGTTGGTAAGGCAAGCTGCGGCAAAGACAAATGATTTAGCTGGGGATGGAACCACAACATCTGTTGTTCTTGCACATGTTGGAATATTGAAAAATTCCATAACAATGAATGGAGAATAAATCTCCCTTCTTTTAACACAGAGAAAATAAAAATTTCTTTGACAGGAGACAGAGTTTCAATACTTTGAAAAAAAACTTCTATTCCCTTCAATAACTCAAAAAAAAACTATTACACTTCTTCCTCACTGAGAGGGATTACAAAATTATGATTGCTACAAAACGCAGTGCATAAAACCAACTCACTGTCTGTTCAAAACAAACATACTCTGTCTCTAAAACACTCTGTTGTGTTTTTCCCTTTCGCACTGCTGTGCATACACACTTAAAAAGTTACACTCAGTTTTTCACTTTTTACACACTGCTATGTAATAAAAAATTTACGTATTGTCTATAAAAAAAACTACCAAGCTTTTTCGACCTTTTTATTTTTATATGTCGGAACATATAAAACATATTATAATAAACCCTCTTTTAAAAAAAATAAAATTAAAACTAAATTCTATGGCCCACCTTTCATTTCGCATATGATATATATATAACATATGTTTAAAACATATGTATATATTAAAGCATACATAAAATTAAACTATCAAAACATTAAAAAACCCTTTCCGTCGGACTTCAAAAGTCTGAATAGATTGAATTTCAAACCAAATTCGCGTTCCAAAATGGGATGCTGACGTCTGCCTAATTTTAACTCGAATTCTCAATCCAATGTGCCCTATAAAAAATTCGGGTCCGGTTTTTAGGTTTTCAGATTCCCTTCAATTTCATGCGATCCAATATTAATGCTCCACGTATCCTCCTTTTGAATTTACAAAACTGTCAGGTAAATTTCTGTTTGTTTAATTTTTGGTTGGTGAATTGCGTTAATGTTGGTTGTTGTGTTTAAATACAATCCTATACAGAAATATGGCTGCGGCTGTCTACAAAAAAAACTTGCAGGAATTTTAAATGTTGAATTAAATTTCTGGATGGCATGCAAGCAACCTCCAAAAAAAAATGTTGATGTTGCATCCGTCCTTCTGCTGCAGCAGTTGAAGTTAAAATTCAACGGCACAGGGTTTAATAAGTGAGGGTGTAAAGGTAACTTTCTGTCGATAGTACTGGATTAAGATCATCTATTCATTTTTGTAGGGTCTTATGGTGTTTGGTTTTTTAGTTTTGGGTTGGGCTTATTGAGTCTAAGATAGTTTTTGAGTGAAAAAATTGCTATCAGGTATTAAAAAAATTTGCTTCTTTTGTCAAAATTTATGAGCTTGTTAGGAAATACAAAACTGACAATGGTTTTATCTTAAATTTGTGGAAAATAATTTGAAATGAAACCTCTTTGTTTAGTTTGTTGCAGCAGGTGAAAACCCCATTCAAATTACTAGGGGCATTGACAAGACAATAAAGGCCCTTGTTTCGGAACTCAAAATTTTGTCAAAGGAGGTAAACTCTTGCCTTTTGAGTAGGCCGGTTTTCCTTTTTGCTGATGGTTTGGTGTATCTAATTGAATTAGTTGCCTAAGGTATTTTTGGTTGCAAACTCCTTTTCATTTTTCATACAGTATTGGCCTTGTGGAATACATTTGATTGTGTGGTCTTGTTAGATCTACATCATTTGTAGTTGTTTAGTCTTATGGCCGAGGTGCACTTTTATTATGGAAATAGTTGATGCAATATTGTCATTTAATCCTTACTGCAGGGTAGCATGTTGAGAAGCTTCTTGTGAAACATTTGGTATTCAAAATGACACTTGATCCTATACAGCATCATGCACTTGACTTCAAAATTCATATTCAAAGTGTGCCAGACAATTCTTGCAAAATTTCAAATATTTATGTTGTTTAAACCATTATCTTTTTCATGTATTGGATGCTGAAAATGTGAAAAAGACTTTGGTATGAAACCAACTGGTGAATAATTTCCAGCAAAACAACCACTTCCAAGACATGATTTAGAAGTAGAACATATGTACTTATGAAGCATAGAAAGATATCCTTCATGCATTGTCAATGTTTGGCTAGGGTTATTTTTGGAGAAAATAACTCCTTATTCCTAGAATAGTGATCTTCAATACAAGTAAATGCCAGAGAAGAGAGATCATCGTGTGACGCAACAAAACTGAAATTGGACCCCAAGGAGAGCTGGTGTGTCTACAATCGCTCTGTCAGCATTTTCCCTTGGTTTACCCCGTTCTTTTCCTCCAGCCTGAGTCTTAATTGACTTCTTCTTTCTTCGGGTTTATTTATCAAATTCGTAGAATTTGATAAATAAATACTATCCAAAATGGTTGGACTTTAATTTATATTCCCGACTTTATATTATCTCCAAGCCTTATAACCAATGTTTAACTTTCAACACTTTGTATTTATACTCACGTTTCTTTTTAAATAAATAACTTGTAATGAACTTTCGGCTCTATATTTCACCACCCAACCTTACAACAATCACGCTCCAGACTTATGCTAATTATCCGCCAATCGTTTAATTAAACAATTTCATTATACTCCGGCCCCACCTATATATATCAATAACCAATCAAACACTTGTATCGTACCTGGCTATCCTCCGCACACCTTAGTTAACCTCTGGGCAAGTTCAACGTGCGACCACCGTCCGATGGCCCTTCTCCAAATCAACGACTCTTGGCAATTTCGCTCGGCTTCCAACGTTGGGCTTTAACGTGCGATGGCGTGGGTTAAACGATTGTTTTCCGGGGTCACTTCGCCACGTGTTGCATTCCCTATGGAATCGCTCGCGAATAGGAAATACCGCCTACTCCGCAAAAGCGTTGCGATATGGGCAACCCGCTTTTGTGATTCCGCTCGTGGTTTTGGTAGAGGGCTTGACCACGGGTGCATGTCTGGTTCCGCTATCCTTTTGTTTGTTAACTCATGTCCAATCCTCGAGTCAGGTTCCGAAAGCACAACAATTTTGTCTCTTTATTAAGCGGGATTTTTATATTTGAACAGTTTTCACGACCCCGGTTCTCTACACAGACCTCGCCTTCGGGTGGGGTGAGTTCACAAGGTTATCCAACAATTTACGGGAATTCAAAGACAGAAGAATGGAATTATCAGTACCCAATCGCCTCACAGTTAAAAAATTCTTCACAATTAGCAGTTCGAGATAATTCAATGGCAACTATGCTTGGAAATCATTTAATTGGAAACAATTGTTCACACACAGAGGTTTATTGCAGAAATCCCCTCTCTACTCTCCTCTTCCCTCTCTACTTTTTTTCATCCGAGGAATTAAAATTTATATACATAACATATGGCTCTTTGGTTCCTCTGAGAGGACCATTCTAGAAATCAAAAGGTCTAATTATAATAATTCAACTAACTGAAACTGTTCGACTCCTACAACTCTAACTAGTCTAAGTAATACAGTCAGCTGAGGTATTGACACCTAGTTGTTACAACTCAAATGTTTTTGAACCCTCCTAGCCACAACATGTGGACAAAACCTCCTACATTGCTGGCTAGTGCCTAATGCCCCTGCATCATCATGTGACATAAACTTATTAACAAAAGTGAATTCCTTGAATTTCACCAAATATTTTCTTTGAATTCCTTGCTTTTAAAAGCTAATGATATCCCTTATTGTGTTAATGTTACGGAAATTCCTTGTCCTAGTGCCTCACACTCTACTATGAATGTTTTACCAAAAGTAGGTGCAACCGATGTTAGTGTAGAAGACATGGCATCCATTGAAAGAGAGAATGCCAAAGTAGTCTCATCATTCCATATAAATGATATTTTCTTCAAGAGATATGTGAGTGGACTTGAAATGCATGCATAATTCTTAACAAATGATCAATAATATCATGTAAGTCTAAAAAATCTTCTAAGAACCTTGATTTTCTTAGGAATAGGTCATTTTGTAATAGCTTGCATCTTTTGAGGCTCCAACTTCACTCCTTCCTTTAAAACAATATAAACCAAATACTCGAATTCTTATTTCCCAAAAGCACATTTGGATATTTTTACATAAAAATGATTGTTCTCAATAATTTATATAACTTTTCCACATGTTTAGTGTGGTATTCCCATGATTTATTATAAATATGTGTATTATCAAAGAAAACCAACACAAATCTTATAAGATGGGATCAAACAAAATTGTTCTTAAGTCGAGCCCGCCGGACTTCAAACGGCGATAAACCATAATTCAAACCAAATTCGCGTTCCAAAATAGCCTGCTGACGTCGGCCAATTTTGTGACACGAAAACCAAATGAATTCCGCCCTAATATTTTTCAGGTCCGAAGTTGGGCTAGCGTACGGAGGGAGAGTTGTGACGTGAATTTCTTCTCAAATTCGCCCTAATATTTTTCGGGTCCAGATTTCCACTACGCGAGCGGCCCAAACAAAGATCCGCTCCAATCAATTTCTGCCACGTGTCCTCAATAAAAACTTTCCCTGCTCCCGGCTGTGGGTGCATTCGATGGCGTTTAAGTCGATGGGACATGGATATGGCGATTTCATATCAATCGCATTAACATTTAACGTTGTTCAATTAAGTTTTCACATCAAATCCGCATTAATTAATTTTTAACACTGTTCAAGATCGGACCTCCACTCCTCTTAGCGATTCCGCACGCTCCAATATGATCCGGCCTTCGGCTCTCATTATTAATGATCAGAGATTAATTATGAAGGGCGTCCTTTGATTGCATTGCAATTGGGTCGACAAAATGGCGTTTAGCTATGGTTTTTCAGACGAGCCAGTTGCTGGATTACACTGCCTGCTAACTGTGATGATAAGGAGAAGTGGCCAGCTGAACTGCTGCCTAGACCTTGCAGCATATCTGCATTTCTCTCGGTTCTGTCTCTGTCTGTCTTCCTCTGTTAATTGGAATTCTGCTTCTCCGTCTCCTCTTGTGCCCACTGCGCCTGAGACTGCACCCATGCCTCGCGTGCGTCATAGGATGCGTTGCCGCAGGGGGAGCACTAGAGGTCAACCCCTGCGTGCTCCCTCCAGCCCCTCAACAGAGTCGACTTCCGGCCAGTCCAGTGATTATTACGCAGGTCGATATCCAAATACTAGGAGTGGGCAGGGTCGGGTTGTAGGATCTAGCCACCGTATGGATTCCCCTGCTCCTCGCTTCCCCACCGCTAGTTCACCTTCTCCCACGACGCACACTGCGCAATTTTCCTTTAATTGCTCTCTCAACCGCCCGCAAATCACGGCTTTAGTCACTGTGGTCTTCTGCGAGGAGGCCCAAACGGAGGAAGAATGCACTCGTCCGGTGGGTCTGAGCTCGGAAAAAGCCGGCCAGCATTAGGGCCTTCAGGAGGGGAGCCGTGGCATGCATGTGGAGGTAGCACCGAGCGATCCTGGACCTTCCGAAGGATGGTGCCGAATCGTGGAGGAACCACCGGAGGAGTAGTTTGGTTAATTTGTTTTTCTTGCTTAGTAGGCCCACTTAATTGGGCTGCTTTTAGATTATTTTACTGTGCTGGACCTTTGTAATATTTTTGAATTCTGTAAATTAAACGTTCAAGACTGGTTTCCCCGTATGAGGGAAGTCTTCTTAATTTTTTTATTTTTTGATGACAAATTTTCCACGAGTCTGGCCAGGCAATGTTTTTGACTTTGGTGTAATGTTATTCACAATGTTAATAGATTAAATTTACTTAGAATTCTCACATGATTAGCGTTTTTCTTGATCTGTTCAAGGATTTTGGGTACTTTAATTTGTATTTGGAACAATGGACATTGGTACTCTATCTGTTGCTTTACTGTTCTACATACTACTATTTCACTTTCTTATAGATGCCTCGGGCATATTTGAATGCTTTCTCAGATTGTCGATAATCTCCATGTGGACCGTTTACTTCATATAATATATTCAAAACATCGCTTTTTCTCTTGTGAAAAAAAAAATGATTAATGTTTATCACTCTGCCTTCAAAACTAGCGATGCTGGTCTATGTTGCTGGTTTATTGATATGGTCTGATGGTCTTTTTATATTTTGGACATATCACACTTCTCACATGATTAGAGTTTTTCTCTGTTGCAGGGTTTTGGGTACTTTAATTTGTATTTAGAACAATGGATGTCGGTACTCTATCTGTTGCTTTACTATTCTACATACTGCTATTTCACTTTCTTATAGATGCCTCGGGCATATTTGGATGCTTTCTCAGATTGTCAATAATCTCAATGTGGACCGTTACTGGGTTTTATATCAAGTCCCTGTATGTGACATGGGGTATTTTTCTATCACTATTTAGGGTGGGACTTCCACATTTCTGGATGGATATTTGGGTTCCAATCTTCAGATGTGAAAATGTAATGACTTCATGGACTGCTTTACTTCATATAATATATTCAAAACAACGTTTTTTCTCTTGTGAAAAAAAAATGATTAATGTTTATCACTCTGCCTTCAAAACTAGCTATGCTGGTCTATGTTGCTAGTTTATTGATATGGTCTGATGGTCTTTTTATATTTGGACATATCACACTCCTCACATGATTAGCGTTTTTCTCTGTTCAAGGATTTTGGGTACTTTAATTTGTATTTGGAACAATGGACGTCGGTACTCTATCTGTTGCTTTACTATTCTACATACTGCTATTTCACTTTCTTATAGATGCCTCGGGCATATTTGGATGCTTTCTCAGATTGTCGATAATCTCCATGTGGACCGTTACCGGGTTTTATATCAAGTCCCTGTATGTGACATGGGGTATTTTTCTATCACTGTCTGGGGTGGGACTTCCACTTTTCTGGATGGATATTTGGGTTCCAATCTTCAGATGTGGAAATGTAATGACTTCATGGATTGTTTTACTTCATATAATATATTCAAAACAGCTTTTTTTCTCTTGTGAAAAAAAAAATGATTAATGTTTATCACTCTGCCTTCAAAACTAGCGATGTTGGTCTATGTTGCTAGTTTATTGATATGGTCTGATGGTCTTTTTATATTTTGGACATATCACACTCCTCAAATCATTAGCGTTTTTCTTTGTTCAAGGATTTTGGGTACTTTAATTTGTATTTGGAACAATGGACGTCGGTACTCTATCTATTGTTTTAGTATTCTACATACTGCTATTTCACTTTCTTATAGATGCCTCGGGCATATTTGGATGATTTCTCAGATTTGTCGATAATCTCCATGTGGACCGTTACTGGGTTTTATATCAAGTCCCTGTATGTGACATGGGGTATTTTTCTATCACTGTCTGGGGTGGGACTTCCACTTTTCTCGATGGATATTTGGGTTCCAATCTTCAGATGTGAAAATGTAATGATTTCATGGACTGTTTTACTTCATATAATATATTCAAAACAACGTTTTTTCTCTTGTGAAAAAAAAAATGATTAATGTTTATCACTCTTCCTTCAAAACTAGCGATGCTGGTCTATGTTGCTGGTTTATTGATATGGTCTGATGGTCTTTTTATATTTTGGACATATCACACTCCTCACATCATTAGCGTTTTTCTCTGTTGCAGGATTTTGGGTACTTTAATTTGTATTTGGAACAATGGACGTCGGTACTCTATCTGTTGTTTTACTATTCTACATACTGCTATTTCACTTTCTTATAGATGCCTCGGCATATTTGGATGCTTTCTCAGATTGTCGATAATCTCCATGTGGACCGTTACTGGGTTTTATATCATGTCCCTGTATGTGACATGGGGTATTTTTCTATCATTGTCCGGGGTGGGACTTCCACTTTTCTGGATGGATATTTGGGTTCCAATCTTCAGATGTGAAAATGTAATGACTTCATGGACTGTTTTACTTCATATAATATATTCAAAACAACGTTTTTTCTCTTGTGAAAAAAATGATTAATGTTTATCACTCTGCCTTCAAAACTAGCGATGCTGGTCTATGTTGCTGGTTTATTGATATGGTCTAATGGTCTTTTTATATTTTGGACATATCACACTCCTCACATGATTAGCGTTTTTCTCTGCTGCAGGGTTTTGGGTACTTTAATTTGTATTTGGAACAATGCACGTTGGTACTCTATCTGTTGCTTTACTATTATACATACTGCTATTTCACTTTCTTATAGATGCCTCGGGCATATTTGGATGCTTTCTCAGATTTGTAGATAATCTCCATGTGGACCGTTACTAGGTTTTATATCATGTTGTTGTATGGGACATGGGGTATTTTTCTATCATTGTCTGGGGTGGGACTTCCACTTTTCTGGATGGATATTTGGGTTCCAATCTTCAGATGTGAAAATGTAATGACTTCATGGACTGTTTTACTTCCTATAATATATTCAAAACAACGTTTCTCATCTTTTAAAGTTTCATTTTTTTTTTTTAAATTGAACCCGCCGTCGGTATACCGACACATTGTAGACGTCGGAATTGCGACAAATCAGAAACGTCAGAAGAGCGACAGTATAAAAATGTCGAACCACATTTCGTCGGAATTGTGACAGTTTACAAACGTCGAAAGAGTGACGTCCAAAACGTCGGACCACATTTCGTCGAAATTGCGACAGTTTACAAACGTTGGACGAGCGACGTCCAAAACGTCGGAAGAGCGACGTTAAAAACGTCGGAAGAGTGACATTAAAAACGTCGGACCACATTTCGTCGGAATTGCGACATCTTACAAACGTCGGAAGAGAGACGTCCAAAAGGTCGGACCACACTGCGTCGGAAAAGCGACTGTTTACAAATGTCGGAAGAACAACGTTCAAAACATCGGACCACATTTCGTCGAAAGTGCGACCGTTTAGGAACGTCGGAAGCGCGACGGTTCGTGCGACGTCGGAAGAGTGACGCTTGTTCGGAAGCGATGGAGGAAGTGTCGATAGTGCAACACTTTTTAGGTGCGTCGGAACTGCGACGGCATGACAAACCACGTTTTGTCCGCCCTAGAACTGTCGCTCTTGCGACGACTATGTGTCGGAATAGCGACGAATTGGCTGTCGGAATTTCCGCCAAATTTTCTAGTGTCATTAAGGGGTGATAGGCTTTAATTCCTCCTTCCTTCTCCTATTTTTTCACCTTTGAAAATCCTTCAATCCTATCCCAAGTTGTTCTTAATGGGGGATGTTAGGATATTTTGACACATAGGAAATAGTCTACTATGTGTCACCTTTGTAAATCCTTCAATCCTTTCCCAAGTTGTTCTTAAGGGGGGATGTTAGGATATTCCGACACATAGGAAATAGTTAAGTATAACTTGGTCTAGCGTAGGGTTAGGTAAAGTGTGTTTCTTTACTATCTACATTTGTAACTTATAATCTGATGGTCACGATATGTAGTGATTTAATGGTTCATTTTCTCCTTGAAATTACCGACGCTTGATCCGTGGCTTAGCACCCGATTGGTCCATGATATCTATTTAAAGGGCATGGAGGATCATTTTTCGTTAATCGTTTATGAGAGAAGCTTATGTAAATTTCTTTCTTTATATTAATAAATTTCTTGAAGTGGTTGTTTTGGCTCAAGCCATGGACTGTTTCCCTCTTCGATGGTTTTAACCATGTCAAATACTAGTGTATTGATCTATTATCTATTTGTGAGCGGTGACCTTCGCTGTTTTATCTAAGGAACTTACCCTGTAAATTCCTACAATTTTAACATTAACACAATGCAAACCAGTTAATTCAAAATACATATAATAATGTTTGGAAAAAAAGAGTTTTAGTTATAACGTTAAGTCCTCTTCTTTATAAAAATTCATCTTAAATAGTATAAATGTTGAAATAACACATGTACCATATCACTCTCTGTTCTCATCACCCTCATTATCTTCCAACTCGCTTGGCATGATAACACTATTTTTCTCAAAAATATGTTTTGATCTAGGGTCATGTCTCAATACGAACCACCAATCCCTATCCAACACATCTCGATAAAAAACCACCTATTTTCAGTGTTTGGGTAAAACATAAGGCTCCTTAGTTTCACCCCACATGTTTCTAGAGTTGATACATATCAGTATACTATCACTATCTTCCTTTACATTATTCTAATAAAATTTGTCCCACCACTTTCACCTAAAAATAACACATTGGAAAGAAGATAAGTCCACTTCAATGACCTCTTGTATCTTTCCGACGTAACCTAACGTCCCTTGTACTAGGTTTTTGATCACAGTGGCATGTGCCTCAATATCTTAATAGGAGGACCACATGATTTACCCTTATTTTTTTATTTATCATACTTGTCATGCCCACGTTTTGGACATACATTTTTGTCTACATATTATCCTCTATATAGAATAAAATCATTTGGACATGCATGATATGATATGTACTAAACAACCAACATTTTCAACAATTTCTTTGCCTCTTCGCAACTATCGGGCAAGACATTATCACTCGGAAGAACCTTATATTTGAATAACCTGTAGTTGGTGGACAATATTAAATTTGAAATGCTAATAATTATTAACGTTCATAAAATTAACCATTTGTAATGTTGATTGTCTAACAATATTTCTCAAAATATAAGGGACTTGATGGTCAATTACCTCAAAATTTCCGAGAAACATGCATTTGACAAGCCAAATTTGCTTTCAAGTTGTACAATAACATTGTTTTCCCCAACTGGGTATACTTTGACTGACAACCAGGTCCAAAGAGAGGAGTGGTGGAAGAAAATTTAAGACTTTCGAAAAAGGTATCAGTGATATAAGCATCATCCCCTAGCTAAGCATCGTTTTGGAATTCATCTAACAACATTGTCTCCATGGAAGTCACATCCCTTAAGTAATCATCCATACCAACATCTATTTGATTTCCTCCATTTCCAACTTTTGAAGAACTACTATTGTTGTAGTCATTCCTAATTGGTGAATCTGGACATAGTGGGAATTGAATAGGTGGTTGATTCAACCATTCTTGGTGTCGTTCCTCTCCAAGTTTTTCTCTTAATTTAGCCTTCTCTCAATTTGACATTGTCGTTGGGTGCAATGGAAGATGGTAGGTAGGTCACTCATCATCACTAGAATCCTAATAATTTCAAAAAATATATTTGAACATGATTAGTACAAAATTGATGATATCAATTAGTAAGCATGTCAATGCATGATTAATTGGTTTGATGTTGAAATAGTTACATTATACCAAACAATTATTACCATAATTTCCCAAGATTGTGGCTAGAAGATGGCATGTTACAATTGGCATGGTGAAGTGGTTTTCCATTTTCATCTAACAACCATACCTTGGGGTATGCTGCTCCTGATAACAACTTCCAACATTTTGGAACTATTTGAATATTTTTTGCATCTGAACTTGATTCTAAATCTGCATGAACCTGCAAATTTCTATACATTAATTTTATTCAGCTGATTGACATGGATTAAAAAAAAAAAATCAGTTAGATAATGAAAATAAAAATAAAATATGAAGTAATTACGTCTGGAGATGGATAGGGAGAACTCTACGATGGAATTTCAGAAATATTATGGAATGAGATGGATTTTGAAGAATTGTCCATTTGATATGATTATGATATTTTCTCCCTACATTTGAGCAAAATCAATAATAAATTTTGGTGTACATACCTAAAAGTAATTTCAATGCCTTAAAAAATGAGTTATTGTTATCGGTGCTAATATATTGTTAACCGCACTGGTGTAGTTTTATTACCGGATGCATCATTGTTGTTAGTTAAGAAACGCATCGAATATCGGGAAAACATAACACAAATTTATTTTTTTGAAGTGAAAAAAAAAGGGTAAACTAAAAATTGAGCGGAAAATTATTTTCGGAAATATAATTTCATAAAAATTTCTTTAAATAGTAAAATATATTCATTATTTCATTATTTTTTCAAAATTGTCCAGGGACGGATTTGCACCAGAGACATACTTGGAGCAAGAGAGCACTGTGGAGCAGAAAATACTTTCGAACAACAACATTATTAAGAGAATCAGAATTTGAAACATCTGGCGATTCACACAAAAACCCTGTAGTATAGTAAAGATGTTAAATTTTACTGTAATAATTATTTTTTTTACAGTTTCTCTTAGATTTAATACATGCATAGTATAAATTTTAAATTTTAATATGCATTTTTCTAATAAAATCATTTACAATCTCTATTCCTATTTACATTTAATTAAAATTCAGAGAAAAAAAAAACAAATAAACAAATAAATAAATAAATAAAAATAAAAATAAAAAAATCCATTCTTACATTAATCCCTTGCTTCTTCTTGTTTATGTGACTGCAAAAATTCACAGTTAGGGCTTTTCATTTTAGATTTATAGAGTTTGTATATATATATATATATATATATATATATATATATAGGCATATGACATCTAACCCGCGGAACCACTTGCAAAGTCGTATCCCAATCCTTTTCGACCCTTGCACATTTTTTTAAAAAACAACTTTTGTTAATCGGCGTGCACTAGTTGAAATAGCACACTGGTGTGCGATTTTAGTATAACGCACCGGCCACGTATTGACAAAAAATATTGTTTGATAAAAACATTTTTTTATTAATTTATGTCTATGTTAATCGGTGATCCGGTATTAATATAATGCATCGGGTCTCCTATTGACAAAGAGCACCGTACAATGTTTCTACTGTAGTGGCGGTGCGTTTATAAGAACCTATCGCATCGTTTTCAGTGCTTAAGTTGAGAAAGTTGCACCAGGTGTTTAATTTAGATATACGCATTGTTTTCTTGTTTTTTTTCTTTACCTGAAAAGTATGTGATTTATTTATAAATTATATTAATGAGTGGTACAAGTTTTATATTGATAAAGAAATGGCTGACAAGAGTTCAAGTAACAAAAATACTGATAGCACGTCCAAAAAAGAAAAAAAAAAACAAGTTCTTTGTAAATTCTTTACAAAAATAATTATTTTTGAACTATATATAAGTTTAACTAATATGTATTGTTTAGTGTGTATCATGCAGAGCCACAAAATGATGAATATCGATATGATTCTTTCTGATCTAAGACCATAAGAGTGTAAAGTTTTTGACGGAAAAATTGCAAAAGGATGAATGAGGTGAATGAAAAAATACTATCAATATAATATGAGTTTCTTTTCTGAATTTTCATTAATAATATAATTAAAAATATTAGATATCATGTTTCAAACAATCTATTAATTCATATATGTTTAATGTTCTACAGGGACCAACAACGAAGAAAATGAATGTTGTTCTAAGAAAAGAAAAAAATAGAACATTCAAATGAAAATTAATTGCTCCTTAGCTCATCTGGAGTGGTGTTGGAGATTAACGAAAGGGGGGAAAATGTTTACAAAACTTTGAGGGATCTAGTGGAACGAATGTATAGATGTTCTTTCCACTTACAATACAAAAATCGATCCAATGATTCCAAGAACCAAATTTTATTTAAACTACAAGAAGAGTTTCCAAATAATTGGTCAATGAGACATGTCATACTTTTAATAGAAAAAATGTACAACAACAAAAAAGAATGATTGATAAAGTAATATTCCTTTAAATGTTTTTTCTAGAATTATATGTATATATTACTACAAAGCAATCATTTATAAATATCACTTTTGTTATATTTAGTTTTCATATATCAATATAAAAATTAAATAGTTTATTGTCATGTTACTTTTTCAGGAAGATTATGAAAATTTCAAAGGATGAATGAGCTGATATCAGAAATATGCCAGTAGGAATGTCCAAAAAGGTGTGCAAGGATGAGGTCAAAGAAATGGACATAACTGCATCACACGAGGAGCTGTATCAACAACAACGTGCTTCAAATGTAATATGTAATCATTGAATTTTTCAATCAGGTACAATAAATAAATAATTTAGCATTAAATATTAATTTTTAAGTATTTTCTTCCAAAAAAGAAAAGAAAATGGAGCCCATTCAGCACATAAAACAAGAAGACAAGAAAGAAAAGGGTTGATATCTAATTTTGTGAGTAATTTTTACTTACTTATAACAACTTATGATTTCATTTTTGTATATTTTAAGTTGTTTTATAGCCATCATCATTGAATGTCTTCAAATAGGTGCTAACATACAAAGAAGAACCATCAGAAGAATTGATTGACATTGGGTTAAATATGGGTTGTCAGTATATGTTGGCATATCAGAAATTAATTGTAGAATTTGTAAGTATCTATCTTGTTTTACTTAGCTCCATCTATAATTAATAGAACAAAAAAATATTATATATTAAATATATGATTTGTTATGGGGTATAAAACTTGTAGGAAACAAAGTATGGAACCACGCCAACAAATTAATTGTTTAAAGAGAAGGCATGAAATTTGGTTTTGAAAGAATGTGTATAGTTCACGAGTCAATTCTTGATATGGTACATTTCTTTTTTATTTACATTGATGTATATTATTCAATATTGCAATTTTCATTATTCTCACCATTGTAGATACAGTCATTACACTTTATTTTTATATTTGTAGATGGAACTTGAAGAATAAGAAAACAATCAACACAATGAAAAAAACATTCCTCCAAATAACCCAAGTCATGGAAGTAGCTCAAGCAATGACAGCAGTTCCAGCGAAGAATGATGATCAATATGTTTGGATATCAAAGCAAGGAGTTGTATTTTTTGAAATATTTATCTGTGAAATCAGACATTTTGTTTAATGTAATGGACATATTGTCCCAATTGAAAGACAAATGGATACCAATAACTTTCCCATTTTGCATGACAAAGAGTGTCTTAATGTTTTAATTTATTCTATTGTGTTCTCCATTGTCGTTGTGAAATGTTACACCACTGATTAAATATATGGATGATTAAATATTATAATGAAGAGATGCGAAATCTAATGATATGATGCAACAAATTAATCCAAACATCACATTCAAATTCACTAATAAAAAATTAATTGATATGAATGTTGTTATAAGGTATGTGTCAACTTTTGATGAATAATGAATTTTAAAAAAACACAATAATTGCATTGTCACAAGTCAATGTTTTTGAAAATTAGAAAATGAACATGGTTGAGTGTGTATAATATTTTACACCGGTGTGTTTCTATGACCTATGAGCACCGCACCAAATACCAATACCAATTAGAATGCTCGGTGCGCTTTATCGATGACTATGACCCGAGCAGATAGGCGTTGCATACACTGGTATGGTTTTCCTTTAACGGCCTGGTGCGTTTTTACACCTTAATGGCCCGGTGCGTTTTTACACCTTAACGACGCTAGTGCATGCACCTTCTATCGACCTGGTGCATATTTTTTGGTGACACACACCGGGACATTGCTAAACGCCCAGGGGCTTCTGAAATTTGTTTTCCATCTCGGTGCTTGGTATGTTTATAGTACCAATGCGTACAGGTTGAAATGCACCAATGCGTTCACACATGAAGTGCGCACTGATAGGAAATACATCTGTAAAAACCTCCAGCCACCCAATTTTTTTGGGTTGTGTTGAAGTTATGTTAGAAGCTCCGTCAAAACCTCTGTTACAAAAAACGGATGTTGTAGAAGATGTTTTTTTTAGAAGTTTGGCCAATTTTATAACACTAAAAACCTCCTTTATAACCTCCACTAGAGGGTCCTTTCCTTGTAGTGTATTTTAACTTCCATATGATCTTACATGAAGTTATGAGTCATTTTTATGTTTGTTGGATTATATGTTTTAATTTTGATGAATTCATTTGTATAAAATATTCACAATGCAACAATAACTTGGAGAAATAAATGGTAATTATGTATTATTATTCTTAAGGAAACGCTAGTGATGGCGGCCGCAAGGTTTCACTGATGCTGGAGGGAGGTTTGGGGTGGCTAGCTCTCAGCCTATATCCAGCAGACTGTGAGCTACTCTGTATACTATTGGCCGTGATCCATCTACCTGTGGTCTGGCGGTCTGTATATCGAGCTCCACATTTTGGCGCATACTGTGTATTGGTCCGGACTTCACAGGATTCAACACTCCTTTTTTTGGGCACCTGTGCTCTTGTGGAGACAGGGCCCGCACAAACTCGCATATTTTCACTCTATGGCTACAGGTCTACTAACCGGCGGGCCCCTGTGGTGGGATTCTATTTATTTTATTTACTTCTGTCAGTTTGTTTTATGGAGCCTCCTTAGTTCGGGGTCAGACCCTTCACACCACTCCACGAACAGAATGCATTCCTATGATGAAGAGGTCGATTATTTTGATGACCCACTGGCAGGTGTGGACATCTGGGGGGGAAATGACGCAGCGGGTGGTGAGGAAATGGTGGATATGGTCCCCGCAACACACGTCCCGGTCCATACTTGCGCTCCACCGGTCACTACGATCTACTCTTCATCATCCATTGGAGAAGAACTGGACCCTATTATTTTCTCTACCCCATTGCCCACTATCAACATCCTTTGGGGTTCTCAGACTTCGCTTCTACCATACAGCCCTGAGATTGACTTGGTGACCACAACTCGAAACGTGGATGATACTTTGACATTCATTGGCTCGGCGACCCACAACTTTGAATAGCTAAACATTGGGGGTGCAGTGCATCCTTTCTCCACTGGGGGGAGTGTTCTGTTACCTGCCTCCGGTGTATTCATTAATGTATTGGCTGATGCTTGGGTTGGGGCCTCTCCAATTACTACATTTGAATCGGAGGACTCAGGTGAACCTAAACCTGCTCGGGTTGGTTCGCACAAGGGGAAGAAGCATCATTCAACAAAAAACAAACACAGCGGGAATACTAATTTCGGGCGTGATAGAGATATGAATGATCCGGAACGCACCGCGGCCACAATGTTAGTCGGGAAGGTCCGTGGACGCAAGTATACTACTGCGCGACTCAAACACTAGACTGCAGAGATTTGGGGCGGGGTGCTGGAGACTCTCCTGGATGTATCACTTCTTACCAGGGGGGTTTACTCTTTCCTTTTCTTTACCAACTCAATTTGACTGGGTACTTAACCAGTATTGGAAAATTGAGAGACACCTGGTACTCCTAAAACGATGGTCTCCATTTTTTGATCTGAACAAGGAGAATGTTGGGGTTGGACCTATTTGGATGCGTCTTCATGGTTTACAGGTTCAGTTCTGGAATGACACTGCCCTATGCAACATTGGTGAAGATTTTGGTCATTACTTGGATCATGATAGATCCTATATGGTTACTAGGAACAAGACCGTGGCTCGCATCCTTATTTTTCTTGACACGCGAGACGGATTGCATGACAACTACAACATGTGTTTTTTGAAGGCGTGGTATGGCAACAGATGCTGGACTATGAGGGTGTCCCATTCAGATGTTGGAAATGTCACGAGGTGGGGCACCTATATAAAGATTGTCCACTCATGGGTGTGTTGAACCTCTAATTAAACTGAGAGGGGGGGTGAATCAGTTTAATACATTCCTGATATCTTAAAACTTTTCATTAAACTTATTTACACCTTCAGTTCAAACTCTATTTGATGTGAGAGTAATGTTAGAATGTAATCAAAAAGTATTAGTTTAATAGAGCAGTAGACTTAATATGAGAGCAGCAGGTATTAAGCAAATGATACATATCAGATCAATACATAGATATCATGCACAGAGACACCAGATATAAGTGGAAACCCATAAAGGGAGAAAACCACATCTTATTATTGTTGTGATGCAAAGGCAAGCTCCAACTCCCTCTCACCACTGTTTTTTTGCAGGCACCAACCTACGGGAGGCTCCTACCTCAATTCTGCAAGCTACAACTTGCAAGGAAGCACCAACTCCCTCCAATTTTCTGCAGGCACCAACCTACAGGAGGCTCCAACCTCAGTCAGCTACAACTGACAGCTATCAAGCTACAACTTGATAGGGAAGCTCCAACTTCCTTACTCTTCCAAAAGAAAAACACTTGCTGATTTACCTTGGATATCAGCTTTGTTCTGTACCTTCTTCTCTGTTGTTCATCAACTCTTATATCAGACCTACATCATCTCTGCTCAGCCCCTTCTTCTTCTTTGCTCAGCTCCTCCTTATTCACATTCTTCTTGCAGCTTGCTTATTCTCTTCAACTCTCTTTAATTCTGCTGCATACTTTCTTCTTCTCTCACTCATTTTTCATCAACACATCTCACCTTGGATATTACCCTGTTTTATACAAAGATAGCTTCATGACTGTTTGTATTCCACTAGGAATTCGAAATGGACAGCCATGTCTCTTTGCCTTCTGCCTTCTCATCTCTTTTTAGCTCACTCAGAAAAATGTAACTGTAGGTGCTTATTTTAATATTACAGTGGGATATTTGCTCTCTTCCGGAGACTTGCCAATGCATCACAACAAAATAAAACATTTACATTCAAATTTGAATGAGAACTCCAGCTCACTCGTTTTGTCTCTTGGCTTGCTGCGCACTTGTCTTTTCTTTGACTGTGTCTTTGTCTTTTTTGTCCTCTGCTGTGGTGTAACTGTTGCATGCGTGTAACTATTCCTTTTATATCTGCTGACTGTAAATCTGGAGGAACTCCAATCCCTTTTATGCTATTAGTGTCTTGTTGATGTGGAACATTCCGCAAGCAGAACGGACATATATCACAGTCGTATATTAATAATCGCCCTCCTGTTAAGTTGAGGCATATACATACAACCCACAGACCAGGCAGCACATCTTTAATACAATCGCCTTTTATATATATAACAGCGCCTTTAAACTTAAATCAACTCTCGGCATCCTTATATAAGGTTTTAACAAGCAACGGCCGCTTCTAATAAAATCAATGAATAATCTTGATAAGACTTAACAAATGCCCTTTCGGGCTCACCTGACATGTTTTCGATGCATTGATTCTCCTCCGATTGCAATTGATCGCAATCGCAACTTCAAATACTCCGATGCGATTGAGTCACTGTTCACTGTTCTTTGCCGATGCGATTGACTAATATCTATGCGATTGGGACTCAAATTTTATTAATCAAAGTTTATAAGCCCATCGGGTTCGGGCTTCAATCGCAATCGCAAGTCATTTAATATATGTTCCGACGCTCTTATAATCTCCGATGTGATTAGCCGGAATTCAAATATATATAAACCATCGTTAATACACCCATCGAGTCCGAACTCTTAATCGCAATTGCAAGTTTTTAATATGTGTTGCGATTGACCACTGTTCATTGTATTTTGCCGATGCGATTGGGAAAGGACTTCAAATATGTTTGAATTATAATTCATACCTCCATCGAGTCCGGACTTCCAATCGCAATCGCAACTCATATGTTCTCCGATGCGATTGACCAATGCCGATGCGATTGGGAACTCGGATGCGATTAGCAATAAACTGTGGCATATAGCTCGATCAGGTCTGGCCTTTAATCGGAGCACATAACAAAACTCCGCCGATTGAACCTTTTCTCCGATTCGATTGGGGAGGGGTCCCACCGTATAAAGCTTGGTTCTTATAATAAAGCGCTCCACTTATATACCTGATATATATGTATACTTTTCCAATGGGTTATGCGATTCCCAGAATACGTTTTGTATATGTATATATATATATATATATATACTTTTCCGCTGGAGTTAAGCGATTCCTGGAATAATATTTGTGTTATATTAAATGTATAACACCGGTTGGAGTGTGCGATTCCCGGAATATGGTTCTGTATTATATGTGTAACGCCCGGCTGGAGTCTGCGATTCCCGGAATAAGATTTGTGTTATATTATATGTAAAACGCTCGCTGGAGTGTGCGATTCCCGGAATTTTATAACTGCTCTCTGCCTCTGTCTCTGCTTCTGTCACTCTGCCTCTGTCTCTGTCTTCCGATAACGGTTCTTCACTGTGCTTCTATGACTGTTACATTTTGACATTCTTCTTGCTGCCTCTATTGCTTTCACTGTGCTTCTTTTGCCTTCCTTTGCTTCAGCGCTGCCTCCTTTGCCTGAGTGCTGCCTCCTTTGCCATCAATGACAATATTTCCAACAGTCTCCCCCTTTAGCATTGATGGAAATCCACTTTCTTTGTTTGCTTTCTCTTTCTCTTGTTGCTTGCTCTTCCTCCTGCTATTTGTTCTTCCTCCCCCTTTAACATAAATGGCAAAGGATGACTCCTCATCTCTCCGTATGGGTTCTGTCGTTGTATTTCCTTTCTCTGAGTTACGTTTAGGTCCTCTTCTGCTGAAATTGGACTATGCTATGTTTCATTTGTAGTGCCTGTAATATGTGCTAGATTGCAGACAGAGATGATGAATTTTACGATTGAAAGGTTCTTGTTGCTTCTGAATGCTGATAATATTGATAATGCTGATAATACTGATAATGCTGATCCTATGGACTTGTTTTATGCTTATCTTGCTGGCTGTTCTCCCCCTGGAATGATATCTTCGTTTTGTTCTCCCCCTGAGACTGTAGTTTCTCTTCATATTAGAGAATAGTATCTACAGATACTACCCCTAGTTTGTCTCTCAAGTATTCAAATGGTTCTCTGGCAAGTGGTTTGGTAAATATATCTGCTATCTGTTCTTTCGTTGATACATAGTCCAGTTTAACTATCTTTTGAGCCACTTGTTCTCGGAGAAAATGATACTTGATTGGTATATGTTTAGTTTTTGAATGAAGCACGGGATTTTTAGATATACTTATAGCACTTGTATTATCACATTTGATTGAGATAGGTTCATTAATGCTTACCTTCATGTCTTGAAGAGTTTGCTTCATCCACATCACTTGTGTACAACATGTTGCTGCTGCTATATATTCTGCCTCAGCTGTAGACAGAGATATGGATGTTTGTTTCTTGCTTAGCCATGCCACCAGACTTTCTCCTAGATAGAATGCACCTCCACTTGTACTCTTCCTGTCATCCACACAGCTGGCCCAATCTGCATCTGTGTATGCTGTTAAGGTGAAGATTTTTCCTTTAGGATACCAAAGCCCATATTGTGCGGTTCCTTGTAGATATCTGAGTATTCTTTTTACTGCCAGAAGATGGTTTTGTTTAGGTGCTGCTTGATATCTTGCCACTAGTCCTACTGCTAGCATGATGTCTGGTCTTGAAGCTGTCAAGTACAACAGGCTTCCTATCATGGATATGTAGAGTTTTTGATCTACATCTGCAGACCTATCATCAGCACATAGCTTGCATCCCGTGATCATGGGGGTTGTCATTGGTTTGCAGTCCTCCATTTTGAATTTTTTCAGCATTTCTTTTAAGTATTTTCTTGAGAAATGAATGTGCCTATGTTCTTTTGCTAAATTTACAGTCCCAAGTAGAAACTGAGTTCTCCAATCATAGACATTTCAAACTCTGTTTTCATCTCATCAGCAAACCCTTTTGCTAGTTCATCTTTGTTGCTTCCAAACATAATATCATCAACATACACTACAACAATCAGGAGTTCATTTTCATGGGCTTTTATATATAGATTGATGTCTACTCCTCCTCTCTTAAAACCCTGTTTTTGCAAATATTTATCCAGTCTTGAGTACCAAGCACGAGGAGCTTGTTTCAGTCCATATAGGGCCTTTTTCAGTTTACATACATAGTCTTCTTTATCTGTCAATGAGAAACCTTCTGGTTGTTCCATGTACACTTCTTCTTCTAGATCACCATTAAGAACATCCATTTGATATACCTTGAAGTCTTGGTAGCATGCAAATGCCAGGAACATTCTGATAGCCTCCATTCTGGCTACAGGGGCAAATGTTTCATCATAGTCAAGTCCTTCAATTTGTGAGTATCCTTTGCAGACCAGCCTGGCTTTATTCCTTATTACTTGTCCTTGCTCATTCATTTTGTTTTTGAATACCCATTTTGAACCAATGATATTTTTCTCAATAGGTCTAGGAACTAGTTCCCAGGTATTGTTCTTCTCAATTTGGTCCAGTTCTTCATTCATTGCTTTTACCCAATACTTTTCCTTGCTGGCTTCTTCAAATTTCTTTGGCTCTATTTGTGATAACATGGCTATGTATACTTCTTCTGTTTGTTCTGTTAGCTACCTTCTTGTCTGGACTCCTGCTTTCTTGTCTCCTATGATCTGATTTTCAGGATGATTCTACTGAGTGTATCTTGAGGGAGTTTTTGAGCTCAGATCTTATGTTGTCTTGTTGGTTTCATCATCACTCTGGTCTTCTTCTTCATGATTAACTGATGGACTGCAACAGTCTGTATTTCTTGTATTGTTTGGAAATTCTTCATCAAATCTCACATCAATACTTTCAACTATTTTCCGAAGAGTCTTGTTGTAGCACCTGTACCCTTTACTTTTGGAAGCATATCCTAGAAAAATCCCTTCATCTGCTCTTGCCTCAAATTTCCCAAGGTTTTCATCATTATTCTTTATGTAACACTTGCTACCAAAGACTCTGAAATGTTTTATTGAAGCTGGCTTTCCATGCCATAGTTCATATGGAGTCTTGTCACTGCTTGGCCTTAAGTGAGCTTTATTAAGGATATGTACTGCTATGTGCACTACTTCTGCCCAGAAAGTTTGAGCAATATCATTCTCTTGCATCATGGCTCTGGCAATTTGTTGAACATATTTGTTTTGTCTTTCTGCTACTCCATTCTGCTGAGGTGTTCCTGCAATAGTGAATTGTTGTTTTATGCCATGTTCATTGCATAGGTCAGCAAAGTCATAATCTGTAAATTATCCTCCTCTGTCTGATCTGATACATTTTAGTTTACATCCTGTTTGATTTTCAGCTAATGCCTTGAATATCTTAAATATGTCCAGTGCTTCTGATTTATTCTTGAGAAACGCAACCCATGTCATTCTGGAGAAGTCATCTATTATCAGCATGAAATAGGATTCTCCACTTGGTGTTCTAGTTCTAGCAGGTCCACACAGGTCCATGTGCACAAGCTGGAGTGGTCTTCTTGTTGACAACTCCTCTTTAGATTTAAAGGATGTGCGAGTCTGTTTCCCAAATTGACAAGATTTGCATATAGTACTTGAAGGCCTTTTTATTTCTGGCATGTCTTTGACAGCTTTCTTCTTGCTCAATTTGATGATATGGTCAAAGCTGAGATGTCCCAATCTCCTATGCCACAACCATGACTCCTCAAGTTTGCTAAGATGGCAGGCTTCATCTTCCTCTTTCACTATGTATACATTGTTCTCTGTTCTAACACCTTTGAGCAGAGTCTTTCCTGTTGTGCTTGACCTGACTACACAATCTTGTGCTCTAAAAAGAACTTCACAGCCTCTGTCACACATCTGACTGACACTCAGTAGATTTGCTTTCAGTCCATCCACAAATAGTACCTCTTGGGCTTTTCCTTTGCCATTGTCTATGCTGACTGAGACTTTTCCTTTGATCTTTCCTGATTAATCATTACCAAAAATAACATTGCCAGATTTCTTTTCATCAAGAGTTATAAACTTGCTTCTGTCTCCAGTCATGTGTTTGGAGCAACCACTATCTAGATACCACTGGCTTTTCAGATCTTGAGCAGTTATAGCCAGGTCACACTTATTCACCTTCTTTTTCCACTGGAGGCATCCTTCGGTTTGATATCTTTTGTGAGGTGATGAATTGCATCCTTTCAGAGGACATTTGGAAGGCATATGTCCATTTTGATTGCATATAAAGCATTTGATCATAATTTTTGCAGGATTTTGAGTATGACCAAAATTTCTTTGATTCATGAACCTCCTTGAGGTGTTGAACATCATTCTTTTTCCATACTTTCTACATTCAATAATTTTATGGCCAAATTCCTTACAATAAAAACAATAACCATAGAAATTATTTGCATACCTGATGTAAGATTGTTTTCTCCATTTGTTTGTTTGAGATAGCCTCTTCACTTTTTGCATCTTTTGCAGGTCTGAATTACTCTTCCTTGCATAACAATATGCAGCAATGTGTCCTGGCTTGTGGCAGACATAACAGGTGGCATTCTTCATAGGAGGGAAGAATCTCCTCTGATGACTTCCAAATTTGATATACTCAGTGACATATGATTCTTTTTCTGCCATCTTAGTATTCATTATATTCCTTGTTACTAGAGATTTCTTCTGATCTCTGTCATCCTTATTACATGTTTCTTCTTTTGTAGGAATTGTCTAGGCTTCTTCATCAGTCTTCTTTGCTTTTACAAAAATTATATTTTTGTTTTCCTTTTCTTTGCCTTTACTCGATTCTCCTTCATAGCCTATTCCTGTTTTTATCATTGGGGATCTTTGAGCAACCAGGATATCATTCAACTTGCTAGAGCTTGTTGTTAGAGAAGAGTTTATAACCACTGTCCTTTGAGCATTTTCTAGTTTCTTCCTGAGACATAACACTTCTTCCTCCAAATTCTCTTGTTCTTGGGTTTTATCCTTGATTTGCTGAAGTAACATATCTTCTATCTTCTTGGCTTCTTCAAGCCTTACCTTCAGCAGCATGAGGACTTCTGAATTTTGTTCTTCTTTCACACATTTGAGGAGAATCTCTTTTTGTTTTCTGCATTTTAGTTTGAGTCTTTCAATCTCCTCCAGAGCACTTCTTAGCTCCCCCTCGAGGTCGACTTCCCCTTCTTCTTCTTCATCTTCTAGTAGGAGTCCCTCAAGATCTTCTATGGCCATCAATAAAAAATCTGAGGTTCCTTCTTCACTTGAGGGTTCATCTGAATCTTCAGATGTACTGCTGTCTTGTTTAGCATAGAAAGATTTTCTATTGAACTTCTTTCCTTTCTGCCAGTTCTTTGATTTATTCTTTTCTGACTCTTGAGCCTGATTCCTTGCTTTCTTGTGAGGACACTTAGCAGCATAGTGTCCAACTCTTCCACAGTTAAAGCACTTGAAAGGAAGTTTACCTTTGTATTTACCTGAACCTCTGTCCAGTTTCTTAACAAGTTTTTCTTCTTCTTCATCTGAGCAAGAGCATATTTCTTCCTCTTCTTCTTTCTTCTTTTCTGTTTTAAAAGCTGCTTCCCTCGAACTTGGTTTCTTCTGTGGGAGCCTCATTTCATAGGCTGTTAGATTTCCAAGTATTCGGTTCATGGTCAAAGTCTCCCAATCTGCTGTCTCTTCTATTATAGATACCTTGGGATTAAATCTGGATGGGAGTGATCTTAGAATATTTTGCACAACTATACTTTCTGGTATGGTTTCTCCAAGAGCTTTCATATTGTTAACAATATCTGCAACTTTTAAGAAGAAGTTTCCAACATCTTCATCATCATTCATTTTTAAGTTTTCAAACTGGGCTCTATATACTTGAAGTTTGGCAGTTTTTACTTTCTGGTCTCCCTCATGTATGTCTTCAAGAGTATCCCATATTTTCTTGGCAGTGTCTTTGTGCATTACTTTAATAAACTCTGCTTCACATAATCCATTCATGATGGCATTCATGGCTTTTGCATTAGCCACAAAATCTTGTTTTGAGTCCTTTTCTGAGTCAGTTGCCTTCGGGGCATATCCTAATTGCACAGTAGCCCAGACTTCTATTACTAGAGACATTATGTATGTCTTCATTCTGATTTTCCAGAAAGCGTAATTTTCACCAGTGAAGAAAAGGGCTTTATTAGTTGAGCATCCTTCTTTACTAGCCATCTTGGGAACCTAGGATCTCCTTTCAGTTGTTAGACTTGTACAAAGGAACCGGCTTTGATACCAATTTTTGAACCTCTAATTAAACTGAGAGGGGGGGTGAATCAGTTTAATACATTCCTGATATCTTAAAACTTTTCATTAAACTTATTTACACCTTCAGTTCAAACTCTATTTGATGTGAGAGTAATGTTAGAATGTAATCAGAAAGTATTAGTTTAATAGAGCAGTAGACTTAATATGAGAGCAGCAGGTATTAAGAAAATGATACATATCAGATCAATACATAGATATCATGCACAGAGACACCAGATATAAGTGGAAACCCATAAAGGGAGAAAACCACATCTTATTATTATTGTGATGTAAAGGCAAGCTCCAACTCCATCTCACCACTGTTTTTCTGCAGGCACCAACCTACAGGAGGCTCCTACCTCAATTCCGCAAGCTACAACTTGCAAGGAAGCACCAACTCCCTTCAGTTTTCTGCAGGCACCAACCTACAGGAGGCTCCAACCTCAGTCAGCTACAACTGACGACTATCAAGCTGCAGCTTGATAGGGAAGCTCCAACTTCCTTACTCTTCCAAAAGAAAAACACTTGATGATTTACCTTGGATATCAGCTCTGTTCTGTACCTTCTTCTCTGTTGTTCATTAACTCTTATATCAGACCTGCATCATCTCTGCTCAGCCCCTTCTTCTTCTTTGCTCAGCTCCTCCTTATTCACATTCTTCTTGTAACTTGCTTATTCTCTTCAACTCTCTTTAATTCTGCTGCATACATTCTTCTTCTCTCACTCATTTTTTCATCAAAAAACTCACCTTGGATATTACCCTGTTTTATACAAAAATAGCTTCATGGTTGTTTTTATTCCACTGGGAATTCGAAATGGACAGCCATATCTCTTTGCCTTCTGCCTTCTCACTCCTTTTATCAGCTTACTCAGAAATTATAATTGTAGGTGCTTATTTTAATATTACAGTGGGATATTTTCTCTCTTCGGGAGACTTGCCAATGCATCACAACAAAAATAAAACATTTACATTCAAATTTGAATGAGAACTCCAGCTCACTCGTTTTGTCTCTTGGCTTGCTGCGCACTTGTCTTTTCTCTGACTGTGTCTTTGTCTTTTCTGTCCTGTGCTGTGGTGTAATTGTTGCATGCGTGTAACTGTTCCTTTTATATCTGCTGACTGTAAATCTGGAGGAACTCCAATCCCTTTTATGCTATTAGTGTCTTGTTGATGTGGAACATTCCGCAAGCGGAACGGACATATATCACAGTCGTATATTAATAATCGCCCTCCTGTTAAGCTGAGGCATATACATACAACCCACAGACCAGGTAGCACATCCTTAATACAATCGCCTTTTATATATATAACAGCGCCTTTAAACTTAAATTAACTCTCGGCATCCTTATATAAGGTTTTAACAAGCAACGGCCGCTTCTAATAAAATCAATGAATAATCTTGATAAGACTTAACAAATGCCCTTTCGGGCCCACCTGACATGTTTTCGATGCATTGATTCTCCTCTTATTGCAATTGATCGCAATCGCAACTTCAAATACTCCGATGCGATTGAGTCACTGTTCGCTATTCTTTGCCGATGCGATTGACTAATATCTATGCGATTGGGACTCAAATTTTATTAATAAAAGTTTATAAGCCCATCGGGTCCAGGCTTCAATCGCAATCGCAAGTCATTTAATATATGTTCCGACGCTCTTATAATCTCCGATGCGATTAGCCGGAATTCAAATATATATAAACCATCGTTAATACACCCATCGGGTCCGAACTCTTAATCGCAATCGCAAGTCTTTTAATATGTGTTGCGATTGACCACTGTTCATTGTATTTTGCCGATGCGATTGGGAAAGGACTTCAAATATGTTTGAATTATAATTCATACCTCCATCGAGTCCGGACTTCCAATCGCAATCGCAACTCATATGTTCTCCGATGCGATTGACCAATGCCGATGCGATTGGGAACTCGAATGCGATTAGCAATAAACTGTGGCATATAGCTCGATCGGGTCCGGCCTTTAATCGGAGCACATATCAAAACTCGACCGATTGAACCTTTTCTCCGATTGCGATTGGGGAGGGGTCCCACCGTATAAAGCTTGGTTCTTATAATAAAGCGCTCCACTTATATACCTGATATATATGTATACTTTGCCAATGGGTTATGCGATTCCCGGAATACGTTTTGTATATGTATATATATATATATATATATATATACTTTGCCGCTGGAGTTAAGCGATTCCCGGAATAATATTTGTGTTATATTAAATGTATAACACTGGTTGGAGTGTGCGATTCCCGGAATATGGTTCTGTATTATATGTGTAACGCCCGGCTGGAGTCTGCGATTCCCGGAATAAGATTCGTGTTATATTATATGTAAAACGCTCGCTGGAGTGTGCGATTCCCGGAATTTTATAACTGCTCTCTGCCTCTGTCTCTGCTTCTGTCGCTCTGCCTCTGTCTCTGTCTTCCGATAACGGTTCTTCACTGTGCTTCTATGACTGTTACATTTTGACATTCTTCTTGCTGCCTCTATTGCTTTCACTGTGCTTCTTTTGCCTTCCTTTGCTTCAGCATTGCCTCCTTTGCCTGAGTGCTGCCTCCTTTGCCATCAATGAAAATATTTCCAACAGGGTGCTCCCATACACTGCAAAAAGACGGTCACTAATGCTACTACTTAGCCCAACCCTATTTCTCCCGGGGTGCAGATTGAGGATGGGTCACGAGGTGACGCGGTGATATCGACTGAGCCAGTGATTCCAAATTGGCCAATTACACAGGCCAGAACTCATTTGCCGACGACACCTTCCCGTCCGATCCGATCCTCAACAGTGCCAGGTACCACTCTTACCCCTGTCTCCCAATTTACTTCAATTAATCCTATTTCATCTCTATCTGTATTGAAATCTTTGGTTTCCTACCCCTCTCTTAGTTGTTCCATTGAATCTGCTCCCCCTTCTATTCCACCTACCATTCCCCACACCTCTGTGCATCTGACTCGTAATACCTCACAACTCTCTTCTGATTCTGCCTCATCTGGACACTCCTATTTCCTTTGTTCCATTTCTCACTCGACCCCTCTACCTGTACTAGGCATTGGTTCGGGTACTTGCACTAATCCTCCTAGTACCCGGGGTCGACCATCGGTGTTAGCCAGGGCCATCAAACGGGCTAACTTAGAAGTTGAAGCGGATACTCAATCCTCTATCATCAAGGTTCTTAGAGCAAGAAAACCCATTAGCGGGGTCTCCCAATGATTTGTCTCACTTTCAACTGCAGGGGTCTCGCCAACCCCATAAAAAGACTAGTGCTAAAAGACCTTATCCTCAAATCTCCGAATGATGCACTCTTCCTACAAGAAAATTTGGGGGAGGGCACTTCTATACTTACTATTCTCAAGACGATTTTGCCCAATTGGACCTTCGTTACTTTGGATGCGAGGGGTAGATCCAGGGGCTGTGCGCTGGGCATTAATAACTGCACCACCTGGATGATTAGCTGTTGGGGCAGAGAAGGCACTATAGGTATGGAGATTCAATTGTGGGCACTTGCGCTTCCTATCCTACTGATTAACATTTATGGGCCATGTGTTAATAGAGAAGTGTTTTCACTAGAAAATTTGGCGCAATTTCCGACGGCCAAATCGTCGCCATTCCGACACACAGTCATCGCAAGAGCGACAGTTCGAGGACGGGAAAAACGTGGTTTGTCATGCGGTCGCAATTCCGACGCATTTACAAAGTGTTGCACTACCGACACCTTTCTGTCGCTTCCAAACACACGTCGCTCTTCCAACGTTTCCCAAACCAACGTTTGTAAAGTGTCGCCATTCCGACGAAATTTGGTCTGACATTTTTAACGTCGCTCTTCCGACGTTTGTAAAGTGTCGTCATTCCGACGAAATGTCATCCGACGTTTTGAACGTCACTCTTCCGACGTGTCTAAACTGTCGCATTTCCGACGCCGTACAAAAGTTTCAGAAGACCGATGTATTTCAAAAGTGTCGCAATACCGACGCTCTCCAGAAGCGTCGCAATATCGACGCCAGGAAGAACTGTCGCAATTCTGACGAAATGTGGTCCGAAATTTTCCGACGTCTTTGTGTTGTCACTCTTCCGACGTTTCTAGAACTGTCGCAATATTGACGGACATCACAAGACCGACGAAAATGGAAATCGTTCAAAATGTTAGAAGAGCGACGCTTACAAGGCGTCGGTATACCGACGGTGGTTTCAATTTAAAAAAAAAAATGAAACTTTAAAACAGGACAGTAAATCTCCAATGTTTGTTATCACAATAAGAAATCAATGATCAGTGATCACGTCAAATTTTCCTGGTAGCGTGACGGGTCTAATAAATTTTATTGTAAAGGTTGCTGGCTAGTGACAACTGCAGCATTGAAGGAAATGCATTAAAGAAAATTAATGAGGCTACGAACTCCAAGCCAACTGGCAACAACCCTGATAATTTTTCTTACCAACTTCCAAGTTGTGACTCGGGCTTTAGACTCCAAAGCTAAGAATTTTCTTTTCATCGTATTGGAGAAGAGAACTGCAACCTGCAACAAAAGAGCAATTCCTCAGTCTCACTTCTCACGACTCGGAGTCATTCCTTGTTAACACGGTATGTGGAAATTTTGATAAGATAACTTTCTTCACCCTCGTTTTTACTAAATTTATTCTTTTGAAAAGGGCCTGGTTCCATTTTAGAAATTTTCAACTTTCGACTTCTAGAATTTGTATATATGATTTTTGGACTGAGGTTTTGTTATTAATGAGGAGATAGTGTCTTGGTTCTATCTATATAAAATAACTGCCACTTTTTTTTCTTCATGTTCAGGGTTTTTGATTTTATCAAACCCTATATCTCTTTTAAGCATGCCTGCAAATTAATATATTCCAGGAATGTACACAATTCCAGGCTTCATGTACAACATATTGTATCAACTATATTTTAACAAGTGATTTGCATGCCCATATAGTGTTACAGATTACAGGGCTTCATTTGGAGAATAAATGATAAGCCTGGGAGCACTAAATCCAAGTAATTCCCCTCATCCCTTAAAAGACACCTCTAATTATAACTAGAAATTTCAAATAGTTAGTAAAGGAAAAGTACAAAGATATAACACATATGTGTTGAGCCAAAAACCTGTGCATTCACAACAAAACTGGGATGGATGAAACTTAAAAACAATTATGGACTTTGAAAAAAAATCGTCTTATGCATACAAAATGAAAGAAGCATTGGCATACTACTATGTTTACAAATTTAAGGACAGGCAGAGTGAGTCTTCGGGCAACACAGTTTCATGTGGAGACCCTAGATCCTTGTACCCACAATATCTAGTGACTTAAAAAATGATTGCCAAAACAATGCCTTTGCTATGCATGTAAGAACACCACCTGTATAATGAGGGAGATGTAATATTTTCCAAGAAGCAGATTTATACAGAGTGGTGCAAGATTGTGTATTTATGGAAGATACAACTGATTTTGGCATGAAACATGTATCCAAGATTTCAATGTGGCCTTATTTTAGAGCCCATTGATGATTTACTATGAAACCTAAACTTTCAAAATAAAAACATTGAAATCACAGGATCTCCATCACGAATATCATAAATATTAATTGTCTTTTGGGCACTGGAAGTAGATACCATAAGAGGCCCACATGGCCTGTACCACCAATGTTGATTCTCTGGCACAACATTTGTAAAGCCAAAATTTCTCCCCGAGACATCCCTCTCTGCCAAAACTGAAGAGATGGTACTGGACGTTGAAGTGAAGGCCTATGATTCAGTATGGAATTCCATAATTTATTTATTATAAAATTCCCATGAACAGAAACCTGAGTCCAATGTACAACCTGCAGATGCTGCCACAACATATTTACCAGAGCGACCATCTGAACCAGCTGCTCTGATCAACCAGCAATCACCCCACATGTTTGGGGTAAGCCCATATGGAGCTTTATATTTAGCCTTCTCCTGGAGATTGGAAAAAAAAAATACTGAGTATTACTCATACATCAACTGCCCTTTATGTTAAGGGAAAATTTAAAGAGTGCATAAATATTCTTGAAATCCCAATCATGGTTTCTAGAAAATTTCAACATTCTTTGAAATGAACTACATCCTATTTAAAATACATCAAATATTTAGGCAAATCATTTTTTTAAATAGAAATTGGTGAATTTTATTTCAAATATAGAAATTTAAACCATGAGAATAATCTAACCCCTAGGATTTTCCCTATTTCTAATAGAAAATCCAAAAATGTATAAATTATAACACCCATAAACCCCAAAATTAAGTACAATAATTAAAACCTCCACACCTCTGAATTTTCTATATCATGAAAAGAGCAGCATCCATCATCATGGGAAAGCAAAACCGATTCTCCTTCTGATATAAACCATCCTACAGTAGATGTCTTATGGCTGAGTTGATTCAAACGATCAAAGGAAACCTCTTCAGTTTCTTCAATATTGCCAAAATGCTCTGGCTTGTTTTCCTGATCATCATCAAAGTCCATATTTTCATCACATTGAATTAGTTAGGGTTCATTACGATCAGGTCCAGTGCCTATTGCAGAGCTTCGGACATCCAATCCAATATTGGAACTACCATACCCATTCCCATTAGAGATTGTAAATCCTGCTTCTGGCTTTAATTCGGTAAGTTCAAGAGCACTGGAACTGGATTCAGTTGATTTAGACTTGGTATAGTTGTCCTCTAATTTGTATTCCGATACAACACTATACTTGTGCTTCAACGCAGACAGAAATTCTGCAGCAATGGGATCTTCATCTATGGGGCTTATGGATCTGCCCTCAAAAGCATCATGAATATCTGATTCATTTTCATTCAACTGATCATGCAAATCCACCCTCGTCTTCAGCACAGCAAGCTAAACTGAAGGCTGGTTTTTCAGCAATTTATGGTGGGGGTAAAGCCTGTCTTCCAGATCTTGACTATTTAAGTGTTTAATTGGTTTTTTTAGAGACCTGACCATAGAATCAAATGAATCCTGTGAATCCTACGAAATAATAAACAATGGTAAGGCCATTATTTATTGGTTTGAAATAATAAACAACATTCAACAAACCCTCATAATTAGTAAATTATTTAAAGACAATGTTGGCAATATGTTTCCTGTATCCTATTATATGATTTTCCTTGATGGCAAGCTCTGTATTTAATGGAGAATCGATATAAATAAGGACGAGTTAATTCATGTGTGAACATATGTATGCATCCTGATGAAGGATAATTGACATCTGTAAGAAACCCTGTGCTCTGTATGTTGATCGAGGAACCGATGTTAATACGGTTGACAGTGTATCCAAACTAGTAGATAGTGGAGTTATATATATTCGTTAAATATATGATGGAAGGGTCTACGCTATTAGTAAGGAGCTGACTGGCTTTCATGGAGAAAGGAACGAGGAGCGAGAGCAAACCAGTTATAACGCGAAAGAACTAAAACAGAGTATTTGGCATTGAACTTTCGGTGGAACACGGACTAACCCTTTGGAATCATGAACGGAACTTGGAAGGAAAGAGGTGAAACATAACAAACGGAAGTGCGACGGAACCCTACGTGGAAGAGCGGAACCGTGACCGAGAAAACAGTAAATGTGGTTTGTGGTTTCTATCGCACCACCTTCAACGGGCAAGCAGTTTTCAAGAGGTTGGGAGCGATTCCATAGAACGCGCGACACGCGTCATTATACGACTCCACAAAACCGCTTTTCACTGCGCACCATCGCGCATTATTGCTTTACCTAGGATGCCCAGCGATATTGATAAGCACCGTTGATCTGGGAAGGGGTCATCGGATGGTGTTCATTTGCTATAGATGCGCGAAAGTTATCCAAGGTACCGCGCGCCATCGCGCGTTATCATCCGTGCATCATCAACGAACGATATCCGTCGGATCATCTGATGCCGAGCGATGTGTTCTCTGTCGTCGGATGGAAACGATCATAAGCGATGGGCCCCAGTTCTTTAAATTATATTGATTGGGCCATCGATTATGTATGTGGGGACGGAACCAAAGGTCTATTTAAAAGCCTTTTCATAAAAGCGCTGGTTATTACTATAAATTTCTATTATATATTTAATTGCCAAAGGTTGTGAATAATATTTATTTATCAAATTCCATGAATTTGATAAATAAAAGAAAGAAAACCATCAGTGGCACGTTATTGGTACTTTACCTTGGCTATAGTATTATTTGGCGGAGATAGAGATTACCTTTGGGAAAATTCGAGCATGGAAGAACAAAGATCGGGATTTCAATTTGGATTGGTTCGACTTTTAATAATACCATTAGCAATTGAATGGTTTTGACCCATGGTTTCAATAAAGGCGAAAACTTTTTTTTTTTCAGAAGAAAAAAACTGCTGTATATATTAGAAATTAAATATAACAGTACATGATCGTCATTTCATTCTCATCTGAAATAAATCCAGAGCGATAAAGACCAAATTCCCAAATACATACGAATATAATCCCTGATGAAGGGAAAAGATTCAAAGTACTTGGCAAGCAAAATTACGGGTAGGTTAGCCATACCCATCCAAAATAAAACAGACCATCCCTGTGTACAAAACAAACAGAATATACATATAACAGCATCATCATACATATGTAATTGGAATGGTAAGGATATACAAGCCAGAAAGTAAGAATTCAGCATGAGAAAACATATGAAAGAGATAGAGAAAGTCTTCCAAATTTTTCTGGCTCAGAAGAGAGGGACTTACAATAGGCTCGCTTGAAAGTGTCTCCATGCATGATCGCTCGATATAGGAAAAAAAACATCCTTTGTCAAAATTTACACAGGCTCCCTTGATATATAATTCAGACAGGCTCACTTGGGATTGGTGTAGAAATGCAAAAACATCCAGAAATAAAAATTTTACAGGCTCGCTTTGATTGTTGATGAGCCAGGCTCACTTGTGGATGGAGATGACAGGTGTACCATAATTTTTTGACCCATATTCAATCCGCGAAATAATAATGTTCCCATCTTGAAAGTTAATTTCCTCTCGCTTGTAGTTTTCATTGTGTGTATCCATGGGCTAGATCCTTAATAGTATTGTGCTCGAACACCACCTGTAGATAAATCGAAATATAACAGTCATAGCAGTGCCTATATTATTCAAAATTGGAAGGATATCAAAAAGGATCGATAAAAATTATGGGAGAGGAATAGTCGATTCCCATATCTGTACACCATCTTGGAACTGAGAAATATGCATATCTCCAAAAACAGCATTGACACCCCTCTTGGAAAGAGCGTCAGCCCTGGTGTTACTTTCCCTATATATATGGGTAATAGGAGGACAGTTCATATTATGCCAAATCCGCTAAATCCTCTGGCTCCATCCCTGTAGTACAGGAGTTTTCATAACCGATCTGTGTGTAATCCAATCAATGAAAATCATGGAGTCACCATAAAAATGGGGGTTTTGCAATTGAAGATTCGAAGCAGCATAGAGGCCACCCCAGAGAGCCATAATCTCTGCTTTATTATTAGAGCCAGGGCCCCCATTCCAGAAAATATGGATTCTTTCATTCTGCGATAATTTTATCCACACCCCACAGCCCATGATGCCTTCCACTGATGCCCCATCAAAATAAATAGCAGGCAGGACAATCTCATGAGGCCTATTCCTAATTGATAGATCAGTGATCCTTATAGAAGGATTTGTAACATCAGCAAACCATTTTGTGATATTTGAGAAGATGATATGAATATGGAAAGGTCTTCCTTCAAATATCAGGTTGTTCTGTCCTTTCCACACCTCCCAAACAAAATAAAAAGGAATGGATCTATATGTTCCATGAGACTTATCCCATTCCAAAATCGTTGTCATGAAATTTGTAACAGTCCAATTTTGGTCCATAAATATGGGGCGAAATAGACTCCACAGCTTTTTAGTAACAGGGCAGTTGAAAAACAAATGATCCATGTTCTCTTCCTCCATACAGTAGAGTGAACATCGATTGGGACCTATAAACCCTCTTTTACAGAGACTATCCCAGGTAATAATCTTACCCTGCCACACAAGCCATCCGAAAAGAGTTATCTTAGTAGGAATACTACGGTGCCAGAATGGATAAAAAATCTTGGATGATGAGAATCATAGTACGAGGTGTGCATGCAGAGGCATTGTAAATAAAAATCTCTTTATGAGATCTGCATGATCGAACTCTGTTGTCTGATAACGCTGAATCCATGATGCACCTATGGAGTTGATCGAGGAAATTAAAAAGCTCTAGGAAGATCAGCAAAGAAATAATAAAGATCTGATGCAAGTCTGATGAAGAAATTGAAGAAATTCGGTGGATCTGAGGGTTGAAGTCTTCTGCATAGAAGTGGAAGCTTTCTGCCAGTTCAAGCTGGTGTTAAATTAGGGGGTCAAAGCTCCCTTCCAGGAGAGGCTGGAGAACGAGAGAAGGTTGAAGCCTTCTGCAGGTTGGTGCCTGCGTGCTGGTATGAGTCTGCGCCAGCACAAAATTGTAAGATGTTTTCTTTATAATAAATATTGAAGACTGAGACGACAGCAGTGGTGGTTTTCTCCCAAATTGGGTTTCCACCTTAAATACTGGTGTTCATATGTGTTCCTTTTGTGTAATGGCTTATTCTGTTATTTCTTTTCACATGTTTACTAGAAGAATGATGCAATAATCTAAGTAAAGAATTAACAGCATAATAAGATCTCTGGTGAAAAGTTTTCAGTCATCCCTAAATACTGATTCACCCCCCCTCTCAGTATTTTTCCCAACAGACAATAATTCCTACATATTAAAATATAAAGTTATAACATACCAGCTCATACTCGAACATAGCATCTGTATCAATATTCTTCTTCTGTATCTTCTTGATCTTCATCCAACTGATCGACATCTATATCAACATCTGATTCAGAAACGGTGTTGAAATGATCGACCATGTCATCATCATCATCAATTATGTCATTTTCGATAATATCCTCATCGACATCATCATCAATAATTGTTGCCTCATCTCCTGTGCCTGGTTCATCTTCTAAGATATCTTCTTCATCTGTCAATGCATCTTCCTACTCATCTGCCACTGCATCATCTTCTTCTTGATCAATATCATCTTCTTCCTCTACAGTATACTCTACTGGCCTTCCTCTTGGATCATATCTAATAGAAAATGACCATTCGTTGTCACTTGGAACCTCTGAGTAAAAGACTTGTTCGCATTGGCTTGGAAAAACATACCGATCTTTTCCTGCTTCAAACTGCGATGTTTTAACCATTGGAAATCCATTGTCATGTTGAATAAGTGTTCTATCATCATCACGTACATTCATTCGTAGCCTATACCATTTGACATCGAACAAAACTATTTTGAAGGAATTAAAGTCACACTCAACTATATCATCTAAGAACCCATAATATCTATTTTCAGATTCTCGAGGATGTTTGTCACTCCTAGAGGAAACATTAGTGACCTAGAATACTGCAATTATCCCACTATCAGAATTTTTCCTGTTATCATCCAACTGTTTAACGCAAAATTGACGACCATTGCACCACATAGCCTTGTGGTGTTTCAACTGGAATATGCCAAACATGAAAAAGATGCATTCTCAATTAATAATTAAACATATAATTTACACAGCATGAAAATTAACTGAAAAATCAAACTTCTTATCACATTATAAATATAGTATAAAATAAGTAATGAATAAAATAGGTGAATTAATTGCTTACCTTTCTATCTTTCAAACCATATGCTAAATCTATTTCCCTGTCCGTAACGTTCCCATCTCCACTACGATATGCTTCTCTAATCAATTCAGACAGTAGTTGCCATGATAACCTACCGTCGTTACGTGCTTTACATGTTTCAATCCATTCACTCATCCACTCAAGATTGTTTGCAATGTATAAAAGTAGTGCCTCATAATCTTGAGCACCTGAATAAAAAAACAATAAATCACCAATATTAATAAATATTACTTATAACCATGGTAAATTATATTAATTAATAAACTATGAAAGAATAAGACCTAAATGAATATAATGAACATATACATGATGTAAAAAAATGAAACATTATATGTATTATACATAATAAATCTTTTACCTCTCACTTTCTTCATTCTACCTTTTCCCAACAGGTGATCCTCTTCAAATTTTTTGATGGAGTTCACATCCCAAATGCAATCCACCGCCTTCATGGCTGGCGCAGCTAATTTAGGAAGATAATGACTAATATACACCATGGATTGATATACCACATATCCCTCCACCATAGAACCCTCAGGTCGTGCTCTTTGTTTAACCAAAGCCTTCAAGGATTTCAGGTGCCTCTAGACCATCCACATTGACCTTGTGTGTACTGGTCCACACATTTCAATCTCCTCAACTTGGTGTATCAAGTAGTGTTCTTGTGCATTGAAAAATTTTGGAGGTAGATACTTTTGCATTTCACACATTAGCCGAAGAATTTCTCTCTTCCAATACTTTATTTCATCTTGATGGATTTCTTTCAATGAAAACCATCTGCAAATCATTACGCAAGGTTATTTCAATGAAACATAATATATATTTCATTACAAGTAAATTAATACATCATTTCATCAAGTACGAAAAGAAATTGTAGCAATTAGATTTTGCGTATAAATCAAAACTAATTACCTCATGTATTTACTAAGACCATATATAACTTGTTTGACATTGTTGTCGAAGTCGTTTGGGAGAGATACGGGTAGAACATACTATAACAATAAAAAATGAATCGTTATTGGTTTCCAAATTAAACAGAAAAAAGGAAAATTTAAAGTATGTATTCAAGCAATAACAAACAAAAACGTATACCAAAAAAATTACCTTAATAAAGGTATGCCAATCATGTGTTTTCACCCCACTGAAGTCACCTTTCTTCGTTAAGATATTATTTATGTTTGAAGCAAAACCTGTTGGAAATTTAATTCTTCTAACGACCTCTTTTACATCATTTCTTTGTTGTTATGTTAATAACCATGGAATATTATTATAATTTCGACCTCCATTGTTATTTGATCTGTCGATCACACTTTTCATTGCATGATTCGATTTCTCAATGTCAACACAAATTTTGTCAATTTTATCTCTATCATGTGCACCATCTATGGTTCGCCATAACATTTCTGTCACATTCTTCCCGACATGCATTGTATCAAACAAATGAGCTATTTTTAGGTCCTTATAGTAGGGCAACCTCGCGAATTGAGAAGGATAACATTTCATTCCAGGTGGAAGTACAATATTAGTACCTTCACGATGACAATGACCTTGATATCAAAGAATAAAATAAATTAGAACAATATTAATTATAAAATACAATAAAATAAATTCATTAGTTAAAACAAAAATTCCAAACATTACATAAACAAATAATATATATATATATACACACAAATTACGTACCAACTGCTCGACGATTATTAATTCTGTTATATTCCAACATCCATAACTGAGGTGTCATTCTTCGTGGTTTTAATCTATTTTCTTCTTTATCATTGAAAAGATGTTTTTCAGTAGTACGATACTTATGGTTCCTAGGGAGGAAGTGCCTAAACTCATCAAACACCATCTTTTTTAAGTCTAGCGAATGACGATACTTCATCTTAGGGCCACAAACTGGACATGCAAATCTACCCTTTGTTTGAAGACCTGCAATAGATGGATCAATAACAATTAATATACTATGAGATCATTTTTAAAAAATGCAATATGGTATATCTAATTTAGATAACTATGTATTATATTAAAGTGCAATGAAATATTACATACCACAAACATGTGTTAGTCCTGGGGCATCATGAATTGTCCATACAAGCATTCCACGACATTGAAATCTCTTCTGCTTGATTGGTTTAGTGATCTCATACATAGTGATGACATACCATAACTGTGTTAGCTCATCGATAAGAGGCTCAATATATACATTCATATCTTTGACCTGGTACTTACCTAATTGTTCAAAATTACGGTACATAATAATTACTCCCATGATATATGTATATATAAGTAAGTAAATAAATAAAATATATATTTATGCAAACAACGACAGAAATGAAAATGTTACATTCAAAGGAATAGTGTATCAAATACCTGGAATAATCATAGTCAACATTATGTGCTCCCTCTTTATTGACATCCAAGGAGGAATGTTATTGTTGATAACGAAGATAGGCCACACTGAGTAATTAGATCTAAGCTCTCTGAATGGATTAACACCATCAGCTACCAATGAAAGCCTGGCATTACGAGGTTCATTTTTAAAATCTACATATTTTTCCTCGACTTCTCTAAATGCAAAACCATCTGCAGGCATTCGAAGAAAACCATCTCCACTTCTATTCTTTGAATGGTAATCCATAAACGGTGCTATGCTGTTACACTTTAACATTCGCTGCAAACGTGGAATTATGGGAATATGACGAAGAACCTTTTGAGGCACCTTTTTGGTTAGTTGATCTGTTCGATATCTACTGGTACCACATTTCGGACATTCTGTTTTCAATGCATGTTATCCGTAATATATAATATGATCTTTAGGACATGCATCTATAGTGTTATATTCCATTCCAAAGTGTTTCATAATAGCACGTAGATCTCGATATGTTCGAGGTAAAGTATTTGGCGATGGTAACAAATATTCACCCAACAATATACAATAGAAACAAAAAGTAGTGTCTTGTAAAGATTATTAATCATATATATATATATATATCATAGTTATTAAAACCAGAATCGGTGACCGGATCGGTGGAGCTAATGAACCGGGTTTCAAACCGGAACCGGTCTAACCGGTAGCGGTCAGATCTCAATGAACCGGTTTTAAAAAAAATACATTAAATAATTTTTTTTTAATAAAATGAAAAATAAATAAATAAATAAAAACTATTTTTAAGATTTGCAACCATGATTCCAAGCCAATAGAGGCAAAATATGAAAATTTTGCTCATTTATATACCATGCAAAGGTGAATATATCAAAATGGCACCAAATGCAATACATATCATCGAAAAATACATAAGCAAACTTGTTGAAGTAATGTATCAGGTTTCTCTTATATTATTCACTGTGTTTTATTGCTAAGTTAATATTATAATATACAATTTGTCCCTGCTCAGATCTGTTGTCAATTCATTGTATCAGCCTTAAAGACAATTATGGGTTCAGTATATATATATATATATATATATATATATATATATATATATCAGACCAGAATTTTGAAGATCTTGTATTCTTCATTATCTATGTTTGCTTGCCAATAAATTTCTAGAAAAACATCTACAACACTTAGAGGTATTGAATTGGTTTATGAAACCCACTATTAGTGCTATTTGTAACAATTTGAGAGAGAATTACAACTTCAGCAGTCTGCTCACAATGTGTTTGACAAAATTTATCACTGAAAAGATTCATTAAAACCCAGAAAACTCAGTAGCTAGTTTAGTGCATTTCCAAGCGGGAATTTTCTAGTGGTCAATTTATTATTGCCAGTCACATTTTCATTAGGTTGTATGTTGTTGTCCCTTGAGTGGCGTCAGACCATTTGCATCAGTCTTGATGCCATGATCAAATTGCTTGTATGTTGTGCGAAAGGTTTTGTATTTATGCTGCTGCTATGTGTGAGCAGAGAGAGAGGGTCTGACAGTTCCTAGCTGAGTGTGAAATAAGGTTGTTGCTGATTGTTTTGAGAACAAAAATTGTCATCAAGTACACTTGATGAGTTGCATGGTACCAGGGATTTTATGCTAGCCAGCCTTGTATTTATCAGTCATCATGTGTATTGTTGCTACTATAAGTTGTTGAGTATGAGTTATTAGACAAGTTTGTTGCTAGTATAATAGAGGAATTTGCAGCTCATGGAGGAGACACTGAGGAATTTGCAACTCATGGAGGAGCACCTAACCGACCGGTTAAGTACGGAACTGACCGGTTTATGCATAAACTGGCCGGTTCCTTACTTAACCGGCCGGTTAGGTCTGGTTAACCGGCCAAAACAGGTGAGAATAGGCTATTGACCGGGTTGCAAGACCGGTTCCAACCGGCCGCTGTCCTGACTGGTCGGTTTTGATAACTATGATATATATATATAAGTTATTATTTTACACATTTATTACAATTAAAAAAAAAGGGAAAATAATCAACATTTACATATATGTGATCATATATACATATTGCATATCTTAGGAGTTGTGTCATACATCTGTTCGACAAATTATTCATAACCTTTAAGTTCACTAGCAACAATAGCAGAGAGCTGGTGAACTTAAAGGTTATGAATAATTTGTCGAACAGATGTATGACACAACTCCTAGGGTATGCAATATGTATATATGATCACATATATGTAAATGTTGATTATTTTCCCTTTTTTTTAATTGTAATAAATGTGTAAAATAATAACTTATATATAAGTTATTATTTTACACATTTATTACAACTAAAAAAAAGGAAAATAATCATCATTTACATATATGTGATCATATATACATATTTCATACCTTAGGAGTTGTGTCATACATCTGTTCGACAAATTATTCATAACCTTTAAGTTCACCAGCAACAATGTAGCAGAGAGAAGAGTTGCATTTGAGTGTTCAAAAGTCGTTCACTTGACCTTTCAATCAGAGGTACATCATAAATACCGTCACTGCTATCTCCACCATCATCATGCGATGTCATACATAGTGATGCCATGCCATAATTGTATTAGCTCATCGATAAGAAGCTCAATATATACATTCATATCTTTGACCTGGTACTTACCTAATTGTTCAAAATTACGGTACATAATAATTACTCCCATGATATATGTATATATAAGTAAGTAAATAAATAAAATATATATTTATGCAAACAACGACAGAAATGAAAATGTTACATTCAAAGGAATAATGTATCAAATACCTGGAATAATCATAGTCAACATTATGTGCTCCCTCTTTATTGACATCCAAGGAGGAATGTTATTGTTGATAACAAAGATAGGCCACACTGAGTAATTAGATCTAAGCTCTCCGAATGGATTAACACCATCAGCTGCCAATGAAAGCCTAGCATTACGAGGTTCATTTTTAAAATCTACATATTTTTCCTCGATTTCTCTAAATGCAGAACCATCTGCAGGCATTCGAAGAACACCATCTCCACTTCTATTCTTTGAATGGTAATCCATAAACGGTGCTATGCTGTTACACCTGAAAATTCGCTGCAAACGTGGAATTATGGGAATATGACGAAGAACCTTTTGAGGCACCTTTTTGGTTAGTTGATCTGTTCGATATCTACTAGTACCACATTTCGGACATTCTGTTTTCAACGCATGTTCTCCATAATATATAATATGATCTTTAGGACATGCATCTATAGTGTTATATTCCATTCCAAAGTGTTTCATAATAGCACGTAGATCTCGATATGTTCGAGGTAAAGTATTTGGCGATGGTAATAAATATTCACCCAACAATCTACAACAGAAACAAAAAGTAGTGTCTTGTAAAGATTATTAATCATATATATATATATATATATATATATATATATATATATATAGTTATTAAAACCAGAACCGGTGACCGGATCGGTGGAGCTAATGAACCGGG
Organism: Pinus albicaulis; assembly: GCA_034641835.2. Taxonomy (NCBI): domain Eukaryota; kingdom Viridiplantae; phylum Streptophyta; class Pinopsida; order Pinales; family Pinaceae; genus Pinus; species Pinus albicaulis. The sequence continues at coordinate 111,898,507 of CM076569.1, forward strand.
TTTCGAACCGGAACCGGTCTAACCGGTAGCGATCAGATCTCAATGAACCGGTTTTAAAAAAAATACATTAAATAATTATTTTTTAATAAAATGAAAAATAAATAAATAAATAAAAACTATTTTAAAGATTTGCAACCATGATTCCAAGCCAATAGAGACAAAATATGAAAAGTTTGCTCATTTATATACCATGCAAAGGTGAATATATCAAAATGGCACCAAATGCAATACATATCATCGAAAAATACATAAGAAAACTTGTTGAAGTAATGTATCAGGTTTCTCTTATATTATTCACTGTGTTTTATTACTGAGTTAATATTATAATATACAATTTTTCCCTGCTCAGATCTGTTGTAAATTCATTGTATCAGCCTTAAAGACAATTCTGGGTTTAGTATATATATATATCATACCAGCATTTTGAAGATCTTGTATTCTTCATTATCTATGTTTGCTTGGCAATAAATTTCTAGAAAAACATCTACAACACTTAGAGGTATTGAATTGGTTTATGAAACCCACTATTAGTGCTATTTGTAACAAGTTGAGAGAGCATTACAATTTCAGCAGTATACTCACAATGTGTTTGACGAAATTTATCACTGAAAAGATTCATTAAAACCCAGAAAACTCAGTGGCCAGTTTAGTGCATTTCCAAGTGGGAATTTTCTAGTGGTCAATTTATTATTGCGAGTCACATTTTCATTAGGTTGTATGTTGTTGTCCCTTGAGTGGCGTCAGACCATTTGCATCAGTCTTGATGCCATGATCAAATTGCTTGTATGTTGTGTGAAAGGTTTTGTATTTATGCTGCTGCTATGTGTGAGCAGAGAGAGAGGGTCTGACAGTTCCTAGCTGAGTGTGAAATAAGGTTGCTGTTGATTGTTTTGAGAACAAAAATTGTCATCAAGTACACTTGATGAGTTGCATGCTGCCAGGGATTTTATGCTAGCCAGCCTTGTATTTATCAGTCATCATGTGTATCGTTGCTACTATAAGGTGTTGAGTATGAGTTATTAGACAAGTTTGTTGCTAGTATAATAGAGGAATTTGCAGCTCATGGAGGAGACACTGAGGAATTTGCAACTCATGGAGGAGCACCTAACCGGCCGGTTAAGTACGGAACTGACCGGTTTATGCATAAACTGGTCGGTTCCTTACTTAACCGGCCGGTTAGGTCCGGTTACCGGCCAAAACAGGTGAGAATAGGCTATTGACCAGGTTGCAAGGCCGGTTCCAACCGGCAGCCGTCCTGACCGGCCGGTTTTGATAACTATGATATATATATATATATATATATATATATATATATATATATATAAGTTATTATTTTACACATTTATTACAACTAAAAAAAGGGAAAATAATCAACATTTACATATATGTGATCATATATACATATTGCATACCTTAGGAGTTGTGTCATACATCTATTCGACAAATTATTCATAACCTTTAAGTTCACCAACAACAATAGCAGAGAGCTGGTGAACTTAAAGGTTATGAATAATTTGTCGAACAGATGTATGACACAACTCCTAAGGTATGCAATATGTATATATGATCACATATATGTAAATGTTGATTATTTTCACTTTTTTTAGTTGTAATAAATGTGTAAAATAATAACTTATATATAAGTTATTATTTTACACATTTATTACAACTAAAAAAAGGGAAAATAATCAACATTTACATATATGTGATCATATATACATATTTCATACCTTAGGAGTTGTGTCATACATCTGTTCTACAAATTATTCATAACCTTTAAGTTCACCAGCAACAATGTAGCAGAGAGAAGAGTTGCATTTGAGTTTTCAAAAAGTCGTTCACTTGACCTTTCAATCAGAGGTACATCATAAATACCGTCACTGCTATCTCCACCATCATCATCTGACTCACCATACAAGTCTTGGAGCATTTTATTTGTCCCATCATTAATGTGAACTGTCTCATTACTATCATCATGATCTACCTCCATGGGATCATTAAAATTACCTTCATCATTCGCTTCATGTTCTTCACCTTGTACAACATCATTTCCAATACTAATATTTGCTGCAATATTCTCTTGTACTGGTGCATCATCATCTAATCTACTACTATTTTGCTGTGGAAGCTGGTTGATCATCGGCAAAAAGTTGGGGGGCAACTGTGCCTTTATGAAAATTACAAACATTAATAATTAAACATTATTGCGCATATAAAAAATATTAAAATAATATAAAATTTTACGATATAATCAAAATGAAGATAGATAATTAATTACCACGGGACGATAGTCATTCGATCCACCATCAATGTGCCCATATTTCCTACAATGCACTATTGCTGTTGCTATTAAAACTCTAACATTATTTCTCATACAACATTTTTTACAAAGGCAATAAACTCTGCCATCACCCCTTTCACCTTTTTGAATTTTTTTTCCAGCTCCAATGTTTTCTTCCATTGATGCAAATTATCCTATAAAGAAAACAATAAATCTCTCTCAATGGTGTAGAAAACCCAAGACTTGTTGAACTCAATGGGAGCTCAATATATAAGCAAAAAGAAAATAAAAGTGGGCATTTCACAAATTGTGAGCTTTTTACAAAATGTGGGTTTTTTACAAAATTGTGGGCTTTTTACAAATTGTGGGCTTTTTTTATTCTTAATGCATTTTCTGTAGAATACTAAACAGATTTGTCCAAAATTTCAGATGCAAACTGTAGTCTCTACTACGTTTGGAAAATTGGAGGTTTATAAAAGATAAACTGCGAACAGAATTTTACCACTATGATAAGAAGCTGTCAGAAGCATTCCTTCTGCTTCACAAACGTGGAAATACCTTAAGAATGCTTATGGTTGATATAAATATTAGAGCATGGCAGTCAAATGTAGTAGTTATGCTAAAATACTGAATAACAGCTTGAGAGTGCTCTTCAGATACTGTACGAATGCACCAAATTAAGGTTGTACCATTACTAAAGATAAATTGCCAAAAATAGTCAATTTTGATATCGTGAAGTTATGTCTTTCTCAGTGGAAAACTGGGGATAGGATGGAAAATATGAGAGAACTAAGTTCCAAGGACTAAAAAACCAAGGCCAACATAGTTCTGCCTTGAATCAGAGACAAAACAAAGCTGCCCAAAAAAGTGTTTGAGAGCACCCATTGAAGCTCCTATATATAGCAGAGTCAACATTTTCCTATTGAAAAAGTTTGAATAATCAAAGCCACAGCAAGATCAGATAGCCACGATCCTAAATGAGAACCAGAGCCAAAGCTAAGATAGATCCACGTTTAGCAGAACAAGACAACCATAGCAGAGGATTTGACCACAGAACCAAATCATGAGAGATAGCAAGATTATTGCTTCCACTGTGGAAATGTAGAAACTATACAAGCGCTTTGCTTCCAGCAAATTTCATTGTGACAGTAATTTCTATGGTGTTGTAAGCGCTCATTAGTAGAATCTTAAAGCCATTCTGGAATTCTTTTAACCTGGAGAGGGTTTTCTGTGGTTATAAATCCTCATGTTCAAATTCCATTATGGATTGGTTGTGTTTGATATTATTTTTTTACTGTCCACAGTTTAATTTTTGCACAGAAAATTATCATTCTAAAGCAGAGCAATTTTGCGATGTTTCTTTTGCTTCCTATTGTGAAGTATTTCACTCAGAACTCTACTCGTTGTAACAGAGGTCTTGGGCATAGAACAGGGGACTTGGGTTTTTTGGAATCAAACTTCAGGTTAAGATGCTCATCTAAAGAATGGCACAGTGAGCCTTAGCATGGAGTTGGGAGTACCAATTTGAAGTGCAGGTAAGGCATTGTACAATAGACTAGTTAGATTTCTGGACCCTAATACAAAAGTTTATTCTTCTTTCAAAATGTGTTTCTCCTTTTCTGTAACCAATGTGGGCCTTGTTCTTGTTTCAATTGGGGATGGATGAGCATTTTTTATTGCTCCAGATGATCACACTCTGGGTAGCCCTGGAGGCTAGTTGGGGGTGATAAGTCCACTAGGTCTCAATGAACTGTTGGCCTAGCTGGGGAATACTATTGCAGTGGAATTTGATACTATTTTGGATGTTGAATTCCATGATCCTAATGGAAACCAGTACCTTCAGCGCCAGTACCTGTTCACAAAAGAGGGTGGCATAGTCATTCATGCATGCAGAGAGGGTGAATTTCAGGCATTGCAACAGGAGGTGTTGTTATTGTTGCATTGGCCACTAGATTGTTTTTCTGGTTCTGTTACAAGCGCAGAGTATTGAAAAGGACAGACAAATTTAGTTCAAATATTGTGAAATTGCCTCGGAAATTCACCTACAAAGAGTTCAAAAATGCTATGAAAGACTTTTTTTGAATGTGATTGATAATCGATAATTGCAAGCAAGGGTAATCCCCTTGTGAAACCGAAATTTCTGAGCATTTTCTAAAACCTGATGACGGAGTCATTGTAATGAACAAGCGCCTAGGTCCATATTACGTCCAAATCTACCAAGCACCAAGATCTATAAAAAAAAAATCCACAGTATCTGCTAACTAAGAAGAAGAGGCAGAAAATGTATTCTGCTTACCTGTTCGAATAGTGGTTGGGGTTTACCACGGCAAAAATTTGACAGAGCCCATGTAGCATTTCGTATTATTGAAATTCTGGCAGTATCATTCAACTGGGCAAGCACCTGCCTCGGAGCTCCATGACTGAGAGAAAGATCCCTAAATGATGCAGAGTCTCCAGCAATATTTCCCAAAGCCCAAACAGCCTTACACGAACACCAGTTGAACTTAAAGTTGGGTAGTAGTTTTTTAAATCAAATTCCAAAATTACAGACATATAAATATAGTTGGGAAAAATAATTTTATGCCTCTAAAATGAACGTGCTACCTGTTCTCAAACATTATCATTCTCAGAGGTAAGAAGTTCCACAAATATAGGTAGTGCTCCGTAATCAATCACAACCTTTGTATTCTCAGAGGCTCCAAAAAAACCCAAATAGGGTCAACCCTACTACAGGAGGAAGGGCCTGCAGTAAGAACTTACCATTTCACAAGAACTGAGGGCGAATGTTGTTCTGCAAGAGCTGAGGGCGAATGCTGTTCTGCAAGAGCTGAGGGCGAATGCTATTCTGCAAGAGCTGAGGGCGAATGCGCGCGTGATATTGATATCAGACGTTAATGCAGTTTTTTAAAAAATCATTTTTATGTAGCGCGCATTTGAATTTTAGCATTTCAAATCATTTTTATTTACATTTGATTTTTTCATTTATATTACAAGTGACAAACAAATTTCTACAAGAGGTTGAAATTTTTACTAGATAGCCATGAAAGACTAATTAAAATTGCTTAAAATTCAAGTGGAACTTCAAAATAAATGTAATTGAAGGTTCTCTCCACTAAATTTTTGCAAAAGTGCTTACATTATTTAAGTTATCTAGGATATTTTTTTGTATTACACAATCAAAATTAAATAATGAAATAGTTAGGTAGTCTTATTGTTTCAAATTAGGACACAATTTTCAAATGGTGATGAAGTTTCATGTGATGATTAACTGACAATATTCTCCTTTCCTATCCTTGAAAAACTATACAAGGTTCCCTGTTGCCACATGAAACCCTAACACATGTAGCAGCATAGGACCAGTCCTCCATTTTTCCCATCATAAGGCATTTTTCACATATTTGACGACTAGAATTTGCGGATTCCCGTTTTCCATGAGGTGCTAGGAAGGATAGAAGACTTAATTTTGACGTTTGAAATTTTTTCAAAAATGTTCTTACGCCCTTTAATTTCCACTTACCAATAATTTTGCAACACTAGTCCTCTTCACAATTGCAAGGCTGTACTCAAAAAGTAAGGAAAGTTATTTTTTTGGCTCACTCAATGATCCAGGTGGATACTGGTGGCCACCCGCCTATTCCACTTGGGGCCCCACCATTGTCTCTTTCAGTTTTTCAGTTTCTGCACGACTTACTATTTTTAGCATTTTTTCGGGTTCTGAACTTCCGGAGCCATTTTGAGGCCCTAAACGACGTTTTTTGGGCATCACGCCTCTAGCTAATATCATTCTATATCATTCTGTTTCAAAATTATATTCGTGGCGAAAGTTGTAGTCCTCAGATAGATCTTTCTAATGATGTATCATGTGCATCAAACAGAGATAGTATGCCAAAGTTACGTCCCTGGGAAGTTGAAACACCATTTTACCCAAACGAGGCCCATAGTTTTGGCGCTTCATCTCCTAGGGTTAGGTTTTTGGATGTTTAGGGTTCTCCATTGTTTCTCAATAATAAATAGGCCCTCTGGCCTCATTGTAACTCAGTTCAGAGGCCTGTAGCCGCCACATCTCTCCTCAGAGATAGCTACCAGCGCCCTAGCTAGTTTTATTTCCATTCTGTCTATAAGCAAATTTCAGTTCTTTGATATTAATAAAATGAAGTGTTATTTCCGCTGCATCTCTGTATTTATGGTTAGGTTTTTATTCTATTGCGTTCCTGCATAAATCCGGATCAATGGTATCAGAGCGGTCTGCTTTTTCTCGATCCTTCTTTGGATGTCCCCAACGAGGTCGGGGTATAAGGAGTTAGGGCTCGATTTGGTGGAACCTTTGCAAGATCAGCCTCGCAAACCCCGACGGACGCCCATGGGGGACAAAAAGAAATATGAGGGAGTAGGAGATCCTATCAAAATATTGCTCAAGGAGGCCCTCAAAAAACAAAGGAACGCGATGATGGATAACTTTGCCCAGATCCTTCAACGGCTGCCCACCGGTGGTGCATCTGTTGTGTAACCAGCTCCAAAAAGAGAAGAAAAGAGATATCAATGCCTTAGAAATGAGCCACTTCGAGGGGGCAACCTCCAATACATTACATAAATGAACAATTCTTGGATGATATAATTTACAAAACCTCCTTTCTATATAGGAGTCCATGGGGCCATAATGTAATCCTAGTGGGCCACAATGTAATCCTAGCCGACCTAACAATAATAATTTAAGGGCACAATAATAACAAAATGGGGGTTACAAGGGTACAATAATAACAACAAGGGGGTTACACTAACAACAATAAGGGACTATACTAGTAATATAGGGACCTAACATGCCCCTCTCCTTCAAAAAAAGTGTTGTCCTCAACGCTTGAGTAGCTCTGGGTGCTTTCGTATAAAATTCTCATCCTCCCATGTAGAATCTTCAGTGGGTAAGTTCTTCCACTTGATGAGATACTCTGAAATTGATCGATTCCGTAGCTGTCGAGTTCTTGTTTCCATGACCGCTTCAGGTTCCAATATGATTTTCCTTCCTCATCAAGTTCTGGCAATATTGTTTGAACTGGAAGATTTTCACCTATAACCTTCTTTAAGCATGAAACATGGAAAACTCGATGTACTCGCGAAGAAGCAGGAAGCTCCAATTTGTATGCCATAGTACCAATCTTTTGCAACACCTTGTAAGGACCATAGTACTTTGGCGATAATTCATTATCCTTCTTAGCTTGCTTGAGGGACATTTGTTTATATGGTTGTAGCCGTAAAAATACCCAATCTCCTACATCAAAACTTCTCTCGCTGCGATGTTGATCTGCCTGCTGTTTCATTCGATTTTGTGCCAAATTCAGGTTATCCTTTAAGAGTTGGAGAACTTCTTGCTGATGCTCGATGTGATCTTCCACTGCTTGAACCTTCGAACTTTCCCTTAAAGATGATGTGATGGATGGTGGATGATATCCATAAAGTGCCATAAATGGGGTCATTTTTGCTGCAGTATGGAAGGAAGTGTTATACCACCATTCAGCAAGAGGTAACCACTTGACCCATTGTGTTTGTTTATCAAATACAAAACAACTAAGATATCCTTCCAAACATTTATTTACTATCTCAGTTTGACCATCAGATTGAGGATGATAAGATGAGCTATGAGCTAATTGAGTACCCAAACAAGAAAATAACTCCGTCCAAAAATTTCCCATAAAAATGGGATCTCTGTCACTCACAATAACCCTTGGGCTTCCATGTAGCTTTTGAATTCTGTCCACAAATGTAGTAGCAACTGTACTTGCTTTAAATGGATGAGATAATGCACAAAAGTGTGCATACTTGGTAAGTCTATAAACTACCACCATGATGACACTCTTTCCTTTGGACTTAGGTAAACCTGTGATAAAATCCATTGAAATCTCCTCCCAACGTTGACTTGGAATGGATAAAGGTTGTAGAAGACCCGGGGTCTTAATTGTCTCAACTTTATTCTGTTGGCAAACCAAACATTCCGCTACAAAATTTTAAATATCAGATTTAAGGCCATCCCCAAAAATTCTTTCTTCACCCTGTGGTAAGTTTTTAAAAATCCTGAGTGTCCTCCTAAAGGAGAAGTGTGCAATTCCAAAAGAATCTTTTGTTTTAGTTGGGAATTCTTACAAAGATATAAGCGATCTTTGTACCATAAGGAATCATTTTTCCAACTAAATGTATCATATGTACTAGGATCTTGTTGCAACTTTTGAATGAGTGTCCATACATCTTTGTCCTTCTTCCATTCATCTCTTGCTTCGGTTATCCAATCCGGTTGGATAATAGAAATGGCACAAAGCAATGCTTCCACCTCTTCATTCTTTCTTGAGAGTGCATCTGCAACAACATTAAGCTTTCCTTTTTTGTAGATTATTTCAGAGTCATAACCCAACATCTTTGTGACCCATTTTTGCTGCTCTTCTGAAGATAGTCTTTGTTCCAAAAAGTGTTTAAGACTATCATGATCATTTTTTACCTTGAAGTGTCTTTCCATTAGGTAAGTTCACCATTTCTTTAGTGAATGCAGTATTGCTAACATTTACTTCTCATAAATAGGTTCTGTAAATACTTTCCTTTGATTGGACAACTTTCAAAAGCAATGGGTCTTCCTTCTTGCATTAAAACTGCACCAATTCCATTTCCTGAGGCATCACATTCCACAATAAAGGTTTTTGTGAAGTCTGGCATAGCTAAGACCGGTCCTAGGCACATTGCCTCTTTAAGATGTTCAAAGGCCTTAGTTGCTTCAGGAGTCCATGAAAATGCATCTTTCTTCAATAATTTTGTTAGAGGTGCTGCTATTCTCCCATAATTCTTAACAAACTTGCGATAATACCCAATTAACCCGAGAAATCCTCGCAACTGCTTTATGGTCGTGGGGACTTTCCATTCCTTAATGGCTTTAATTTTGTTAGGGTCTAATTTAACACCCTCGTGAGATATAATATGACCCAGATATTCCACCTCTTGTACTCCAAAGAAACATTTGGATTTTTTTGCATATAATTGTTTCTCCTGCAATAGTTTGAGCACCTTGTCAACATGTTCAGCATGATCCTTCCAAGACCTGCTGTAGATTAGTATATCATCAAAAAATACTAGCACAAATTTTCTAAGGAAGGGTTTGAAAATGGAATTCATCAACCCTTGAAATGTAGAAGGTGCATTGGTAAGGCCAAAGGCATGACCAAAAATTCATAATGACCCTCATGAGTTCGAAATGTTGTTTTCGGAATATCTTCAGTCTTCATTCTAATTTGATGATATCCTGAATGAAGATCCAACTTGGTAAAATAAATTGCTCCATGTAATTCATCCAATAATTCATCGATCACAGGAATGGGAAATTTATCTTTAATGGTGAGCTTATTGAGCTCCCTATAATCCGGACACATTCGCCATGATCCATCCTTCTTGTGTACCAATACTACGGGAGCAGAGAAAGAACTTTGACTAGGTTGAATTATACCCGCCTCTAACATTTCTGCAATCATACGTTCAATTTTTCTCTTTTGGAAGTAAGGATATCTATAAGGCCTGATGTTTGGAGGAACACTTCCTGAAATAAAATGAATAGCATGATCATGATCACGAATAGGTGGGAGTCCTTTGGGAGTTTCAAACACCTTGGAATGATTGTCCAAGACTTGTTGGAGATTTGCAGAAATAGATGATTTTGATGTCGGAACTTCTAGTGAGCATAATTGTGCAATTACGCCTCGTTGTTATTTCTTTAGAAGCTTTTTCATGACATTAGAGCTTATTATCCTTCCTGGCTTCCCTTCAATACCCCGTAATTCGACTTCCTTTCCTTCTGAAAAAAAAAATTTCAAGAAAAGTTCTTGAAAATTAAAAGGTACTGTCCCCAAAGATTGTAACCATTGTACTCCTAGTACAACATCAGCACCTCCCATAGGAATGGAAAGCATAGGACTAGTCAATACATATTCCCCCATGGTTAGCTTGATATTATGGCATTTTCCAGAGCAATTTATAGTTCCTCTATTTGCAACCATCACTTGACATTCTGGTGCTAGGTATAGGAAACATTTTAATTCCTTGGCTAATTACATAAATGAACAATTCTTGGATGATACAATTTACAAAACCTCCTTTCTATATATAGGAGTCCATGGGGCCATAATGTAATCCTAGTGGGCCACAATGTAATCCTAGCCGACCTAACAATAATAATTTAAGGGAAAAATAATAACAAAATGGGGTTTACAAGGGTACAATAATAACAATAAGGGGGTTACACTAACAACAATAAGGGACTATACTAGTAATATAGGGACCTAACAGCATATGAATCCAGCAGCCACTCTGGAGGTGTGACTCCTTTTAAGGTACAAGTAAATTTTGACATTCCCATATTTGAGGGTCAAATAGATGCAGATGTCGTAGATAGATGGTTGAATCTATTAGAAGGATATTTCTCGGTTCATGACTTTTTCGATAGGGAGAAGATTATTTTTGCACTCCTCAAAGCTGCCCCCCATGTCAAGGACTGGTGGGAAAGCCACTGTGAGAAAAAGGATGAGACAAAACCTTCTCTATTCTCGGTCGTACCCACTTGGAATTATTTCCGAGACGCCGTCAAGGAACAATACTATCCCATGGGGAGCTATGAGTACAAGTACATACAATGGACCACGCTGTGGCAACAAAGGGATCAAGATGTGCATGAGCTGACGAATCTGTTCCATACCCTGCGCACCAAGTTGGGTATCAAAGATTCAGAGAAACATCTGGTGCTAAATTATCGCAGTTGTCTGCACAGATACATTCAGGAGGTAATGGAGTTCCTCAACATCTCCTCGCTTGGTACGGCATACCGGTATGTTGCCAAGATTGAGCAGAAATTCAAACAGAAGAAGCGAGACTTTGGATCTGCGAATCAAAAGCAAGGGAAAGGTGCTCCCAAACCATATAAAAAGGACAGAGCCAAGGCACGGTGACTCAAGACAACCTGTCGAAGCCACAAGCAAAGAAAAACACTGTAAAGCCAAAGAAGGACATGGGAAAGTGGTGTGAGTTCCATAAGAGCTCCACTCGCAACACAAGTGAGTGTCGGGCCAAGCAGTCGCTGGTGGCCGAGATGCGGGCTTCTGAGTCAGATGCATGCTCTGACTCTGAATCAGAACCTGACAAGGGGAATGACAAAGGGAAACAGATTATTGATGCGGAGCCCAATGCCACTGTTGCCACTACAAAGATCCAGAAGGAGGAACATCTCTTCCACTCCCAGATGTGGGTAAAGGGCTCCCTGGTACAGTTCATTGTCGACAATGGGAGCCAAAAGAACCTCATTTCGACAGATGTCGTGAAGCGATTGGGCTTGCCGACCATAGCTCACCCACATCCATACACCATCAGGTGGCTTCACCAAGGACAAGATCTCCACGTCAGCCAGCAGTGTCGCCTTCCCTGTAGCATCAAGCCCTTCACGGATGAGGTATTATGCGACATTGTTCCTATTGATGTTTCTAATGTATTATTAGGACAACCATACTTGTGGAAGCATCATGCAGTGTATGAGTCTCGGCCTTGTGCTATTATTGTTACTTTGGGAAATAAGTTGTACAAGATACCAGAGGTACCACCTCCTACTACTATCTCTTTGTTTGCTGCAAAACAATGCAGTAAGCTCATTTCCCAAACAAGGAAATTCGTTTTCCTGATGATCCGCCCCCAGGGCAAGAAGAAGACTATGGCCACGACCTCTAGAAAAGGCTCCTCTGCACGACAACAACAAATGGATAAGGTTGTGGAGGAGTACGGGGACATTTTCACCTCACCCATAGGGGTTCCTCTACACTGTCAAGTCAACCACCTGATTGATCTGACCCCAGGTGCGCCGCTACCCAACGGACCGATCTATCGGTGCTTTGTTCTGGAGAACAATGAAATCAAGAGGCAGATTCAGGAGCTGCTGCAGAAGGGTCACATCCGACCAAGTTCATCAGCCTATGGGAGCCCAATAATTTATTATTGTGAAATCATAGTTCTAAATTATCTCTTATTCTGTGAGAAATGTAATCTATTAATTGTAAGTAGATTCATTATAAAAATTCAAACTGATTTTAGCATGAATGATGACAATTTATATATTAATTAGTTTTTAAGAGTATTTGTATTATGTAGGAGCACTGGAAAGAAAAATCAAGACTTCATTTTCTGTTTTCCTTATTTTATTGGGCTGAATTGGAGAAAATTGAATATGAATAGTGAGTTAATTGTAAGATCAATGGGCCAAGGCCATACATCAGCATTGACCACAGTGGGGAAGTATAAAAGCATGGATATTCATGCAAGTATAGTTATTAATGTAAGATCAAAGTTAACTCTTAGCTTCACTAAAGAAATAGAAGGCAAAGATCTAGCATCAACTGAAATTCACGTGAAAAAAGTAGATGAAAAATGTACAATCATCCAATGGAGAGGTAATCTATAATTATCCAGTAAGACTCTTGGCTATGCCTTGAGACTAAACTAATTCTCAATATTTTTGAATAATCATCCATTGTAATTTAGTAGGAAAACCATAGTAAATCATTGTCCAATGGCCATGCAAAAATATATAAAAAATAATATTTGTTGGTTGTTTTTCAATAGGTGGACCATGATGGGACCATTGAGAAGGTGGGGGTGTTTTTTTAATCATGGAAGTGAGGTTTAGTAGATTGATAGTCAAGTTACCTTTCCCTATAAATTTTCTCGATCAAGTTATTCATTCATTGAACTTTGATTCATTCCCACTGTTTTGATACACAATCCAATCCAGTTGAGTCTTGAGTCTTCATTGAGAATGGCATTCATAGGTTGTCAAGAAAGAGGTTATCATGCACATGCACTCTTCTTTTCTTGGTATCTTTATAACTATGTTTAGCCCAAGTTCTATATTTTTAAATTATCATAATAGTTCGTGATTATTAAGCTTTTATTTTGTCTTTTAAGAATTTTAATTTAATTATTATTAATCATTAAATTAAATATATATATATATATATATATATAGTTATTATAGTTATTAAACTCGCCCACCCACGTTATTATAGTTATTAAACTCACCCAAGAGTGCTGTCAATCAGTTCTTAATGTCGACTGATCGACGTTTAATGCCATTTACTCCTGGTGCTCCTCGATACACATTCGCATGCCGCGACATGGCTCAGCCTCCAGTTCATACTTATGGTGGTTTATTGCAGTCGATTCACAGTTGTACGGTAGACTGGGTTGTTATTATGGAGCGTCCCTCTGGTCTGAACAGAATTCCCCCGCCTGTGAATCTGTGGTGCGCTCCAGGAGCAGGGCTTTCTAATGTTCGCACTGTAACTGGTAAGAGGAGCTGTCTCAATTGTTGTTTGGATTTTGGAGAAAATCTCCACTTCTGCCACGCTGGTTCCTGCAAGCTTGCTTCTATCGCCCTGTTGCCCCTCTTGCCTCAGTCTTCTGTCCATATTTTGCCTCCCTGCCCTGCTGTCTCGAGTGCGAATATGCCGCGCCTCAGGCAGAGAATGCGCTGCCAAAGAGGCTCCACGAGGCGCCAAATTCGACGCTCTCCCTCCACCTCTTGCACCTCCTCTGCGTCTATCTCCCACTCTGACAGTCAACCTAGAGGGCGCCTTCTCCGCTCGGGCCATCGCCTTGCTTCCCCCACTCCTTCCGCTCCTCCTGCTCAAACCCACACCGCGGATTTTTCCTTTAACAGTACTCTCAATCAACCCAGGGTGACTGCCTCAATTACGGTCGTATTTCGTGAAGAGCCTCAGGAAATTGTTCCCAGTTCTCGCCCGGCGGAATGCAGCCTCTCGGCGGCTCGGGATTCGGCGCAGTTTGTTGGGCTGAAGCACCCTGATAGTGCGAACGTGCAGGGTCAGATGGGCAAGGCCACGCAGGACCAGGCGAACAAGGAAGCGGTGGGTCAACCTACTGAGAGGCAGGACGCAGTGCAAGCGAGCGAGGTGCAGATTACTCCTCCTCCTCGCGGGAAGGTGATCCATTCTGTTGCTGACCTGTATAATTCTGACGGGGAACCAGATGAATTCTGGTGCAGAGTTGTCTACGAACCTGATCCTGATGAATAGTTCCTCCTCTTCACTCTGGTTTTTTTCTCTATTTCTTCCCATTCTCACGGGCCTGTTCATATACTGTTTCCTGCTGTCTCTGAAAATGCATCTGTTTTTTTTGCTTCGATATGGTCTCCAGTACTACAATTCTCTGGTTCCCCTGCGCGGGATTTTTCAAATGAATTGTTTCAGACTGGTTTCCCTCTTGCAGGGAAGTCTTCAAACTATGGTTTTTTGTTTCAAATGCCACAGCACTCGGCAATGATAAGGCTTCGGCCCGCTGTACTGTACTCCTTTTGTTAATAGAATTACTTTTACTTAGAAAAAAAAAACTTTCATACATGAGAAAATAGATACTGACAAATGGTACATCATGGCCCGATTAATTTCGCTCAGCAATTTCAAATGGTATAACATTTAGTCAACAGTAATCATCAATTTCTGCACACAGAGACTAATTTCTCTGGAAGCCTGAGATTTATTTGGCTTGTTATTCTTATAACTACATAGACATAATTAATAGAGAGATTGAGAACAGAAAAAAATCTAGCGCTTAGTCTCCACTACTCAACATGATTTGTGAGAAATAATACATAGATTGATTTCTCTGAGTGCCTTAGCGTTCTTTGGCTCATTTTTTTAATCACAACAACAATAAAAAATGCACTGAGGATTTTTTCTTAGTCCGATTATGCAATTTTTATAAGACAGATTATGCAATATTAATAATAAACATAAATTTATTGCAATTTAGGGAAAGCTTGTTCATGTTTTTTTCTTTATATTGGAAGTTTACTTGATTTTTGAAGTAATTTTTAGTAGATCATAGCATATATTGAGGAAATATTAGTTTGACAAAAATCAGTTATTTCTCTTGAAACTTTAGGTATTAAAATTCCATGACACAGATATATCACACTCCAAAATCCAAAGAAAATGGAAGAGCGTTCAATTTTTTTAACCAAACTTTTCTTAGTGAAGGGTTAATTTATTACGAGAACATCATTAATGAAGTGAAAAATTTTAAACGTAACGTTTATTGACTAGAAAAATAATGACCAAAACGTCAAAAAAAATTGTGTGACGGGTAAAGAGAAATCCAAATTCCAATCCTGCCTGCCACTTGTTGGTGAGTGGAGGTTATTCACTTTTCATTTACAGCTTACTAGGTTACTCATGTTACCAATATTTTCACATGGCTCACTTTTAGGTGACTACTTATTGTACTTCTTCTTTATAAAGAAAAATTGGTAGATAATTGTATATATTATTTGAAATCTATAACAAATCCAGGCAACAAAATTACAACAAATAGAAAATTATGCAAAAAATTCACCAGGGCACTACTAATGTGTAGATACCCTATCATTTCTTATATCCTCATAACTTACCAACACCTACTATATTGGTATACACATAATATGGCATTTACCTAAAGTATTTCATATGTATCTAGAAGTAAATAAGTTGTATGACAATTGTTATGGCGGATATAAGATGTGTATTATAGTTTATATTTCAATTTTTCTTAAGTAGCATGGATGTGTGGTTCATATAGTGACTACAATTACCAAATATATTTCAGTGAAGATGTGAAGATGATCTCTCATTAGGTCCTAATTACTTAAAGCATCATTAATTAGCTTTCCAAATGAATAAAATATGTTAACAAATTAGTAAAAACTAGGAAAACAAATCATGCTTTAAAAAAATATGGCACAATGAGTCACACTTTGAGATTTATTTAATTACTCATCAAGTGTCGCTAAAACATATATATGATCACCATTACCATAGAAATGGGACATGTGACCATCATTTTGGTTTCGCCAATGACATTCCACATCATGAGCATTGTTTAGGGTTGATTGTGTTGATTTCTTTTAAACAAATCATTTATACATTTTATGGAAATTATGAACACAATTTATAATCACATTACAAGATCATGATGTATGGATATTCCTTATCATTTCTTAGATACTCACAACTTACCAACACCTAATAGATTGATATACACATCATACAGAATTTACCCCTAGAATGCCACATGTATCCTAAAACAAATTAGTTGTATGGCAATTGTTATGGTGCATATATGATGTGTATTACAGTTTATCTTATAATTTTGTTGAAGTAGCATACAAAAATTTACATAGTGATATGAGAACCACTCTCTAGAGTATACATCGATTTTGTACACATGGATTTTCAGTTGCTTTTTAAGATATATCATTGGTGATGCTCACATGATTATATAATGAACCATTAAGTTGAATGACCCCGATGTCGGGTATGTCACGTTCTCAAAAAATAATAAATTTTACTTTTCCTAATGTCCGCCAAAGCATTAACCTAATCTTGAATTTTATATAACTTGAATATTTATATTGTATATAACTTTATGTATTATTTATATAATTTGAATGGATAGTAAATTATATACCTGAATTTGAATGGATCAAAATTTACCTTTAACAAAAAAATTTACCACATTGAATTTCCAAATTAAGTAAAATTTTAAACATCTTTACTCTTTACTAAATTCAATACCATTTCCTAAATCAAAAGAAAAGAGTTAATTAAACACAAACAATCAAAATCCAAAATCTTTTAATATTTCTTTTAATTAAATATTTGTAAAATGAATATTTAAAAAGAAAACCCATATTCTATGGATAAATTAAAATATTTAAAGACAAAAATATTTCCCCATCAAAGTTGCAATATTTTAAAATTTAAGTAAATATAAATATAAATACACATGAGGTATGGTAAATAAATAAAACATATTTTAATACTTACTCCAGGACTATGGTAAATAAATAAAAATATATATAAACTAGATGTATGGTAAATACATAAAAATTCTTTTTATATTTACTCCATAAACTTTTTTATATTTAAAAAAAATTTAAAAAGAGGTTTTGTTTAGATGAAGCCTATGGGACTAATACCATGGGACAAATTAATATTGATACCATGGGCCAAATACCATATTTATAAAATAAGTATGGTAAATAAATAAATATAAAAGAGGTATAAAGAGGTATGATAAATAAATCAATATAAAATAGGTATAAAGAGGTATGGTAAATAAATAAATATAAAAGAGGTATAAAGAGGTAAGGTAAATAAATAACAATATATCAAATAGGATTATAAATAAAAATCTAAGTATATAACAAGCCTATGGGCCAAATACCATAGTAAATAAAAGAGGTATGCTAAATAAATAAAAATATAAATAAACCAGAGTTATGGTAAGTAAATAAAACCTCTTTTCATATTTACTCCATAATCTGCTTTATATTTACGAATATTTATGTTCATTAGTTTACATAACTAAGAAGAAATACATAGAGAGAGAGAGAAGTGGAGAGAGAGAGAGAGTGATAAGGGAGAGATGGAGAGAGAGTGTGTATGTTTACGAGTGAGATAAAGAGACAAAGTAAGATGTATGGAAAGAAGGGGGGAGAGAAGAAAAGAGAAGGTGAGAGGGAGGGATATTGTAATGTAGTTGGAGAGGGAGAGGGGTGGAAAGAGAGAGAGAAAGAAAGGGAGATGGGGGAAGAGAGAGGATTAGAGAGAGAGAGAGAGAGAGAGAGAGAAAGAGAGAGATGGGGGAAGAGAGAGGATTGGGGGGGAAAAAGAGAGGGAGGTAGGAGAGAAAAGGAGAGAGAGGAGGAGAGTGATGGAGGAAGAGAGAGTATTGGAGGGAAGAGAGAGAGAGAGAGAGAGAGATCAAGGAAGAGAGATGGAGTTAGGAGAGACAGAGAGAGGAAGGACGAGAGAGAGGACTTGAGAGAAAGGAGGAGAGAGGGATCGATAGAGAGATGGAGTTGGAGGGGGAGAGATGTAGGAAATAAGAAATATAGAGAGTGAGGAGTGGAGAGAGAGGAGTGACAAGGGAGAGACAAAGAGAGAGTGTGTATGTTTGGGGCTGAGAAAAAGAGACAAATAAGGAGAGATGGAGATAAGGGGGGGATAAAGAGATATAAGAAGAGAGGGAGGGATATAGTAACATAGTTGGTGGGTGAAGAGAGAGAGAGAGGGAGAGACAGAGATGGGAGAGAAAGGGAAAGAGAGGAAGGAAGAGAGAGGATGTGAGAGAGTGGAGAGAGGGATGGAAAGAGAGATGGAATTGGAGGGGGAGGGAGAGGGAGGTAAGAAGAAAGACATAGAGAGAGAAATGTGGAGAGAGAAAGAGAGAGAGTGATAAGGAAGATGGAGAGAGAGGGAGAGAGGACAAAGGGAGGAGAGATAGATATTAGCGGGGGAGAGGGAGAGAAGGGGAAGATAGAGATATAGATGGAAGGTGAAGAGAGGGAAGAAGAGAGAGCTGGGGAGAGGAGGGGATTGACAAAGAGATTGATATATATGGAGCGCAAGAGTGTGTGTGTTTATGGGGGTAAGATAGAGAGACAGAAAAGAAGAGATGGAGGGGGATATAGATATGGATGGAGGGTGGAGAGAGGGAAGAATAATTCTCACACTAGATGGATTGATATAAGTGGAGATGGTGATCTATAACCCTATTCGATTATTTGCACTATATGCATCGATTTTAGTGTAGATATTTATTTCTAATGATATTTTATTACTTGCACTAGATGCATTGATTTCAGTGTAGGTGACGATTTCTAATACAATTTGATTGCTTGCACTGAATTTTTTGATTTCAATTTAGATGTTGATTTATAATTATATTTGATTACTTGCACTAGATGAATTGATTTCAATGTAGATCATTTCTAATCCTATTTGATTATTTTCACTAAATGCATTGATTTAAGTGTAGATGGGGATCTCTAATCCTATTTGATTTCTTTGAGTAAATGCATTGATTTTAGTGTAGATGTTGGTTTCTAGAGAGAGAGAGAGTGAGTGATAAGGAATATGGAGAGAGAGGGAGAGAGGACAAAAGGAGGAAAGAGAGATATTAGCGGAGGAGAGGGAGAGAAGGGGAAGATAGAGATATAGATAGAAGGTGAAGAGAGGGAAGAAGAGACAGATGGGGAGAGAGGGTGATTGTCAAAGAGATTGATATATATAGAGTGCGAGAGCGTGTGTGTTCAGGGGGGGTGAGACAGAGAGACAAAAAAGAATAGATGGAGGGGGATATAGATATGGATGGAGGGTGGAGAGATGGAGGAATATTTCTCTCACTAGATGGATTGATATAAGTGGAGATGGTGATCTCTAATCCTATTTGATTATTTTCACCAGATGCATCGATCTTAGTGTAGATATTTATTTCTAGTGATATTTGATTACTTGCACTAGATGCACTGATTTTAGTGTAGGTGGTGATTTATAATACAATTTGATTTCTTGCACTGAATATGTTGATTTTAATTTAGATGTCGATTTATAATTGTATTTGGTTACTTACACTAGATGAATTGATTTCAATGTAGATGATTTCTAATCCTATTTGATTGTTTGCACTAAATGCATTGATTTCAGTGTAGATGGTGATTTCTAATCCTATTTTATTTCTTTGAGTAAATGCATTGATTTCAGTGTAGTTTTTGGTTTCTAGAGAGAGAGAGAGTGAGTGATAAAAAAGATGGAGAGAGAGGGAGAGACGAAAAAAGAAGGAAAGCGAGATATTAGGGGGGGAGAGGGAGAGAAGGGGAATATAGAGATATAGATGGAAGGTGAAGAGAGTGAAGAAGAGAGATATGGGGAGAGGGGGTGATTGACAAAGAGAATGATATATATGGAGTGCGAGAGCGTGTGTGTTTAGGGGGGTGAGATAGAGAGACAAAAAACAAGAGATGGTGATTTATAATCCTATTTGATTATTTGCACTAGATGCATCGATTTTAGTGTAGATGTTTATTTCTAATGCTATTTGATTACTTGCACTAGATGCATTGATTTTAGTGTTGGTGGTGATTTCCAATACTATTTGATTGCTTGCACTGGATGTGTTGATTTCAATTTAGACGTCTATTTATAATTATATTTGATTGCTTCCACTAGATGCATTGATTTCAATGTAGATTATTTCTAATCCTATTTGATTGTTTGCATTAAATGCATTGATTTCAGTGTGGATGGTGATTTCTAATCCTATTTGATTGCTTTGAGTAAATTCATTGATTTCAGTGTAGATGTTGGTTTCTAATCTTATTTGATTGCTTGCATTAGATGCATTTATTTCAATGTAAAAGTTATTTTCTAATCTTATTTGATTGCTTGCATTAAATGCATTGATTTCAATGTATATGTTGATTTATGATTTGATGTAATTGGATATATGACAATGCATTAATTTTAAAGTGATTGGATTAACAATATGCATTGATTTTAGTGTAAGCACAAAAAATTATTGACAATGTACATTGATTTTTGTGTTATAGTAATTTAACCTATTAATATTGGAGAGCAAGAGAGACAAGGTATCATGTTTACTACAACAGCTCGAGCTAAAGATTTAATTGGTTTATGATTTAGATTTTATTTTTCATATAATTCATATGAAAAGATAACAAAACTAACAAGGGTGACAATAAAAATAGTAGAAGAAAATAGTTTGAGATTGATCACAATGAAGACTATTTGTAACATGAGTACATTCTTATTATTCACATTTTCTATATTTCAACACTATTATTGTCACTTTGCATTCAAAAAAATTATTTCATCATTTTTCATCATTATAGTTATTAACAATATTTATCATCTCAACAAACTAAGGTAAGTAAGAAAATTTAAAATTAAAATGACCAAGTTAATCTCAAAAATATTTAGCATATTTAAAATGATTATATTAATATTTGATATATTTACATATTATTGATAAAATTAATCATATCTTCGATAGATTTTCCTTGGCAGTACATGACGGAAGCCAGCGTAGATCCATCTTAACTCCGGATCTATCAAGCGCCGAGAGGGATCAAATCTCTCGAGGTGCAAACCTTTTCTCAAGTTTTGCACTCAAAAAAAAGGTTTGCACCTCGAGAGATTTGATCCCTCTCGGCGCTTGATAGATCCGGAGTTAAGATGGATCTACGCTAGTATAGAATTTACCCCTAGAATGCCACATGTATCCTAAAAAAAATTAGTTGTATGGCAATTGTTATGGTGCATATATGATGTGTATTACAGTTTATCTTATAATTTTGTTGAAGTAGCATACAACAATTTACATAGTGATATGAGAACCACTCTCTAGAGTATACATCGATTTGTACACATGACTTTTCAGTTGCTTTTTAAGATATATCATTGGTGATGATCACATGATTATATAATGAACCATTAAGTTGAACTATGAAATTATTCCTCACAACACACACATATTGATGAATTAATAATTTTTCTCATATAATTTTTTTAATCTATTTTGAAAAAAAAAAAAAATTATATATAATTATTTCTAAGAATAACAAGAGAGAGTTCCTTACCATATCTTCATAAAACATATAATAGTGACGTTTGGAGGCAATTGCGACGTTTGGAGGGAGTTGTCTAGCGGTGATTTGGGGCATAATGTCGCAATTGCGAAACTTTTTCTAAGTGTCGGTATTGCGACACTTTTCTCTAAATGTCGGTATAGCGACGGTTTCCCAAGATCAATGGCTCAAAGTGAACCCAATAACTTACCTTTTCCCCACACCTTTCCTTTTGATCGTGGCCATTCGCTCGTTGAATCCAGATCCGACAGTGCTAATACATTTCCGCGCTCATAAAGTAATCGTTTGATGTTTTGGCAAAGCCGCGTGAAATGGGTGGTTTTTCCAAACCACCCGCGCTTACGTGTCGCTACCACGTTGTATCACGTTCGAAAAGCTAGTTTCCGCTTACCACCATTTACCCTCGCAAATATCACTGGCGGTATTCCCTAAACCTCACCCGTTTAACCCGAGTTTAATGTCATTTAACTATGGTTATACCATCGTTTAATACATTAAAATTATATTTTTCATTCAAATTTTCACCTTTTCGCTTTAAACCTGTAAAAACATTGCATAACTGTTTTTCCTCAAAATCACACCGTTTGAACCTTGAGAAACTTTGCAGAGCCATTTTCAACCTACCAGTACCATTTTTCGACGCCCATTGCCCTGAATTTCCATTACAAAGTACTACATTGTCCTCTGCGAAGCCATTTTCAAAAAATTGAAGACTGAGCACCTCTGCAACGTCTTCAACCGAATTCCGCTGGTTATCCAGGTACTTTTCTTCGAAGTTGCCCTCTGAGATTTCAAAATTCCTGTCGATTTCAAATAATTACCAAAGTTACTGCAAAAAAGTGTCCATTTTTCAGGGGAAACTCTGTCAAAATTTCCCTAGAATCCCTAATTGCCCTTTCTCGCAGTTTTTTCCATACCCTGGTCCGTTTTTCTGTTGAAATCAATTTTAAATACACGTTATGAGCTTTAAATTCCTTGCATTTCCTAAAAACCCTGCTCAGAAACCCATGTTTCTCGTAAAGGAACTTAGCAAACCGTTTAAGCTTTCTTCGTTCATTATTAAAAATGACCAAGAAACAGGTAACCCCCAAGAATGGAGGCCCAAAATCTCAAAAGAAGTCTTCTGCAAAGATTCCTCATCCTATGTCCTTCAAAATCGACAAACCAACTCCTATACTCACGGCTGATTCTATAGAAGTGGTCAGACCAGTCCAGCCTCCAGTCATTTCTCCAGAGAACAGCCCTTTAGTTGATCTAGACTATAGAATACTAGACCCTAATGTAGAATTTAACCTATTTGATGTCTATAATTTTTTCTATGGCAAATCAGTGGAAAAGAGTGACAAAGATATTCCAATTTGGGAATCCAATCTGCCTAGATATATTGTCCCTCTCACTCATTTTTTTCCTGACTTTATCAGATTATGCCAAGCCTATTATATGCCAGAACAAAGATGTATTGTAAACAAAGAAAAAGATATATTGTTTTACATCACCGAAGAGTCGACAAATTCCATGCTGCAAATGAATCATGACCCCAATTCTGCTTCCCTATCAATAGAAGATTTAACCCAACTATATCTTGACTTGGAGTTCAATACTAGATTCAAAATATACCAGAATTTTTGTCCAAATCAAGTTGATATTCCTAAGTTAAATCCTCCTTTCGACACCGTTTATTTCCTAGATGAAACTAGACAGATTGTCTCAATGCTCTCCTTCATACTAGGATACGTCAGTGATGAATTCACTGATGTGGCTATCCTAGGTTTTCTGTCAACTCTAAGCGCTGGTCAATCACCATCCATTCAGTTCAGTTTTGCTAGATTTATTTATGAAAGTATGCATTATCAGTTATCCAAATTACCAGAAGAAGGAGTTTTCATATACTCCTCTTATCTACTCCACCTCTTCCTATATTATCAAACAGATAAGTTTCCAATTGAATGTGAGAAAGTGGATGCAGAAGTAAAAGTTCTATCAGTAGTATTTTGGTCATCTATTCTAAGGAAATGGAACAGAAAGTATAGTTTTACAGATTTCAATGACTCATTTATAGCCCCTGCTATGTATCTCTTGGAAAAACAGGAGATCCCTAGGATCAATGATGAGACAAGAAGAATTCTGTAGTTATCAGAGAGCTACAAAACTGGAGATTGGTATTTATATAAAAATCATACAGAAATCATAGTGTATGGCTCATCCCTGGCCCCATATAAGTCACCCAGATTTGTTACTACAAGACTATTTGCTTTAGAATATCTGAGACAACTATTGAATGTAAATGAAATCAACTTCATAGCTTTCAAGAAAAAGACCCAATTTAAGCTGAAAAATCAAATTGGGCCATTCATTGTGAATAACAGAGAAGTTTTCAATGAGATAAATGTCAAACTTAAAGAGTATAAGTTCCCATGTAGTTTTACATGGAAGTATGACCCACAAGGTATTTTGAGTGCAGCAAGGGTAAAATGTAAGTTTCCTGTTTACTTGCATGATCCTAAGCCCCATAGTGAAAGATATGTAAATAAAATTGAATGGGAGCCAAACACCCTATCTGATGATGATTCACAGGCAGTACAGGTAATACAGGTAGACAGTGCCAAAGGCAAACAGATTGAACAGACAGTACAGGTGGCTTCTACAAGCAAAGATACTGATAATGTACATAAAAGAGACAGAGAAGGAGATAGTTTCATAGCTAAGACTATTGAGGACATAAAATTCATAACTCCTTATAGTAAAAGAAGCAAGTCAACAGAAGAAGAAAAGGATAAGGCTGTAAATATTGATATAAATGATGAAGCAACAAGAATAGTCACTCAAACATTAAAAGAGCTTCAAAATATAAAAATTGGAACACAACAAAAAGATACATTCATGAAGGAAAACCAGGCTACTGTTGATTTGCCTCCTTCTTCTCAGGAAACTGACAATACAGAGTCAGAGATTCAGATCAGATTCAGACAGATTAAAGAGAAGAATGAAGTGCTGAAGAATCAAGCTCATTCTAGATTTCTTAAGGAAAATCCTGGAAACAAAGACAGGCTTCTTTCAGCATTTGATTATTCATCCAATAAATTGGTAATGTCATTCTTGAAGCCTACAGTGGCTGAGCCAAAATCAGTGGCAGATTATTCCAAAACAGATCTTGAACTGGATGCAGATGCCATTCATGAATTAGATAAAATTGAATTTCATTGGAGCAATACTGAAATTCTATATTCCAAAATTGTCAGTAAAACTATGAAATCAATTAGGCTTGAGAAAACAGTGCTCAACCTCCAAAATCAAATGAGGTTGGACAAAGCCTCACTGTATGCTAATAATTTAAGAATAAAAGCACTAGAATATATAGTGATTGAAGCAGGGGGTGACCCGGCCAACATTGAAGGGGAAAAAGTATTAATTAAACAAAAAAATGAGGATATAACTGCTCTTAGAAAACAGTTGAAGTTGCCTCAGAGTGAAAACTCTCAAGCAAAAGAAATTCTACAGCAAAAAACAGAGAATGATGATTTAAAGTAGCTTGTACATCAAATGACAGATCAGATAAAAACAATGGAAATTCAAATAGAAGCTCTAATGAAAGAGAATGAAGAACTAAGAAAAGCACAACCAATGGTCATTCCTATAGTGATCCCCACTGTAAACACTGCTATACCATCTACTTTGGCAGAACACTTGGCACCAAAAGGAGTACTGCCAACTGCAGTGCCAATTACTTCTCTAATCTCTACCTCTTCTTCTTCATCCTCACAGAGGAGCACACTACAAGACCAAGATAAAGAGATTCTTAGTTTTAAAGGCACTATGAAAAATTTAGAAAAATCCAAAAATGATGCCTTGATTACTTCTAGAGGACATGAGCAAAGGGCTGATCGACTACAAGAACAGGTAAAGATTCTGCAAGCACAAGTAAATCTTACAGATCAAGTGGCCTTTATAAAAAATAATTTATGGACCAAAATTATTGATGGCATTCATTCTCAATGGCCTTCAATTCGGATAATTTATGAACAAAGGGAGTTACTTCAAGTTGCTAGTGCAGAGATTGACAAGACTAAGAGGGAAATTGACAAAAAACCAGCCCAAGCAATCCAAATCATAGCTTTTTTAAACAGTAAAACCAGGGAAGAGTTGGAAGAATTGAAAATTGTTGATAGAACAGAAACCATTCTTCAAATCAAAAAGGTCCTGAACAAAAGAAACATAATGATTAATCTAGAGGACCGGTGTAAAGACATGAATTTATCCATCTCAAGATTTTTAGCCAAATACAAAACATTGTCAGAAGCAGGTTTGCCTGATATTCACGCATTGAATGACAAGTTAATGCCTCAGAAAGATTATGATCTAAAAATCAGAAATCATGCAAAAGAGCAAGCGAGACAACAACTGCCTCAAGGATCACCAACAGGAAAAATACTTCTTCAGTATTTTGAAAATATGTTCTTTTTAGATAATGAGATCAGGCATATGTTCACTATCAAGCCTAACTTTTCCAAGTATACAGAGGCAGATGAAAGTTACAGAAATTTGAAGACTATGAAGATCCCCTCTACAGAAAAGTGGCAAGAATTCACAGATCTGCTGTGAATTTAATGGATAAAAAATAGGAAATTCACTTGGAAATTCATTTTTTACTATTACCTCAAATGGTAAAAATACAGGGTTAAAGTGCACAACAACAATCAGTTCAAATTAGAATAATTAGTTCTATTTTTTCTTGTAAAAAGTTAACAGCTTGCAAACTGTTTTGCAGTTGTCCCTCTTTTTAAGTTTTCTTTCCTATTTTTATTAAAACATTATCTCAATTCCTGAGATATTTTGTAAACATTTTTTTGTATAAATACTTCACAATTCGAAGTATTCAGTGTGAATAAAATTTCTCAAGACAACTATAGTTCGTGCTCTCTACTTGGCATTTTAATGTTTTCTACTTTTTTCGTGCTCTCTACTTGGCCATTGGCCTGTGGGTGATATGGAGTTGTAATCTTGTGTTGAATGTGGTAGTTTTGCAATGTTTCAGCTAATTTATTACCTACAAATTGTGGTCCTCCATCTGTGATTATGTCCCTTGGGAGACCATAGCGCACAAAGATTTGGAAAAGAAATTGTACTACAGAGTCCTCTGTAGCTTTTGAAAGTGCCTCTGCTTTGACCCACTTAGTGACATATTCGGTTGCAACTAGGATGTATGTTTTTTGGTTTGAGGGAGGACTAATAGGGCCAACAAAATCAAGTTCCCAGCGTTCAAATGGTTCAATCACTTGTTGAGGGTTCAAAGGCATTTCATCAGACTGCCCAGGGCGTCCTGCCCTTTGGCAGCTATCACAGGCCTGCACGAATTTTTTGGCATCCTTAAAGATGGTAGGCCAGTAATAGCCTGTTCGTAAAACCTTATGGGCAGTTCTACAGTTCCCAGTTAGATCCCCTTCTTCAATCTTCTTATCTGTATCTTAATGATTCTTAAGTGCCCTTTTGCTCAGATTCCATCCACTCCATCAAATCAAGCCTATACATAGCCTTATAAGGTCACCTATCTTGCCCTTAGCACATTTGCATCTCTGAGCCTTATTTCTTAGTTCTGCTTTCCTAGAGAGTTGACTCCATTGCCCAATATTCTGGTAGATCCTTCTGGTTTACCTTGAAATCTCTTTATTCCCACCAATATTTTAAAATCAAACCCAAATACACAATCATAGCTAGCCTAATATCTGTTACTAAAATAAAGCTAAATCATATGGAGAGATCCCTCTCTAGGGTTCAAGAAGGCTAGATCTTGAATTCCCAAAGTGGTTCTTGGTTACCCCTGGTGTTCTTAACTACAAAAATCCCTATCCCACAACCTGAAAATTACTAGGGTGATAACAGGCCTTGGGGGTATTATGATCCTTGGAGGAAACTCCCACAGCTAGAAGAGTTGACAGAGAAAATTGGATCGAGTACAAAGGTGTGGCAGGTGGGTTTTACCGTGCACCAATTGTTATGGTGCATATATGATGTGTATTATAGTTTATCTTATAATTTTGTTTGAAGTAGCATACAACAATTTACATAGTGATATGAGAACCACTCTCTAGAGTATACATCGATTTTGTACACATGGCTTTTCAGTTGCTTTTTAAGATATATCATTGGTGATGATCACATTATTATATAATGAACCATTAAGTTGAACTATGAAATTATTCCTCACAACACACACACACACATATTGATGAATTAATAATTTTTCTCATATAAATTTTTTAATCTATTTTGAAAAAAAAAAAAAAATTATATATAATTATTTCTAAGAAGAACAAGAGAGAATTCCTTACCATATCTTCGTAAAACATATAATAGCAAGAAAATTAATCTATTGAAATTTCATTTCCAAACATATTCATGGAGTAAAATGAAGATTAAAAGAAGATATTCATGGATTTACCTATAACATCACCTCATAATTAAGAATGTAAATGTACAATATTGATGATACATAGTTTAGGAGAAAATTAATCTATTGAAATTTCATTTACAAACATATTCATGGAGTAAAATGAGGATTAAAAAGAGATATTTATGAATTTAATTATAACATCACCTCATAAAAGTGTAAATGTACAATATTGATAAAATTTATTTATATATGATAAATAATAAACCTTTATCTCACATGTATCATATAATCTTATAAACAAACAATTGCACTGGGGGTGCAATCCTCAAAACTTTTAAACTGTCTAATGTATATGTACCTATTTAAAGTATTCGGGGCCCACATTACAAATGCCCAAAGTGAAATATTTGCGCATATGTGATATATGAGCCAATGGTTTAAATAACTATCGGGCGGTGAAACAAAACTTATAACAAAATATTAATAAAACTATATCATACATCCGGACTTCAAAAAAAATAAACCCGATTTCAATCACAAATTCGCGTTCCAAAATAGCCTGTTGATGTCACCCTAATTTGTGACGCGAAAACTTCATAGAATACGCCATATAAAAATTCGGGTCCGTTTTTTGGCTTTTCGTACGGAGGAAAAATGTGACGCGAAAATCAAATTAATTCCGCCAATGTTTCGGGTCCGGAATTCCACAATGCACACGGGCCAAAAAATAACGCGATCGAATCGCCTGCTTCCACGTGGATGGCTAATTTGGTCTATGGTCTGTGGGACCAAGTTCTTCTAAATTAAAATCTCTTGCATTTACTATTAAATTGCTCTGTTTCCAAAACAATACAGCGCTCTGTTTTTAAGTGTGCAGGGACTGTGATTTCAAAACCAAAATTGACTGTTCATCAGTTTTAGAAAGCGGTTGTTTGACAGAGCCATTCAAACAGATTTAGAAAGCAGCCAGAGGACAGGGTAGGTAGTTGAAATTAATATTTCAACATCCCTCATTCACTGAGAATACCCTCCTTGGGGCCTTCTTCGCCGGACTACGATGTGTTCATCAACAATCGTGAACCCGATGTCCGTTTCTTCACCAGGCATCTTCACAACAGTCTTGTTTCCAGAGGATTGCGAGTCTTTCTCGACAGTATAGAATTACAGGCTGGACAATACATACCTTCAAAAATCAAAGACGCAATTAAAGGAGCCTCTCTCATTATTACTATTTTCTCTCCAAATTATGCGCAATCGCAAAGGTGCCTCCATTAACTACTCCTCGCGCTGCTCTGTAAGCCGACCATTTTTGTAAAGGCATATAACCGTCGTTTATTGCATATAAGTGTCGTTATACCGATGGCGGCCAGAGCGTCGCTGACGAATCCCTCTAAACTTCGTAATTGCGACACTTAGACATTGTGTCGCAAACAGAATGTCGCTATTGCGACGGCTGCCTCCAAACGTCACAATTGCGACACTTAGACATTGTGTCACAATTGCGACGTTTGGAAGAAGCCGTCGCAATAGCGACACTTTGGGGCATAGTGTCGCAATTGCGACGTATTCCTTCAAACGTCGCAATTGTGACACTTTGTCTAAGTGTCGGTACTGCGACACATTTCTCTAGACGTCGGTATAGCGACGGTTTCGGGCAGGATTGAAAAAATTTGGGGAAATTTCCGACATTTGGTCAAAAGTGTCGGAACCAAGTGTCGGAATTTCCTCCAAATGTACTAGTGTTTGGAATGCTCTGCTGAGTTGTTCATTTCTCAAGGGCCCGCATATCATTATGGGCGGTGACCTGAATTTCTTAATGGGCTTAGCTGAATCCTGGGGCGCCCATGCTGTCCCGGACCTGCTAACTGAATATTTTTCCTCTCTATTGGAATCAGCGGATCTAATAGACATCCAAATTCCCAAGCTTCAGCCCACTTGGAGGAATAGAAGAACGGGTACTGCGGGTTTGGCTCAGAGGCATGATAGATTCCTCATTAAACAAAAACTCCTTTATCAGATGAATACCACTAGACAATGGGTTGGTATGGGTAGGCTATCATATCATTCACCTGTCTACTTGGAATTTGTGGCTGGCGCCCTTCGATCTCGACCTCCTTTCAAATTTAATTCCAGATGGCTCCTTGAATAGGATTATCATGACCTAGTGACTCAGGAGTGGCAACATTGTCACCAGCTACCAGACCGGGAACCTGCTAGGGTTATTAATGATAACCTTAACCATATTAGGGCCATGACTATCAAATGGGAAAAAAGGAAAAAGAGGTTGGAAGAAGAAGAGCTGCATAGAATTGAGCTGGAAATCTCACAACTAAATGATTCTGATCTGCTGGGGTACTGCTCTGCAGCTACTAAGGATCATCTTATCACACTTGAAGCGGCTAGATCTAAGCTACCTAGCCAAAAGGAAGCAGATTGGAGATTGCGTAGCCGTGCTCTTTGGCTACAAGCCGGTGATGAAAACACTAAATTTTTTCAACACCATGCAAATGGCCGACGGATTAACAACACCATTTGGGAACTCTCATATCATAATGGATTTAAGGCCCGAACCCACCCACAACTCCTGGATATGGGTATTTATCATTTTACCAGTCAGTACAGAGTCCCACTCCAATATGATATGCCGAAGATCATGAACATTGCCAGATATTTCAACAGGTATGTGGATCTGGAACAGGTGGAGGACCTTAATGCATCGGTTACCATGGAGGATATTGAAGGAGTCCTAAAATGGTTCAAAAAGGATAAAATTCCTAGACATGATGGTTGACCTATTTAATTTTACATGCATTTTTTCAAGCTTCTAGGTAGTTACCTACTTATTGCCATTGAAGATAGCAGGAAATATGGCAGAATTTATGATGGTTTCAACTCTACTTTCATTGCACTCATACCCAAAATTGATCACCCTAACTCTTTCCATGACTACAGACCTATCTCTCTCTGTAAATGCATCTACAAAATTATCTCAAAAATTATTTCAAACCACATCAAGCCCATCTTATCTGCTCACGTTGCCAAAGAAAAATTTTCTTTCCTCCACATAGGCAAATTCATGAAGCCATTGGTACTGCACAAGAAGCCCTGCACTCTATCAAAACCAAGAAACTCAAGTGTACTATCCCGAAAATCGATCTTGCAAAAGCTTTTGATCACCTCAACTGGACCTACCTCCATCTCATTCTCATTCAAACTGGTTTTCCCACTTTATTCATAGACTGGATCATGGGCTGCATCAACCATGCATCCTTGAGCATTCTCCTGAATGGCTCTACATCGGACTTTTTTCATGTGGGGAGGGGTTTGCGTCAAGGGTGTCCACTCTCTCCCCTATTATTTGTTATTTTTATGGAGGGACTCTTGGCCCTTATTAAAAAGGCTAAAGATGCCGGGGAGATTCATGGACTTCGTACTAATGATATTCTGCACCTAACTCATCTTTTATTTGTTGATGATGTACTTATTTTCCTTGATGGCTCCTGCCAGGACTCATTTCAATTTGAAATAATTCTTCAAAGATTTTGTAAAGAGACGGGTATGTCCCCTAATAATAGCAAATATACTATTATCATGAAAAACTGTTCTTTTCATGAAATAGGCATATCTCTGGCTTATTTTCCTTATGTCTGTCACAACATTGGGGAAGGATTGAAATACCTAGGTTTTCACTTAAAGCCTAACAACTATCAAATCAAGGATTGGAATTGGCTAATTTCCAAAGTGGAATGACGCATCAACCACTAGCACCATCGGTGGCTCTCCAGGGCTGGTCGAATAGTTCTTATTAAATCTGCTCTTGAGGCTATTCCAGTCTAGTGGATGTCCCTCGCTTGGATACCAAAGGGTGTCACCAGTCATATACAAAATATTTATAGGAATTTCCTTTGGCTAAATCCAAAAAATGACAGTCATTATGTTTGGATTGCTTGGGAGCGCATCAACCATCCAAAACAATGGGGAGGGTGGGGTATTAAGGATCTCCATTTATTTGCCTCTACACTTGCTACTAAACTGTGTTGGCATATGATTACTGGACAGTCTTTGGCGGGATGTCACCATAGCTAAATACATTGCTCCCAGAAGCACACTAGACTAGATCCGTGGGAATATATTCCCCTCACCCAAATCATCCATCATCTAGAAAGCCATCACTAAGGCCTCGCATTTGATTCAAAAGGGACTCACCTAACAGATTGGATCGGGCCGCTCTGTCAGAATTGGTACTGATTCGTGGTCTGGGAGCGTTGAATACTATAAACTACCACTTTGGATCACTGAATATTTGGTTGTAGCGGACTACCTTAACCTTGCCCAGATTACTGACCGGGAGCGCACAAACTGGCTAACTCAGGCCTGGCTGACGGCCCATGATCTTCGGATTCCCTAGGCTGGTCATTTGGATTGGGAAAACTATATCAGAGCCCTCCAGGCTGCACATATGAGGCTCACGAAACAAGAGGACATGTTGATTTGGCACTTGATCCTAAAGGTTTTTACTCCCCCAAAATTGGTTACATGACACTCTGTCACCTCAAGGAGCCACATGAGAATATTTGGTGGTGGCACGCTATCTGGAAACTAAAAGCACCACACAAGAACAGACTTCTAATGTGGTGCATACTTAACAACTGCATTCCCACAATTGATAACCTATATAGGCAGGTCATTCATGGACCCTCAAGATGTTGTTACTGTTTGGCTCAGGAGGAATCGGCCCAACACATTTTCCTGGATTGCATTGCCACTCAGAATATTTGGTACTCTGTCACCCAGGGACTTGGGTGCCCTTATCTCTGGCGGGGTCCTACCATCTCTGATGCGTGGACGGACTGGTGGAGGACAACTTCCACCAATACAAAGCTTCGCCATCTACCTCTAATCTTGGCTTGGAATTTGTGGACTAGTCGCAACAGATATATTTTTGAAAACAGTCAGATAATCAGAGAGTACATAGCCTCCTCCACCATTGCTACTCACTGTCTTATTCTAGACGATGCAAATCCGTCCCAAGAAAGAATTATTACCCCGGAAATCATTGACCAGACTAGACCGTGGGCATATTTTGATGGAGCAGCAAACCGGAATGCGTGCGGGGGTGAGGTTGTGTTGTATCTATCCGAAAATCACTACTTTTACCTTAAAATGGGATTGGGGCCTAGAACAAACAACTATGTAGAGCTACTTTGTCTTAACCTCCTCCTATTTTCTTGTGAAAAAAACTACAACAGCATTCAGATTTTTGGAGGCTCACTTATTGTTATTAATTGGTTCAACTCTCTTGCACAGTGCTACACTCACACACTTACTGCAATACTGCAGGAAGTACTTCATCTCAAATCTAATTTTTACTCTATATTTTTCACTCACATGTACAGGCAAAGGAAAAAAGTGGCAGATAAATTATCCAAAGAAGCCGCGCAACTAGAGTGGGGTAGATGGATCATCACTGAACATGATGGCACACAGGTGTACAGATATTTTCACAAACTGTTCATTGATGGCCAACTGGTCTTAGAGGTAGTTGATACTTAACTGCAATTTTTGATGGCATTACCTATGGTGGACGCACTATTTTGATTTTGAACTTATAGTACTAATTACCGACAGCTATTATTTGTAGATATATATTTATTTCTATTTAACTTTGTAAGTTTCATGCACCAGAACTTACATCTATTGTATTTTTCAGCATGCACCGATCAAATATGTATATGATACTATGGACAACTTATGCTATGATATGAACCATACTAGACAATATACAGTAAAATGTAACATGCATTTTTTCTATTAATGAAAGATTACAAATTTTTCCCTGTGAAAAAAAAAACTTGGAGAAATAATTTATGTTTCATTGGGTTATTTTAGTCATATAATTTGTTCATAATATCATGGTTGAAATATGTTGAAAAGTTAATGTTTTTCAATTCTATGGGTGAAAATTTGTGAAATATATTTTATCTTTAACATTATGGTTGGAAACAATTAGAATTTTAGGGATTTTAGTGTCATGATATTATATGTTAAACGACATGGATAAAAATTATTGGAATTTAAATATGTTTAAAATCCCATTATTTTATATTTAACTTCATTACTAAAAATATGTTTAAATTGTACCCGGAAAATAAAAATGGTATTCTAGCACCAACATTAGTGTGTTTTTTCCATTTATTTGGCACATGAAAATCGGTTTTATTGTCATTTTTAAAAACCGTTGCAAATTTACCCTGAAAAAAATAAAGCCTCATTCTGGAATACACACTTTTCGTTTTTGGGTTGTTTTTCATGTTTTTTGGGGTTTTTTTTGCTAGAGTTCTTGTTTTCAGTTTATAGTTCTTGTTTCAAAGTTTACTTTGTTTACATCAAACACTTATCGAAAAATAAGAACAGTGACACAATATGTAGGCTGCAAGCCAAGGCCAAAACCCTTCCTCTTGAGGAGAAAACCCACAAATATCTTCTTATAGATGCTTCAATTGACGAATACCAAGACCCTTGACAAAGACACTTGACACAAGTTTTCCTCCAAGACACTTGTCACTATATTTTTCTCTCCTCGACCTTCACACTTCAATCCTTATTTATCGCATTGTCTTGCACTGTCACCTAGAGAGTCACAACCTCTATTTCACAGTCCTTAACACAGTATCTTTGACCTCCAATAATCTTCTTTCTTCGGTCCCCAAGAATCTCCCCCTTCGGCCTCCTTCCATCACCCTTATACACTTGGTGATAGCCCTAGACTGAACTATGGTGGTAACTGAAACAACCTTCGACCTTCACTAAGAATACTAAGATGAGGTACAAACCTAGTTTGAATATATGAAGACCATTACGCTCTTCTTATATTCATCCTCTTTTTGTATTTCCCTTAAACTCTTCGCACTCGAATATGCACCTTGTATTGCAGAGTTGTCTGAGTTTTTTGGTTCTACAATGAGGTCGAGTCACCTTTTCTATAATGACTGATCTTTATATCTAGGCCAACATGAAACATGGAGGTAAGTTGGCTTCTTCACATGGAGAATATTATCCATCTTTTGGCCGACTTCAAGAGGTATAGTGACAATGTCTTGGAGTGCAATTTTTACATAGAAGATATGTCTTTTGGCCGACTTCAAGAGGTATAGTGACAATGTCTTGGAGTGCAATTTTTACATAGAAGATATGTCTTTCACATGTGTAACGTGTCTTCATTTACATGACTCTAATTACCTTTATGACAAGATGACAAATACCTAAAGACATCAAGAATATTTCTTTGACCTATAATAAAAACTCCTTCTCATGAAACCCATGAAGCAAGTAACATAATATATTTTATTATCCTTTGTCTTCTTCATTTACATAAAAACATAATTACAAGAAATTATGAATACCTAACCTAGTTACACTTTTTAATAGGTTTTAGGTAGGTCGATGAGGTCTCCCTTTCTTTTCAACAGCCCAAGATGTGCTAAAATTAGCTACATTTTTCTATTATATAATATTTCTTTTTCTTTAGATCTTGAATATACATATTAGTTCATGGACAAGTGGAATTATACCCATGTGACAATGATCGTGCACCTGTTAGCACTCCACCAGATCTCCAAAGGCTGAGAAGGAGACCAGCAAAGGTAACCACATACCACTTTGAACTAGTAGCTAGCCCTACTGGGCTCAGAGGGCTCTCTCAATGAGATTTTTAGCCAAATTGACTGGATCATGGATATTTTAGGCTAGATATGCAGATTAGGGTTTGGTTGTTTCAGATTTTTGTGCTCGATGAAATTGGACCTTTAGAAGCTAGGCTTGAAAACTATTTTAGGGTTACAAGAGCAAAAATTGCAAGGGAATGAAGAGGCAAGGTAGGCAAGCTCAAATGACATAATAGGTTGTATGATTATGGTATAGGATGAAAATAAAGATCAAGAACAAGCATATAAATATGAATTCATTCCTTAAGAAGAAATTAAGCACAACATCATCATCTCATCAAAACAGGGCATGCCATTAGGGGAATTTTGATGTCTAAAATGGGCCTCCTAAGAAAAATGTACAACCAGAATAAAATTTATAATAACCAATGGGATTCAAAATGATTATGTCAACCATTGGGAATGATTCACCATTTTTTAGTAAAAGGGTAAAAATATGAAAAAACAATAAAATAATAAAACTACTTTTTCAACTCGTATTTTCAACTTATCTCCCAAAGTTTTTACTCAAATTTCAAGCCGTATTACTCATTGGATGAAAATTTTAATTCCTCATCCAAGGAGTACCCATGTTGCATACTTTTGATGGACTCTGCTACATTAAAAATGAGAAATACATGAAAAAACGTGATTGCAATCATGTTTTTCATGTATTTCTCCTTTTTCATGTAGCAGGATCCACCAAAAGTATGCAACAAGGGTACTCCTTGGATGAGGAATTAAATTTTGCATCCAAGGAGTACTCTCGCTCGAAATTTAAGTAAAACTTTTGGGAGATAAGTTGAAAATAAGACTTGAAAAAATAGTTTTATCCTTTTTCCCACTAAAATTTGATGATGTAATCAAATATTATTTTATTATTTCCACTATTATTTTATAATTTCCTTAGAAGGCCCATTTTAGACCTCAAATTTCCCCTAATGATTACTCATGGATCCTGCTTAAAGAACTGTAAAGACAATGAGTGAAAGCAATAAATATGTAATGGAAAGAGAAAGCAATAAATATGTAATGGAAAGAGAAAGAAATAAATATGTAATGGAAAGAGAAAGCATTCAATGGAGTGACTTACAAAATAGAAACATATCCATACAAGCTCACTACATGAATCCCTAAATTTTAGCTGCAACTTTTCTCTGTATTCACTTAGTAAAAATAGAATACACTAGCTCAATGTCCAATGTTCCAACCCTTGGAAATGATTATAAAAGGCCTCATATAGCTACTGAGGTCAAAATACTCCCTTAGAGGTCAAATTTTCCAGCAAGAAAGTCACATTCATGCACCTATATGAAGTCAGCTACACACTAGGGAGGTTGCACAACAAATTCCTCCTTTCCCTAACCACTAGAGACATATCCTAAAATAAATAAATTGAGGATAAGACAGGTATTTACCTCCATATTTACCATTAACATTTACAATTTGACTTTTACATTCATCCACATTCACCTCTCCACTTTTACAAAATTCAAACTAGGAATTTCCAAAAATTACACAATGAAATTTGTAATTAAAAACTCAGAAATTTGCAAATATGCATCGCCAACTTGGAGGCCACGTTTGGACACCTTCCTGAAGTTAAAATGGAAATATGAGAGAATGTTAAACTAGCCTTGCCTTTCTAGTTTCTAAACACTTTTAAATTTTTAAAATGACCCATTGGAAGGCATTCATAAACACATTCTCCCAAAATGTCTCTGGATGCGCAGCGCCTGTCAAAAAGAGGGGAAAAATGCTGAATTTTTACCCCTTTTTTCAACTTTTCTCAAAATCTGTGCCATTTCTGGAAAATATGAGGAAATGGGTTTTGAGAGGAGGGCGTAGGATTTCCAAAAATTCAAACCAATTTTCATTTTGTGCCCTGAGGAAAAATCGCAGCGCCAAGGCGCTATGCATCCAGCCTCAGTCAATTTTCCTATTTTTCTGAATTTCTGCCAAATTTGACCAAAAAACTAAAAATGCTCCAAATCTCTCCAAAATTGGTCCAGAGCTGCTGCATGAGCTTTAATATGCTACCATGGAGGCATAATAAAGTAAATCAAGCTTTCCCATCTCCTCTTGGCTGATTAGGGTTTGTTTAAGCTTGTCTTAGGTTTGCTTGAGTTTGTCTTGCAATTGTTTGAGTTTGATGTGTGTAATTTGATTTCTTGTTTGGTAGCGGGAAACCATGCGTTTTTGGATCTTGTTATCCATATTTGCATTATCCAAAATATTTTCCGAGTGTTTACTTTCTCAAGCCAAAACACCTTGTCCTCATTTATCTATTTGGCCATCCTCTCCTCAAAAGTGAGCTCCTCATCTGTAGGGTTTGGCTTTTTCTCTTTCTATAGTTCCTTCTTGATACCCATGGTTCTTTGCCTCTTCCTCTTCACTTCGTGTTCATTCTCATCATGTTAAGCCACTTTTTTTCCCTTCTCAAGTTTTTTTGCCTCAAACAACCTCTTCTCCAAAATCAAATGATTTGTCTTCAATTGATTGTTGTCCTGCTCAAGAAATGAAATGATGAATTGAGCCCTTGCTAAGTTGTCTTAGAGCTCTTCGATCTGAGCATCCTTTTCTTTTATCTCCCTCTGTATTTTTTCCTGGTCATCATGGTCCTTTAGGCCAACCAAGTCAAAATCATGATCCTCCTCATCATGCATGGATGTCTCATGCAGTACTGATGGTGATCCCTTTAGTGAAATAGGCTTGACCCCTTCCTCTTTCTGAGGAGAAAACACAAGCATCCCACCTCTATGATAGGTGAGATTAACCTCAGTCCTAGGCCTCTTTGAAACCTCAGCATGCTTGCTTGATGATCCCACCTTCATGGGTTGTGTTGACATAGCAGGTGATATGTTTTGTTGTTGAGTTGGTGTAGTGGTTGAGTGCATTTGCAAAGCTAACTCAATGAAGGCATCCCATGTCATGTTCTTCTCTGCCAACTGATGTAGAACTATGACTTTCACCAAACTATGGTGAAAGAGGCTAGGGTAATGATCAGTGTTCATGACTTGTACCTTTTCTGCCATCTTTCTCACACTCCTATTGTTATGCAGGAAAATCCTCTCTACGAACAGAAACGATCCTTCTAGCCCTACTGTGGGTCTAGTAACAACATGGAACAATCAAAATCCTACTTTCCTAGATTGTAAATACATACAGATTATGAATAGATCACCTACCTCAACCTGATGCTAATTCATGTTTGAATCCCTTGGTCCTTTGAGTTTCGTGGTCAGATCTTCGCCACTATCGGTGCTTGGTTACCTGCATAAAGGATCAAAATGACAACAAATGTGAAAGCATAATAGATATAATGCATATACAACATACTTAGTTGATGAAGGAAAACTAAGAATTCAATGACACATTAAGACAAGAATGGAAAGCACAAACGAATCGTATTATATTAAAATATAGAGGGGGAGTTACAGCCTGCACCTTGATGTCACATCTCTCCTTCGATGGGTCCTGATCCAGGCACATATCCAAATCGCTCTTTCAACTTGATATGAGGGCAGAAGGTCTAAACTCTCTCTCAGCGTCTATAGAAAAAAGAGGTCTCTCTGTTGTTCTATCATCTATGTTCTAACTAGCAAAGCTATGGGATATTTCCCATTATATAGCAAAGGAGAAGGGAGCATGGATCGAATTTAGGTGGGGAAATGGGTTATCCCTTTGGGTGGTTCCATTTTTGTAGGAACAAAGAGGCCAAAGGGAGGAACTCGGCTCTATCCTCGGGAACAAACAACTAGGTCTCTGCCACAAAGCTTCCAAATCTTGAAGCTTCACTTCCATTTTCAAAAAAAAACGTAGAAGGGGATTGGCACGATTATTAGATTCATTCCAGCGCCGATCGGCGCAAACCCAGACCAAAAATAGGCCATCGGCGCGAGCAAGACACGGAGAGGGTGTGTCACTCCAAATAACTAGGTTTACAAGGAGTTGTTCCAGGAATGGACAACATAGAGTTTTTTCATTGTACTGAAGAGGAAATAAAGGCATGTTTTCATGAATAAGTGTTCAAATATAATAGGAATATTTGAAGGCATATGTAATAAGTGTTCTAAAGTTCCAAAGCTGCAGTTCAATGTTCCAAGGAAAATTCAAAAAGTTTAGATTACAAGAGGTTATGAAATAAAAAATAAGAAAGGAAGTCATCCTCCAAAGAGAAATGTGGGGCCCATTATCACTCAAACAAAGCTATTCCATGGCATAACAGGGGTCAAATCTATAACAGGCATGGAATAGCTTTTTTTGAGTGATAATGGGCCCCACATGTCTCTTTGGAGGATGAATTCCTTTCTTATTTTTTATTTCATAACCTTTTGTATTCTGAACTTTTGACTTTTCCTTGGAACGTTGAACTGCAGCTTTGGAACTTTAGAACACTGTTTGCATGAAATTGAATATTGTCCTATTGTCACCCTTTTCCCTCCCTCTTTTGAATAAAATAATTTATTTTTGTGGCCTTGTACAACTGCCCCCTGTATAGGCGTGCAACCTGTACAGCCATGCAGAGCCATGCGTGCAGAGCCATGAAGAGCAGCCTTCCTCTTTGGCATTGGCTTTCTTCTTCACCACATCTTCACCTCTTTGTGACAATAATCCCTTCATAAACCCCCCGGCTCTGTCAAAACCCTTTGTAAGCTCTTCGACTTTGTCACAGCCCTTTGTAAGGGCTTCGTAAACCGCAGTGCATGGCTCTGTCACGGCTTTCTTGTCACAACTTTCTTATACCTCTATGACAACCCTTCCTTTATATGAAGTTCTTTACAAGTTTCATGAAGTCTGCGTATGTCAAGCAATCCTTCTCAAGTAAGGGCACCGACATAACTTCGAATTTTGTGAGCTCGAGGAGTTTCCTTTTCTGATGTTGCAGAAGGTGGCAACGGTTGTAGAGCTTCCTCAACTGAAGATCCAATTATGCTGGCTCTGTCACCACACATAAATTTATTCGTTCCTATCTCCTTAGAATTTTCATTGGATCTGTTTCCCTCCTGCGCATAGAACTGCCCATACCCGACGAATCTTCTTCGGGTAGGTTGGCCACTGAGAGAAATATCTGGTAGTATTTGGTCATTCAATAGTAAGCTTGCCTCTAAGCCTACTACCTTCTCTAACCTACAGTCGTAAGTAAGCTTATTCTCAGCATCTCTTTTTTCATACCCAGGGCCCTATATTAATGTGTAAACGGTAACAACATCGGGAAATTCCATATTTTGTTTAAAATTTAAATAATGAAGGAGAGGAACTTGTTGCTACACATAGATGCAGGGTGGCTGCCAGTAGTGAGGATAAATGCAGAAATACACACTAACAACATTACATTCAATTCATAATGATATAGACAAGTTATAATGCACAGAAGTACGCAGAAACCTTGTATGCATGGCTGTCAATACAAATGTTCAAGCTCCAACACTATCTTAAATAGAAATGTTGCCCATGTACACAAAGGATATGCTGCTACAGGCAGAAATTTTAGGCAAACTTCAACTCACAAGTTCAATCTTCAATTGAAGGTATGATTTTCTCCTTTTCAGCTTACAAAATCTCATTTATTTTTAGTCTATTGTGCATAATATGTACCCTTCACACCAGAAAATGCTCATCCCAAAGGATGTTGAAATATACAACCATTACCCAGAAATTAAACTCAGTCATATAGGCCATAAATTAGCCTTAGCCTTCAAAAGATAATAAATCACCCACTTCTTTCTGTGCAAAGATATGGAATAATTCTAATGAATCTTAATCTAAAATAGAGGAGAATTCGGTCTCTTTATTTGGCATGAACAACCTCTGAAATTTGTACCACAAACCCAGAGCAATTTTGTCCCAAAGAAATCTACTTGGCCTCTATTTATTGAAAAAATAATTCAGCCTTGAACAATCTGCTCTGCTCTATTGATTTCTTTTCCATCGCATTCTAAGTATTCACAAGATTCACGCTTGCTCACAGATGCTGATGGGTAACCATGTCATATATGTTTTACATTCTATCCATGTTACTTGAAACACATAGATGTATGGCTTATAGCTGCCTTAAGAGCTTTAACTGCCTTAGGGGAAGAAAGTGGTAACACAAGCTGCAGCTCTTGGATTCAGGTTCATGTCCGTAGAAGATTTTATGGCTAAATTCGCGGTATGTTGGGGTCAGTAGATCACACCTGATTTCTCCCCGGGCTTATCCATTCTGGTCCACTAGAGCTACAATTCTAGATATGGTCCTAATAGCGCAAAGGTGCAATGCATATACACTTTTCTATTCAATCAGAAGGCACCTGAAGACAAAAAAGAGTTGTCGAAAATTTGTACCCCTGCAACATTAACCCAAGTGTGACAACTAATAGAGCACTCAACAGACACGTGAAATGTGTGCAGACTCCAAGTGACAAGTTTTTTATTTTATTTTGATTTTACTTTATTTATCTAATTTTGTATTAAATTATTAAATTAAGTTTTAATTTTTTATTATATGTTCAAATTTATTATTTATCTTAAGATTTTACCTTTTATCTCCTAACTTGTACCTTAATAAAATAACTATAGTAGTATCACTAATTGATTAGCGAAATGGAAAGAGGAGTATCATTTATATGGTTTTTAGGTTCATTATGAACAGTCGGTCTTCGATTTATATTTTTGCCAACCATGAATATGCATCTGAACCCAGATATCCACCTCACTGGGACGTATACACTCCTCTCTATTTTATGACCTGGACGGCACTAAGGACAACACCTACATTTGGTGGATATGAACCTGTTTCAACGGCTTATGCTCCTGGTGGTGGAAATGATAAAATAGGAAAATGAAAGCAGTCTACCCAAGCCTTAGTCACTATGTTGCGATGAATTCACAAACTCCATCTCAAAATATGCTGCAACATCTAGCTCTGAAGCAAGTACATTCATGGTGACACCATTAATCCAACTATCCAAATAATTATGGAACAACACGTGGAATGGCATCGGGTGTTGTTGGAATGGCATGCAGATTAGCTGGGTGTTGGAATGGCAGCTACACGTGTTATATTCCATAAATACCACGGTGTTTTTTAAATTATATTTCTTAAATAAAAATGATCTGAAAATGTGAGAACTTATTATTTCAAATACAGAGATAGACTGTTGGGGCATTCACTGGTTATTTCACCTTTCAAAGAAAGGATGAAACCAGAGGCTACCTGACCCACAAACAGACTCTGTCTAAAGAAATAATCAGTAAACACTAATGATCTGGTTATGAAAGTATTTGCTACTGGTTCAAAGTGTTCATTAACCATAAACTTGTGTATGCAAGCTTTAAAATGTGTTTTGCAATTGGAACAAAGTGACTTTGATGAGTTTATGTCTTTTTACATGTAGGAGGTTTGTTTCATTTTATTGTTTAACATATGTAATTCTGAAAATAAGCAGAAATAAACACACAGCATATAACTCATCATATGATGAGGCATTTCACCCCTCCTGGGCTACATCTGCCGAGTCCAAGGCTCCCAAATGGGCATGTCCTTGCTCTTAGTATGCTCTTAAATTGGTTATACAAAGTGTAGAAATCTTAAACAGGCGAAATTAGCTGCATAAATGGATTCATAGTGCTGAAAAAAATAATAATTGACTATAGTTTCACCTTAAACAAATAACTATAGCCTAACACAACTCTCCAATCCCCAAGCCCTAGTGGCTCTTCAAGCTCTCTCGCTGATAAAACACCTGAATAAATGCTCTGATGGCTTTGTAAACTGCTCCAGTGGCTCTGGAATGCTCCAAATACCCAAAATAAAAATAAAAATCGCTCAGAAAGGATTCTCGTAGCCAAAGTTATGTCCAATTGAAATTTTTGCCCAATGTTAGGGAAAAATCCCACAAAAAGTGAGACAAATTTAGTTAACTGCAGATAAGTTTGGCAAATCCTCCTAATTAGGAGGGCGTGCTCCAAATTTAGCGGGACTTTAAATATTGGCATTTAATGTTTCCCTAACCCGCCGAACATGAACTGCAGCATTAAACGATGTAAGCGTTAGAATTTCCCGCCTGTTGTTATAAGCCTTAAGACCATGGTCGGCGGACTGGCGGTCACGTGGAATGGGGTCGGGTCCGTTGTTTAAACTCCGCACCAACCACGTACAAGGGCACGTGCCTTTTCCATTACGTTATATTCCACGTATTCAAACCTTTAACGTTTGACATTTACATACCACGACGTAACATTTGACCTTCGAAACCTTTTGCCATAATTCGAATTTGACATTTGGTTTTAAACTTTGCACTTTATACCCTTTAACATAAATCATTTGCCCACATGAATTTCGAATTTATCAAACTTAGGACTTTGGGTTTTAACATAGTTTGGTTTAAAAATAAATAAATGTGTTGATTAATTATTTTAATTAAAGTTTTTAACATTTAATATATATATATATATATATGATTTTTAAATCAAATAAAATATTAATTTTTTTATATATATAAAAAAAAACATTAATTAAACTTTAATAAAAATAAAAAAAATTCCAACACATAAATTTTTCAATACCCATTCAACATTAGAGGTTATTGGGCGATTTCAAAGTGCAACAACTTCTTCATACGATAACGGATTTGAGTGTCGTTTGTGGCACCGGGATCGTATCGCCGAGGCCTATCCCATCGCTCAGGTTCCAACAAATTTTGAGCATTTTTCCAATAGGAGATGATCACCTGATCAAAAAATTTATAAAAAGTTATGA
Organism: Pinus albicaulis; assembly: GCA_034641835.2. NCBI lineage: Eukaryota > Viridiplantae > Streptophyta > Pinopsida > Pinales > Pinaceae > Pinus > Pinus albicaulis. The sequence goes on from CM076569.1 coordinate 111,943,129, forward strand.
CCATGTATCGAAAAAGTATTTGTTCATAGTTTCTATTATTTTAGATTGGTATTTAAGCTTTTTCTAATTGGTTATTCTGGTGTTGGAAAATCTTGTCTTCTTCTAGTGTTTGCGGTACTATTCAACTACCTTCCCTTTCTTTGTTGCCTTTGAATGCTAGCATTTGAATTGGCACAGTTTTTGTGATATTGCATTCAAGGAGTTTTGTCTACATAAATGAAAAAATCTCTCTACATTAATTCCCTTTTGTAGTTTATTTACTCGGGGATCAAAACTATCATATTAAGTTAGTTACAACTCAAGACAATCATACTAATTATCAATACAAATTGATTGTAGGATGATTCATATCTGGAGAGTTAAATCAGTACACTTGGTGTTGACATTGTAAGTGATCTTATTTGCTTATTTATTTTAACATTTTCGTTTTGATTGTAAATGTTTTAATACTGTGGCTTTTCTAGATGTGGTATAAATTTGGTGTTGTGCAGAGCCTATTTATTATCAATTGTGTTTTGTACAAAAAATTCGTACAGTGGAATTGGATGGGAAGACAATAAAACTTCAAATTGTGAGAAAGAAATGCCATGAATTTTGGATTGTATAGTCTTGCTATTGCATGTTATCTATTACTTACTTTTTTGTGTAATGCATGGAATCCATTTTCGTTGTTCTCCTCTAAAATTTAAATACAATTAAAACAAGAAGTAGATTGTTCCATTGAAGTCATTTGGGATTTTGCAGTAAAATTGTTTATGCTTGTTGTGCTTATGGTAATAAAGATATTTATGGCATATCTCTTGACTAAGTTGTTCGATTACAGTGGGACACTGCAGGATAGGAGCGGTTCAAAATAATAACAAGTAGCTACTATCGTGGTGCTCATGGCATTATTGTAAGTATAGCCAGATTTCCAATCGTATCACTGATTTATGTGATGTCATAAAATCCATGGGTTTTACTTCATTTAGGTCATATTTATGTGATCTCATAGAATCCATGGGTTTTACTTCATTTTAGGTCATCTACATGTAATGGAAACTGATCATCCCTTTTAACCCCAGTTTCTTGTTTTTTTCTGGGTTCTAGGCTTGGTCAGTATTACGAGTCTAGTTAGCTATGTCGTTGTTAGTGCATCTTATGCTAACATGGATTTGTAATTGTGACAGTTTGGAAAAGATGGGGTTTCTCTTGCAAACATCCATTAACTCTGTGTGTTATCCTTATTTTTTTACTGGTGATAATATTCCTTTGCACATGCATGTCGTTCCTAAACTGGCATGATCCTACTCTGCGAAATATTTTCCAGCAAGTCTTCTCGAAAGCATAGTTCTTTGTTCTTGTGAGGTGATTAAAAACCATTAACCGTATTGTATTTGATATATAATATTTTTTCTTCCATTGTGATATTATCGACTTTAAAAAGATTTTTCTTGTGACTAACTCTCTCAGTTTCTCTTCTTCAAATTCGAGAACTATTTCAATGTTTTTAATTTAGGATGAAGTACACTACACTGAAAGTTAGTTCACTTATATATTTTTATTTTCTCCTTATTCCTTTGGTGTGTAGGTAATGTGTGCCGGGATTTTCTATGGAGACCTCATCCTTTGCCTCTTCGATCACAATCTTCATCGTTAACAAGGTTATGAGTTATTATGGGTCGATGTGATACATTAGTCTTCATGAAGCATGTTTCTAAAAGTGCATAATGATGGTATTTTGTACTCTATTATTCTGCACTAGTGTGGTTAAAATTGAGATATTGTCTACTCTTAAAGATGTCTCTATTCTCTTCTCAGAGGAAGAGATCTAGTACTATCTATTTTGTGACATCATTGAGTGAATTAGGAATGGACTAGAGATCTAGTACTATCTATTTTGTGACACCATTGAGTGAATTAGGAATGGACTATTTATTGGAGATGCTACTTTGTTCATGATATATTTTCTTAAACTAGTATCTTCGGTTTAACATTCTGTGTGATGGTTACAATACCTATCTCCTCAATTGCTTCACAATTTCAAAATAAATCCTCAAGAACTATTACCCTAGCAATTTTAGATCTTATTTTATCATGCAATATTGTGGACATGATGTAATTGTATGAATGGTTATATATATGTAATTGTATGTAATTGTTGATCACGTTTCTTAAACCTACCTCACTAGATATCTGATTTACACAAGTGATATTAAAACCAAGTTTGTCATCCATGAATTAAAGCTCCTTCTGAATTTGATATCTTCTTTCTCTTTTATATATATATATATATATATATATAATTCCTATATTCATTTAATAGGAAAATAGCTTTAACATAGCCCTTGAAAAGACCCTTATTGTTACTTTTACTTAATTTCTAAATTTGATATGTAATTACTTACGAATTACTAAGGATTTTATTATGTTACCTTTACTTAACTTCTGAATTAGGTTATGGCATATATAAGTATACCGAAAGCCCATCGTAATTCTTTACAAATTGCTAACAATGTAATTACATAATTGTTTTTGGTTGAGAGGCGAATATGGTCCCTTTTGATGAACATTTAGAGTTTAATTCTAGCTCTAATATTATAATAGCCATGGTTTTCTTTTGTAGGTGTATAGTTGGTATTTACCTCATTTCATATGGGGCTTATTCCCTACAAACCAAAACTGAGTGGTAATTTAATCAATATCAATTCGTTCTTCAAATTTTAATCTATCAGAATTCCTTTAATAGAATTCGCTCTTCTAGGAATAGTCTTTAAAAAATTAAATGGCTTTCATTTAATTTTCTTCCCACGCAATAATGTAAGAATAAATTTACTACATCAAAATACAATATTCTATTCCTCTACAATTTATTTTAATGTGGAGTTGAGTTATCAACATCTAGATATGCTGAATTATAATAACATAAAAGATTGAATATGACTATCCAAGTTTATTTATCCAAAAGTCTAAATCATGACTCTTAACTTGCACCATTTCCATATGAACAAGCCGTATTTGTTATTAATTTTATTCTTTATTATTGAACGCGGTAAATCTATGTTCTACAGTTCAAGCATTATGACATCAAAACTCTAATGTATAGAGTTCTAAGTTTTCCTCTTATGTCCAAAGAGAAACATTACAATAATAATAATCTATATTCTACAGTTCAAGCATTACAACATCAGAACTCTAATGTATAGAGTTTTATGTATTTTCTCTTATGTCTAAAGAGAAATATTACAATAATAATAATATTTTAACCCACTAATCATGAATAACCGTATTCTTAAGTAAATGTATCTGTACCATACAAGGCATATTCTAAAGAATTATTGCTTTAAACCATGCAATATTCATAAATATAATATATTGGTGCAATTGATTTTATGAAGAAATCATTCAACCACAGTAAAAAAAATTCACAGTTATTAACAAGGTACTTAAAAATTCCACACCTTCTCTCCACCCAACCAAGAATTGTTTCTTCAATTCATTCACAATTATGGAAATTTTAACATCAACATTATAATTAGAAGAATTAAATGACCTATTTCTTATTTTGGTATTCCAGGGGCAAAAAATGGAGCCATGCAGGATGTTGGTAATTTGTTGACACTCTTGATAAGTATCCCAAATATGTAAAACAAAATCTAGATTTAAAACTTTATTTTCCAACCATGTTTTCAACCCTCTGTGGTAGAGCCTTATAACTCTATGTAACTGATTTAATTAATGTGAGTAGGCAATAAAGTATACAGAGCTAGGCCAGCTGCAACAAAAAAACATCTATTGATGTAAATATGAAATGCAACAAAAATGCTTTTTTTTTTCAATTTTTTGCTTTCCCATGCCTCAAACAAGTCATACATTAGACATCAGAGCTTAAAAAAAAAAAAAAAAGATTGTTTCTTACTATCCAGGATTGCCTCAATCAATCAGTAGTACTCCAATAACACCAATAACAAAATTTTATTGTACATATGGTGTGCAGTTTTTGGATTTGTTTTGTATATATACATTTAACAGTGCAGGTTTTGGATTTGTTTTGTATATCTACATTTAACAGTGTTGGCATCTACAATTGCATTTGTTTTGTATTTTATATGTACATTTATAAACAGTGCTAGCATCTACAATTGCAGAGTGAATGATAATTTTATGTACCTTGTACTATCCAAGATTTCCTCCAGCATTTCCTCAATCAATCATGTAGTACTCCAATAAAAATTTAGTGCTAGCATCTATAATTGCAGACTGAATGCTAAAGGAAAATTTTGTTAAATTTTATTACAGCAAACTGAAAATGTAAACAAAATTAACTCAAATTCATTTTGTATATATACATTTAACAGTGTTAGCATCTACAATTGCAGACTGAATGCTAGGAGATTGAATGTTAAAAGACAATTTTGTTAAATTTTATTACAGCAAATTGAAAATATAATATAAAATTAACTCAAATTTTGTTGAACACGACTCCCTAAATAGCAAGGACTTGCTGCTTCGCAACTCTCCTTGTTAAATATGATAGCAAAACATTCAAATTATATCATCTCATTTGTTAAATATGGTAGCAAGGGAAGAAGTTATATACAAAACATTCAAATTATCTCATTTGGAAAAAGTAAATTAAATTTTTATTTTAGTTTTTTATTTATTTAAAATTTTGAATTATTTTAAAATATAGATATATTTTAAAAAATAAAGAGTCTAATTGCAAGAAAAATGATACAAATAAAAAAATAAAAAGGTGAGAAGGGAACCAGAGAAAATGAAAAAGAGAGGCTCAATGGCCTCCTTTAGCTTCCTATGATGGAAGTGACGAATCCTCGCTATGACCTGAGAATCTTCAATGTAGACATGTGTTTAGTTTTCTCTACATGCTAGTTGAGGAGCTGGAACGATTGTGCTTAATGTCTGCTACATGCTCTTGAATTCTTTGATTAATGGAGCGACCAATTTCCTCAATGTATGGAATCCCACAGGAGCAAGGGATTGAGTAAACCCCTTTCGTTTCTTTAGTTTTTATCAAGTCCTTAACAGATCTAAGGGAATTTCTAATGGTATTAAGGGGCTTGAAGGTAGAAAAAAAAAGTATTCTTTTTAATAATATGAGGAATCTTTTCAGTGGTCCCATGGGTAAAAGAAAGTTACACATTGGATATTTTTTCATCACGAGCAATTTTAATCATCGGTTATTCACTGGCTCTTTGAAAATATCTGAGACCTTGTTGTGTGTTCTAGCCATTAATTTCAAAAACTTTCAGAAGATGAGGTTTTTCCTCTTCCAAGTTATTCTCATAAAAAATCCTTAGAGCACGCATGTTAAGAACTCTGAATTTATGCGCCAGAAAATGATGAGAATTGGCACGATGATATTGTTCCGTGTGAGTTATTTTACGAAAAAATTGGCTAGATACAGAACCATCTTCGATTCTAAAGAGGAGAATACCAAGGAAAGGAAGGCTACCTTCTACCTCAACCTCCATTGTGAATTTGATGGAGTCAGATTGGGAATTAAGATAGTTAAGAAACAAATCTAACTTCTCATGACCATGGGGCCAAAGGATGTATGTATCCTCGACTAAATTCTTCCACCACTTTGGGTGGAATTCAACAAATGCCAAAGCTTTGGTCTCAAAATATTTCATGAATAAGTTAGCAACTATAGGGGAGAGCGGAGAACCAAATAGCTACTCCAATTTGAGAGTGTCATCATCATCACTAATTCTATTTATGACATGATGGCCTCCTTAAAAGGGATTTTTGTATAAATTGAAAAAAAAAAAAAAACACTTGATAACAAAAGAGTCAAAACTTAAAAGTGTTAGATTACAACATTCAATAGGTGGAAAGACACAATTTAGCACAAAATTATAATTTTTAGTTATTTAGAATGTATAAATAAATTCAGCACTCTCAAAAATCAAATTATATAAACTAAACAGTTCAAGATTGTAATTTTTAATTATTTAGAATATATTTTGAAATGTATAAATAAATTCAACACCCATATAAACTAAGCAACTGAAATAAAAGAATCAACTATTCTATATTTTAACCCATTTTTCCATAATATTTTCTAATTAATTTTACTCAAAATTCAAAATAATTTTATTTAAAACACATATTTAATTTATTCCATATCAATAATTTATTTGTAAAAACAACCGGCAAAGGTTCAGTTACAAATAGGCATTGCAAAATTGACTTAAACTATGCGATTGGAAAAAGTCCAAAACACAAAAGAGTAGCAGTTCTATATTTTAATCCTTTTCCACTCATCTTTTCTAGTTAATTCTACTCCAAAATTAAAATAAATTCAATAATTTATTTGTAAAAACAGTCCGCAAACGTTGAGTTACAAACCGCTATTGCGAAAATTGGTCCAAAACATAACCCAAGCAGTCAATGGGATCTCTTTCCTGTGCAATCAATGTTTAACAGATGAATTTAAAAGAATATACAATCCACTGAATGACTTTTACCTGAGATGCACTCGACCGCTATGATTGAAAGCCCAGGAGTAGCCCACATTCTGAATCACTAGTTCTTATCGTTGACGTGGTGGACACCCTATCTTCACCTACAATGCCCGAAGTCTGGACGCTACTGAGATATTGCAATTCCTCTGTCACTTCCTTCATGCTGGGTCTCTATCCCCTCCTCTTCTGCAAACAACTCATTGCCAATAACGCCACTGCCTTCATGGTTTCCAGAACAACTTGCGAAGCATTTTCCTTGAGACGAGGATCGACAACATCCATGATCCTTCCTTGTTCCCATCTACTAACCACATAAATTGCCAGATTCACATCAACAGAATCCCTGCAGCGATCAATGGCCTTCTGCGATGTCACCAGTTCCAGCAAAACGACACCGAAACTGTATACATCACTTTTATCAGTCAGCTGGTACTTTCTGTAATACTCGGGATCCAAATACCCCACTGTCCCTTGAGCGCATGTGGAGATATGAGATAGGCCAGTTTCTGCAAGACAGGAAAGCCCAAAATCTGAAATCTTGGCATTCAGGTCATTGTCAAGTAAAATGTTTGTGGACTTCACATCTCTGTGATATATTGGAGGGAATGCAGCGGAATGGAGATAAGCCAGTGCTTCTGCAGTTTGGAGAGCAATATTCAAGCGAGTTCTCCAGTCCAGGAACTTTCTTCCGGAGATCATGCGGAGATGATCGAATAAGGTCCCGTTGGGAATGTACTCATACACCAGGAGGGGTTCCTGCGCATCAACATAGCAGCCCAACAATCGAACCAAATTTCTGTGGTTTACCTGAGATATAGAATCAGAACCTCGTTCAGAACCTACGCGATTCCTTTGATATTGCCTACTTTTGCAGTTTTAACCGCGACAAGGGTGCCGTCTTTGAGTATTCCTTTGTAAACTTCTCCAAAACCACCGATGCCGAGAATTCGGTCCTTTGAAAATCCGTTTGTCGCCCTTCTCATTTCTTTGCTGGTGAAGAGTTTGGCGGACATTCTTCCGCTGTTTGTCGATAATAATTCCGATCTCATCTTCATGAGTCGAGCTTCAGTCTGCAGCTGGAGCCTTTTTCTTCTGTATAGGATTATCGCAATTACTGCTACTGCAATGGCTACACACGTTCCTGCAACAAGACCTGCATGACATTGAGAAATAAATTTCTCACTACTTAGGACTTTCATAGAATAAGCTGAGTAGGTAAGAGTCATGCATCACTGCATCGCTGCATCTACATAAAAAAAAATTAAAGGTAAATCACGTAGCCTAACTGGAAAATTATGGAAATTTGGGTAGGATTTTGAAAAATTTGGCAGCATTTTTGGAAATCTTGTTGTTCAGTTTCAGGATTTTGAGTGTCTAATGGTTCAAGATTTTGGACGTCCAAAGTTTTTGATTATACCAAATCTATTTCCATCATTCAAAAAAATCAAACATTTTCAAAAATATAGATTTCTTTAAAAAAATTAATAAATTCCATTACCATCTCAGGTTCTTGATTATGCCAAATCTATTTCCATCATTAAAAAAAAATCAAACATTTTCAAAAATATAGATTTCTTGAAAAAAATTAATAAATTTCATTACCATCCCGATAAAATTGTAGCCTCTATAAACAACGCCAATCATATAATCATATAAACTTTTACCATTTCTAGTAAACAAAAATATCATGAAAGTATATATTCATTAACTTTATTCTAAATGATATAGATGATATAAAGTAGAGGTTGTAGAGGTTTCTGTTGGAATATTTAAAATTCCAGAACAACAATGGAGAATAAACTTCCCCCTCTTCAACACAGAGAAAAATAAAAAAAATTCTTCACTGGAGACAGAGCTTTCACTGTAAACACTATTTCATTAAACTTCAAAAACTTGGTTACAAAATCACCTCTGACTGAGGGAATACAAAAACTTTGACTACTTCAAAACACAGTTCAAAACACAACTCACACTCTTTAAAAATTCACTCTGAAAAATACTCTGTCTCTTCAAAAATGAATGCACTGCTGTGCCATTCAAAAATTTGTTACACTGCTGTGCACATCAAATTTTTTACACTGATGTGTGTAAAAATAAAACTTACAAACTAAACTCAGCACTGCTGTGCTATACCTGCCTTTTTCACTGCTGTGTGAAAAAATAAAAACTTACAATGTAAAAACGAATGCACACAACCCCTTTTTTTTTTTTACTTCATTTTATATGCCTCAACATATAATAATAAAACAACCTTTTTTTTTTTTTTTTTAAATAATAAAAAAAACTAAAACCAAAACTACTTAACTAAAACATGGCCCACGGCCTCCCTTTGACAAACGACTATTTCATATATATATGTAACACATATATGTATATAGACTGTTCACGCGAATTTTTTAAAACAAACATTAAGCAAACCTTGACCGAATTGAACCGGACGCAAAACAGAAATTAAACCCTTTTTCATAAAAATTCCGCGTGCCAAAAAGCTGTTGCTGATGTCATCAATTTGTGATGCGGGATTTTTATTAAATCCGCCCTAAGAGTTTCCCCGGGTCCGATTTTTAGCAACCTGTACAGCAAAAAATGTGATGCGGGATTTTTCATAAATCTGGCTTAATAAAATTGAGGTCCGGATTGCTGTTCAGTTTCTCCGTATCCAAAAATCACTACGCTGAAGTTGACTGATCCATAAAAATGGAAGGCGGCTTCAGTACGCCATTCTGTAACCAAAACTGGAAGGTGGCTGCTTGTACGTTGCAGCGCTGAGAGTAATTTCAACACTCCCCCTTACTCTCAGCTGCTGAGTTATCAGTCATACCCAGACATTTCCTCAAAAACTCAAAACTCTTCTGCCCCAATGGCTTAGTCAGAATGTCTGCAAACTGCTCCTGAGTTCTGCAGTGTTCCAAAACAATTTCACCATTCTTTACCAATTCTCTGATATAATGAAACTTTGTGTCAATGTGTTTCGTTCTCTTGTGAAACACATAATTATTTGATAATGCAATAGCTGAGCTATTGTCACAATAAATCACTGTTCCTTTTACCTGCTCTTGGCACAAACTTCTTAACATCCTCCTCATCCAAATTGCTTGACAAGCTGCTGCTGTGGCTGCCACATATTCTGCCTCTGTTGTAGACAATGCTACAATGGGCTGTTTTTTAGAAGCCCATGAAATGGCTCCTGAACCCATGTGAAAAACATAACCGGAAGTGCTCTTCCGATCATCTACACTTCCAGCCCAATCACTGTCAGTGTATCCAACTAAATCTGAACTTTCTGAAGCAGTATATAAAATACCAAACCTTTTTGTACCTTTAACATACCTCAGAATTCTTTTTGCTGCCTGCCAATGTGCATCTTTTGGCTTTTCCATGAATCTGGAAATCAAACTAACAGCATGCATTATGTCCGGCCTAGTTGCAGTCAAATACATAAGGCTGCCAACTATGCTCTTGTATAAACTAGGATCAAAATCCTTGCTGTTGTCCTCTCTATTGAGTTTTAATCCCATCACTGTGGGAGTGATCGCTGCTTTGCTTTCCTGCATGTTAAATCTTTCAAGCACCTCATTAACATACTTTGCTTGTGAGATAAAAATCTCATTTTCATCTTGTTCTACTTCTATTCCTAAGAAGTATCTCAACAAACCCATGTCAGTCATTTCAAATTCTTCTTTCATGATTGTTTTAAAATTTTCAATAAGGTAATTATCATTACCTGTGAAAATAACATCATCAACATATAAAACTACAATCAACATTTTACCATCTTTTTCTTTGATGTAGAGGGTGGGTTCTCCCTCACACTTTTCAAATCCATTTTCTAGTAGATAGGAATCTATCCTACTGTACCATGCTCTTGGCGCTTGCTTCAGCCCATAAAGAGCTTTCTTCAGCTTGCACACTTTGTGCTCTTGGCCTTTCTTCTCATAGCCTAGAGGTTGTTCAATGTAAACCTCTTCCATTAACACTCCATTTAGGAATGCTGACTTCACATCCATTTGGTAAACTTTCCACTTGTTTTGTGCTGCTATGGACAGCACTGCTCTCACGGTTTCCATTCTAGCAACCGGTGCAAAAGTTTCCTCATAATCTATCCCATGCTTCTGCTTATACCCTTTTACAACAAGCCTTGCCTTGTGTCTCTCTATTTTTCCTTCAGCATTACTCTTGGTCTTGTAGACCCATTTAACTCCAATGACATCTTTACCTTTTGGGAGTTCAACCAAATCCCATGTCTTGTTTCTTTCTATGGCATTAATCTCCTCATCCATAGCTTCTATCCATTTCTTTTCCTTAATAGCTTCTTCAAAGTGGATAGGGTCTTCAATATGACAATATAAAGCAAACAAAGAATTGATACCTTCATTTGCTGCCTCTTGTGCATAAATGTCATTTAAATTTCTGAACTTCTTACCTCTTTCACTTGATGTACAAATGCTTGAAGAAGCACTTGAATTTCCTCCTTGTGGTGTGCTTGGAGAAGAACTCTCATTTCTCCTCAAGGGTGTCTCTTGTTGCTCTTGTGTTGGTGCTGCTGTTTGGGGATGTATTTCAGCCAATTCATCATCATCTTCATCATGAGATAAACAGTGTTTAACATTCACTGTTTTCTCTATGCTTCCATCCCAAGCTTCCTCCTCAATAAACTAAACATCTCTGCTCACAATAAAATTCTTGGTGAATGGGTTATATAACCTGTAGGCCTTGGATTCCTCACTGTATCCAATGAAAATACATTTCTCCCCCTTGCTGTCCAACTTCTTCCTTAGCTGATCCGGAATGTGTGCATAAGCCACACATCCAAAAACCTTCATGTGTGTGACACCTTGTTTTGTGCCACTCCATGCCTCTTCCGGCACTTTGTTCATCACTGCTTTTGTAGGGCACCTATTCAAAATGTATACTGCACAATGTACAGCTTCAGCCCAATAATCATTAGGCAAATGCTTTGCCTTTAACATACTCCTCACCATGTCCATTATGGTTCTATTCTTCCTTTCGGCTACTCCATTTTGCTGCGGAGTATATCTAGTTGTAAACTGCCTTTGAATACCATTTTCTCTACAAAAACGTAGAAAATCTTTAGAGATATACTCACCTCCTCTATCAGTCCTTAGAACTTTGATGTGCAGCCCACTCTGGTTTTCCACAAGTGCCTTGAAATTGCAGAATTTTTCAAACACTTCACTTTTGTTTTTCAAAAAGTAAACCCAAGTTTTTCTTGTAAAATCATCTATGAATGTTAACATGTAATGGCTGCTAGCAAGCGATGGAGTTTGCATCGGTCCACACAAATCTGAGTGGACAATCTCTAAGGGTGCCTTTGCCCTTATGCTTTTCCCGGAAGGAAAACTTTCTCTGTGTTGTTTCCCAAGAATACAACCTTCACAAAGGCTGTCCGGCTTCTCTATCAATGGTAAACCTCTTACCATTCCTTTTCTGTTCAACAAATTGAGACCTCCAAAGTTGAGATGTCCAAATCTCAAGTGCCACAACCAATTTTCATCTTTTAGTTCGCTTTGGATAGCCTCTTTTGCCACTGCTGCTATCTTTTCTTCATTTTTCAGATCTGCTCTCATTCTAAGAGGGAACATCCTGTTCCTTGTCATCTTCACTTCAGCAATACATTGTTTGCTGGGTGGTTTGTCCATAATGGTACAAACATCATCCTCAAAAAATACATTGTACCCCTTTTGAACAAGCTGTCCAATACTTAAGAGGTTACACTTCATTCCTGGAACATAATAGACATCTACTATGGATTTCTTTGCACCTTTCCTTGTCAGAACATTTACATTCCCTTTTCCCATAACAGACACTTTACTATCAGTTCCTAGTGTGACTTGTGACTTCACACTCTCATCTAGCATAGAAAACATTGCTAAGTTTCCTGTCATATGGTTACTGCAACCGGAGTCTAGAAACCATAAATCCTCATTCTTTTCTTCAGCCATATTACAAGCCAAAAACAAATTATCTTGGCTGATATTTTCTCTAGTGAAATTTGCACTAGTTCTATTTCCCATATCATGCTGCTTCTTTCTACATTCATTAGCATAATGACCATATTTTTTACAATAGTGACATTGGACATTGGACTTATCATACCTCTGTCCTTGAGCATTCTGCTGACCACTTTGCTGGTTGTTGCCTTGGCCTTGATGCTGATTTGGATTGCTGCCCCTTCCTTGAGCATTTGCTGGACTGTTCCTTCCACCTCTGTTTTGGCTTCTGCCTCTTCCTCTTTTGTTTCCTCTGCATTGCCCTCTTCCTCTTCCGAAAGACATCTGGGTCTTAAAGGCATGTTCCAGAGATGAGTTTTCACTCCTACCCGATCTCTGCTCATGAGTCATCAGTGATGCATGTAGCTCATCCACTGTGAACTTTGTGAGATCCTTAGTCTCCTCTATGGTCGTGACAATCACATCGAATCTTGAGGGTAGACTCCTCAAGAGTTTTTCCACAATACTCTTCTCTTCAAGAGTCTCTCCATGAGATCTTATTTGTGTGACCATTCCAATCACATGAGTGAAGAATGAGTCAATAGTATCTGACTCTTTCATACAGAGAGTCTCAAAGTCTCTCCTCAACAACTGAAGTTTCGATGTCTTCACTTTTTCCATGCCTTGATAGGCTGTCTTGAGAGTTTCCCATGCTTCTCTGGATCTCTTGGCTGCTGCTATCCTTGGAAACACACTCTCATGCACTGCCTGATACAATAAGAAGAGAGCCTTGGAGTCTTTCTTCTTATTGCTCTTCAGCAACTCTCTTTCTGCCTGAGTTAAATCTTCAAACTCTTCTTCATTTGCTGGCTCTTCAAAGCCATCCTCAACAAATTCCCATAAGTCTTGGGAGACAATTAGAGCTCTCATAGTTATTGACCAGTAGTCATAATTTTTCCCATTAAACATTGGGAGATGGACATTTCCCATACCCATACCAGTGCTGGCTCCAGCCATTTTGCACTCTTAACTGTGATTAAAAAAAACTTGACTGTGTATGTAAAACAGCTCACTATTCTGCAACAGTGACTCAAAAAATTGTATAGAGAAATACCTTTGGATTATTTGGCTGAGTCTTCACACTGCTGGAGAAGCTGCTGCAACAAAGAACTCCTTTCCTTCAGCTTCTTTGATCTTCAAAGAGCCTGGACTAGCTCCGATACCATGTTGGAATATTTAAAATTCCAGAACAACAATGGAGAATAAACTTCCCCCTCTTCAACACAGAGAAAAATAAAAAAAATTTCTTCACTGGAGACAGAGCTTTCACTGTAAACACTATTTCATTAAACTTCAAAAACTTGGTTACAAAATCACCTCTGACCGAGGGAATACAAAAACTTTGACTGCTTCAAAACACAGTTCAAAACACAACTCACACTCTTTAAAAATTCACTCTGAAAAATACTCTGTCTCTTCAAAAATGAATGCACTGCTGTGCCATTCAAAAATTTGTTACACTGCTGTGCACATCAAATTTTTTACACTGCTGTGTGTAAAAATAAAACTTACAAACTAAACTCAGCACTGTTGTGCTATACCTGCCTTTTTCACTGCTGTGTGAAAAAATAAAAACTTACAATGTAAAAACGAATGCACACAGCCCCTTTTTTTTTTTTACTTCATTTTATATGCCTCAACATATAATAATAAAACAACCTTTTTAAAAAAAAAAAACAAATAATAAAAAAAACTAAAACCAAAACTACTTAACTAAAACATGGCCCACGGCCTCCCTTTGACAAACGACTATTTCATATATATATGTAACACATATATGTATGTAGACTGTTCACGCGAATTTTTTTTAAAACAAACATTAAAGCAAACCTTGACCGAATTGAACCGGACGCAAAACAGAAATTAAACCCTTTTTCATAAAAATTCCGCGTGCCAAAAAGCTGTTGCTGATGTCATCAATTTGTGATGCGGGATTTTTCATAAATCTGGCTTAATAAAATTGAGGTCCAGATTCCTGTTCAGTTTCTCCGTATCCAAAAATCACTACGCTAAAGTTGACTGATCCATAAAAATGGAAGGCGGCTTCAGTACGCCGTTCTGCAACCAAAACTGGAAGGTGGCTGCCTGTACGTTGCAGCGCTGAGAGTAATTTCAACAGTTTCAGTTGATATCACGAATTTGACTTCAACCTATAAACTTAGTATAGATAGTCTTATCCCCGATCGGGGTGCCATGAGGAGGCGATTGCGCTGAGGTCGATGCCACACGGAGGCGTGCACCCAACCGCCCATCTTGTCGAGTAATGACTCTGACAGCAGATGAATGGTGGAGGGTTCCAGGGACGAGTTAACATTATGGAAACCTACGAAAAAACTGACCGCCAGCGAATTTTGTCAGGCCTTGGTTGGAAACAGCGCGTGAGAACATGGTTAAGGAAACCAAGTAAGGCGCTGCGAGGTATTGTTCTCGGCAAGCGATTTCCAGAGAGGTCCAGGGAGATAGAGGTTGGTTTGCGGCATCGGCTAACGTGTATGTTATGGCTCTTGCAAACTATGTTTTACAATTACCTGTGCCTGGCTTTAATAACAAAGACAACAGCATGTCCCGGGTTGGTTTTTTTGAATTGCATGTAGATTTTCGATTCGGTATCGGGCCCTGTTTTCAGTGTCCAAATGTATTTCTTTCTCCTTGCTTCCAGTCCAAAGAAGGGTCTGTAACTGTGTTTTGTAAGCCGGTTTTGCTTATTCTAGCCTCAGAAATTGACCTTTGTTTCAGAACCACAATATTATTCCTAAAGGTGACTCAGTTGAATTCTTTGTTTAGTTATGAAATTCAGTTACAAACCCTTCGGGATCTACTCAATAATGAAAGGTATGTTAAAGTTTTATGCCCAGTGGACCTGTGGTTAAATTTTCCCTCCTTGCTGTCCCATGAGCCTCACTTACCGGTCCTCTTCTGCTACTGTCTATGGGGGGTTCAGTCTACTTGCTGGGTACTTTAGGCCATTAACAAAGATGTTTTCTCACAATTCTATGAGCAGGTTAGAATGTTTAGTAATGATAAGTTAGTAAACCATAGTAGCATTGGGATAATATCTCCTCAATTTTTGGGTTTTGGTAGCCCCAGTAGGAATCTGAATTGTCTTAGTTTCTTTCTTTGTAGCAAAGGTTTTCGGCTAACTCGTGCAAGAAAGATGGTCTATGATACTTCCTTGTTTAATTGTCATGTTGTTGGTTGCATGGCAACGTCTGAAGCTCCCTCTGCCTATGAGGAAGTAGTGGGATCCACCAAATATCAACCAAATTCTGTTATTGATTTTGTATTGCCATATATAGGACTGTTTCACAGTTTTACAGGAACAACACAGAAGCTATCAGGATTTTTCTGTCAGTTCAAAACTATGGTAAAAGGTCAACCGAGGAAACGACAGGGAACTGGAAAAGGAAAGCAAAAAATACCAACTCAGAATGTGGGGCCAAGTAAACGTGGAAGAAAAACCAAAAAAGAGGTAATGGAGAATTTTTATATATATATACAGCTGGAAACCCACCTCAAGTTTGTAATATAATACAAGGCTGAGAAAGAGAGAGCAACCATGAAGATGAGGACATGGAACAACAAGAAGCCACCATGGACTTCATCTTGGACCCTAGGAATACAAGAGGGAGGTTGTTCCTCTTTCACCAATCTATCCATACTTACTGGAAAATCAAATGTGTTTTGGCAAAGGCCATGACAAGCATGCAGGAAACGGAAGGTAATCCCAATGTGATTTCAATTCCGCAACAAATTAAACAGGAAATTCAAGAAATTGGCATGTCTCAGTATCATGCCTCGACTAGAATTGGGAGGATTGAACACTATCTACAAGCTATGCAGCAAATAGACATGCCAGGATCTACTGCAAAGAATCTAGCTCCTATTGATTTTTGTGATGGGTGACTTTAGATATTAGAACTTTTTTTTAATGATTTTTAAGGCTAGTTTTTACTGCTTTCTGGTAATCTTGGATGGACATAGTAAAGTAGATATAGCTGCAAGTAGAAGGAAGAAACAATTCCAATACTAGTTGGCTTTTAACTCACTTAGGTGGCCAACAAAACTGGTTTCCTTTGGGTAGGTTGAGGCTACTAATTACTTCAGAATATGTATGCAATCTGCTTTTTGTTTTTTGATAAATAGAAAATGGTAAAGATCTATGAAATTTAACCAAAAAAAAATATAAATAGTCTTTAAGTGGACCTATTTGATTGATTTTTACTCAATTTACTGGGAATGAGAATGGATCACTCTGAGATTTACCCTAAGCTAAAAAACATTAAATGATAATGGTTTGGAAATTTATTAATATGTGAGAGTTTTGATGCAAAGAAAAATTTCAGCATAGTATCAAAGACTTAACCAAGTTTAATTCATGATTTTCTTTTGAGAAAGATGTTGAATTTTCCCATTCTTAATGGATCAACCTAAACTAACCCCACTCTGAAATTTGAGACTACTATAATATATATGCTGATTTGAATTGCCCTAATAAAATCTTAATTTTAGACATAGAAATCTTCTATTGAACACCAGAAACATATTCTCTGCAAAAATATTATATTATAAAATTCTATTATAAGAATGGAGTAGACTCTCAGATATACATAGTTTTATTACAAATGAAAACACAAACTATGGGGAGGAAAGCTCCTCATCTAATCATTAAACCACATGATCCTTCTCACTAAACAATTTACAATGTACATAACGTTATTATAAAAATTAGACACAGAACTTTGAACTATCTACAATGCACAGAACATTTAAAAAATGGGTCAAATTTAACTCGATTGAGTATTCCGACCGGTCAATAGCAAAGTTCGATTGAGATTCCGCACTGGCTAACAGCAAAGTCATTGGTTATAACCAAAATGAGAATCGAAGTAAATTTGGAAAAATAACTTGCAGACATGGACGATATATATTTTATAATAATAATAACACTTATATATTAATAAAAACACTATTCTAGGATTGTATACGAAGATCTGAAATATCAATACTAACCTCCAATCAGAGCCCCTCGATTACTATTTCCACAACCGTTAGGATCAACACAGATGGATACATCTGAAGAGCAAAAGTTTTACCAAATTAGCCCCCAAATTGAATACAAACCATTACATTTATTAGAATACACATAGGCGCAATTTGATCCGACTTACTTTTTGTGCAGTTTCCTTCCATAGGATCCCAAATATTGTCCACAATACAGAGACATCTGGGTCGGCCAGAATCCCTTGGATCAGGCGAGCAGGCAGAGCTCTGGTCACAATCTGCCTCACTTTTACAATAAGGTTCTAATGGTGCAGCCCAGCGTAACTCGACTCCATAGCTCCACTGACTTGCAGGCAACGCCGGGTTGAAATTGAGTACAACTCTGCAAATAAGGATAACTCTTATTTTCCACACTATAACTTCAAGATTTTGGGTGGCCCAACAAATTTTCGCAATGCTAAATTCATTTTCACTCTAAAATCAATTCAAACCCTCTAACATTCTGTTTTTTAATTTTTTTAAACTAAATTTCAAGAAAAAATAGGTCATCCCTACGAATAAGGACAAAAACTTATTTCCTGGACTATAAGTTATTAAATACTGTTAGACATATATTGCCCACCATTAAATTTAAATTTGTTTGGAATTTGAAAATTTTGGTTGGAATTGCCACTATGGTTGGAATTTGGAAATTTCGTCATCCTGTTTCTTCTACTAAACCATTGGAGGCTAGATAGATAAATTTTATTCAAAGTGCACTGGGTTTTGCTTTTAAAATATTTGG
This sequence comes from Pinus albicaulis, assembly GCA_034641835.2. Taxonomy (NCBI): domain Eukaryota; kingdom Viridiplantae; phylum Streptophyta; class Pinopsida; order Pinales; family Pinaceae; genus Pinus; species Pinus albicaulis. The sequence goes on from CM076569.1 coordinate 111,961,395, forward strand.
TAATTTAAAAAATTCATAAAATAATTTAGAAATTCATAAAATTGAAAATCTAGAAATTTTAGAATTTTGAGTATCTCAAGAATCTTTAATAATATTGAATCTATTCTCACTATTAAAAAAATTATTCAAACACTTCAACTGCTTAATTTTTAAAAACTTTCCTGACTATTTTACTCCATTTATAAACAACTCCTATATATCATTCCACTCATTATATTACACCCGTTGAAATTTGGTCCCCGCTACCCCTTTCCGTTCTCGGTGGAAACCGTATCCTAAGAACTCAAAAGAAATTGTGTGACCTAATTAAATTTGCTTTCCGTATAGTTATCATTCTTGGAATTTCAAGAGAGTTTACACTTTAAACTTTGAACATGGTCGGATCAATATTGTAAAAAAACGAAATTTAGGAAAAAAACGTAGTTGAATCGTGATTTAAGTTTTATGTATAATAAAATAAAATAAAAAATATGTTTATTTTGTTAGTAAATATATTAAATTTCCATAGAATTTGATGAGAAATTGTGTGAGTGATTTTTTTTTTTAAACATTGATATTCTTTATTAAAATAATTAAAAATAGATATTAGAGTTATAAAACCATTAAATTTGACTGAAGTTCTAGATTTCAAATTCCTACCTTACATCCAAAGATACATACACGTAATCATTTACAACGGGATGGCAGATGGCCCCCAAAAATGTCAAGACCACTATTGAGATCTTTTCAAGTGCTTAATTATAAATGAAATCATAAAGTAAAACTTTCAATCCAAAATTTTAAATAATCCATGCTTTTACTTTCAGATATATATATATATATTTTTTTTTCCTTCGTTTATCATTCATATCCTTTCTATATGCTTATTCTCATGTATTGATTCCAATGTTTTGAAAATCGCGATCGGGATTAAATCGGCGAGGGGAAAAAATCGTAAAAATCGGGAAAAAATCCTAAAAATCAGGTAAAAATCGGCACATACAAAAATATTCATTTTTTTTCAATTTTTTTAATATCTAAAGCATCCACAACATAAAATAAATGCATTGACACATAAATATGAAAAAAAACTAATATATAAGACGTGTAATATCATGTCTAGTGCTACATCACACATAATAGTGAATCATGTCTTGAATACTAAGTCCTGAGTCTCAACTCAACCTCAAAATATCAACAAAAAATATAATAATGTATCTCATATCATGAGTCATAATGTTATATACAAAGGAATGCACCAAATAACCTATACTGCTGATTTCCTCTACCCCTCTTGTGAGAAAATGTAACAGCTTTCCCTCTAGACGAAGAAGCTGGCGGGGCTGGCAATGGACTCTGTTGTGCTCTAGATCCTGAAGCACCAGGAGCTAAAGGAGGCAAACCACATCCTCTACCAGTAGCAGGGGTAGGTGGTGTCACCTCCTCCTCCTCCTCATGAAACTCATCATTGATTCATCGCTACTAGAAATGGGATCATCAACAAGAGGTACATAAACATCATCTAGCTCAAAGTCTTCAGACTTGGATTGCTCAACCTTATAACATGATAGAAATTGAAAAAGTTTAACATGCCTAACCAATGATTTTGGTTTGAGTGAAGGGTTCATCTCCTCAACCTTAAAATGCGGTAGAAAAATATTAACATGCCTAACCAGTTGTTTTCCTTTGAGTGAAGGGTACATTCTTGTTAAGGCCACAGTAGGGGAGTTCAACAATCAATACCACCAACATCAACAAAGTTCAACAATCGATGCCACCAACATCAAGGTTCTTAAAGGACTTCATACTCTTGATCAAATGCCAATCTCATACCCTTACACATAATAGAATCAAATGGAAACAATGCAAATCCCCAAACAATGAAACCCTGAAAACCATTAAGTCTGCTGAATTTTGAGTGAAATATAAAATTCTAGTTTCTTCATATGAAATCCAATGAGGTCGAAACCACTCTTAAACATCCGGAGTCATTTCATGGTAATGTTAAAAATTTAAGTAAAAGGACTTTTACTTTAAGAATTTAACATTACCATTAACTGCCAACAGGGTGTGTCAGCAAAAATGACAAAAAAAAAATCGATTTTTGAACTTATAGGGTTGTTGTTTTAGGGGCCCACGATTTTTACCAAAAAATCGCGATTTTTTCCCGATTAGTGATTTTTTCAAAAAATCGTGCAAAACATCGCCGATTTAATCGTTTTGCTGAAAAAATTGCGATTTAATCGCGATGTTCAAACCCATGATTGATTCATCTACATTCTATATGCTTATTCTCGTGTATTGATGTGAAGATATTGTTTATCTTTACATTCATCTCGGCTTGTATTGTTGATGGGGCCCAACCCTCAAGCCCGACCTGTACTCCAATAAATTAATAAAAACTACAAAAGGCATCGATAACTCACCTTTGGGTTTATCACAGTGCAAACGCAATTCACATCGACTCCAGAATACATGTCATATTAATGCAATTTAACTTGTAACAACAGCTGTCATGTAACTTGTTTAATCCATGGTTCAATGCAACAGATGCTCCGTATGATTTGTTGATTTTATCAATCGTTGGTTTCGGATGGTATTTATTAGCCAATTGTTTGGCCTATACACGCTTCCAGTTTGATCGACACCTGTCACCCTACCTTGGGTTTTGCCCTTCCGAGTTATTGAAACCCTATACCGATAACTCCACTATCATTTCCACTGTTTTCGCTCTTCTGTAATGGTTTCTGTTTCTCCCGGTGTCACGAGGGTTTCAAGTTAGTTAACCTTCCTTTGAGCTGGTTTTTCTCGTCCAACTACGCTTGCACGTATCAATTTTGGCCTGTGATGGCGCTCACGGTGATCTCCAGTTCGCCTTCTTGTTACCTGACCTTTGTTTATGATGATTACAGTTGGAATCATTGTTTGTCACTGTTTAACTTCTTTATCATTTTGTAGGTTCGTAACTCGCCCCTGTCGGCGCTACAATTCAGCTATGCTGTGGTGATTTCTAACTTCGGCACGTCTCTTCTCGGCCAGAAGGTAACTTATCCTTCTCTGATTTAACGTCTTCTACATATTTTTCTTGTTCTCATGTAGTGGCTCCTTGCGAGCAGGGTCCAATGTTCTCGTTCGATGATTCGTTTTCTGTCGGCTCCCTTGTTCAGGTATACACCTATCAATTCACCTCTGTCATGAGTTTTTAGTTGCTTTCACTGTTTGGTTTGTGGCTAACATACGTTGTGTTTTCTCTCTGCAGGTTCCAAGTCTCCACCTTGGTTCGTTGCTGACCAAAGCCTCGACTTATAAACGGGTAGGATCAATTCTGATCTTTGGCATTTGCTCTCGTGTTCTGGCTGTAAACCTGGTTAATCTGTAGGTTCAGTTTCCTGTCTCGAGTCTGTAACTAATTTGAAATACTGGAGGTCTCTTGTTCTGTAACCACATTCTCAGTCTTTATGCTTAGCCGTTCTGTCGTGGCATTTTCCTTTTGCTACAGGTTGTATTTCTGTAGGTTTCTGGGTTGTTTTGTCAGGCTATAGGTCACGGTTGTCCAAACCCTAACCTGTAATTGGCTCACTCTAAATGTATATGTATCGACTGCTTCTATGGACAGTTAAGACTCGCTTTACAGTATTCTCATGTTGTTTTTTGTGAATGAAAACATGAAAGTTCTAAATGAAATTTATTCTGTTCGGAAGAATTATGAAAGCATGCAATTTTCGGTTTACATGTAAGTGGATGATGTTCCGATAGTTCTCTCTTTGCTTGTTTCCTGAATGAATGGTTTAGACTTGTTTAAATTCCGACATTCTGTTATTTTTCTTTCTGATGCTATCTCGCCAACATGTTGTTGGTCGGCACCTGTGTGTGCGCTAGAACCCTTTCTCTTTCCACTTATTTCAATGCTATGGCATATTGTCCAGGTTATGGTTAGTAGACATAAATAATTCAGTAAATAAAAATAATGGAGCAGTAATAGTCACAGATACTCTCTTTTACACAGATGGTTTCTCATTCAGATAACAGTTCAGTCCTTTTTTCTGTAAAAGAAAATTCTTTCTTTTTTTTCCTCCAGGGAAGGAAAATCTAGCAAATTACATTATGTTTTTCATTTTGTACACTTTGCTCCTTTTCGGTTGAACTACCAACCGTCCTATGTAACTACCTTTCCTAAATTAAATTAACTCTGTTAATTAATCCACTGTCTGACTTAACCTTCCTACTCCTAATGTCTCTTCCCCCAACAGTAAATAAGAGAATAAAAATAAACATGTTAACGATAACAATAATAAAAAAACAATTCTCAGGTACTATGACCTGTCTGGAAAACAAACATAACCAATGAGACAAAAACCTGCCCAACTTTGCCTACTCTAAGTCAGATGCTCCTGCATCAGGCTCCCAGGGTAACAAAAAGTCATGGCTCCGTTCCATGAGTTCATCCACCGAATAGCCAGCCTTCTGAATCTGAGTTGTGTCAAGCCAGGAACTGTCCTCAATGGGACGGTTCTTCCACTTGACCAGATATTTCAGATACTCCTTCCTGCGTGTACGCTTGGCTACCTGTGTATCAAGGATGCCCTCGATCTCAAGGGGTTGCGCCGTAGGCAATTGTCTCATCCACGATCTCTGATCAACTTGGGGGTCCTGCTCTGGCCTTGCTGTCTTATCATCCTCAGGACTGGCGATATACAGAAACAAATCTGCTACATTAAAAATACGTGAAATACCTATCCCCGGCGGTAATTGGATTTTGTAAGCATTTGCAGAAAACTTGCGTAGAATTTTAAAGGGGCCAATCTTTTTAAATTTCAATTTATTATATTCCCCTTTTGGAAAACGTTCCTTGCAAAAGTGCACAAGAACGTCGTCCCCAATGTTAAATTGAACTGCTCGCCTTTTTAAATCCGCATGCTGTTTGTATTTTTGGCTGTTGTTCCACAGTTTTAATTTCACCTGTTCATGCAAATCGCTCATTGCTTGGGCGAAATCTTCTCCATCAGCGCTTCGTTTTTCAAGTTTTCCCAAATCTCGCAGCTCATGTACTCCGCGAGGATGTACACTATACAGAACCTTAAAAGGACTGTAGCCTGTGCTGCGATTTGGTGAATCGTTGTATGCAAATTCTGCTTGAGCAAGTACGCGATCCCACATTCGCAAATTTTCACCTATCAAACTTCGTAGCAAGTTTCCTAAGCTTCGGTTTACCACTTTCGTCTGCCCATCAGTCTGTGGGTGGTAAGCGAAGCTGAAATTTAACTGTGTCCCCAAATTTTTCCATAGAGTTCGCCAAAAATGTCCTGTGAAACACACATCTCTGTCAGAAATAATGGATCTTGGTAAGCCATGCAGTCTGACGATTTCTGTGAAAAACAAGTGTGCTACGTGAGTGGCATCACTGGTTTTTCGACATGGTATAAAATGTGCCATCTTCGAAAATATGTCCACTACCACCATTACTGAATCAAAACCTCGCTGTGTCCTAGGTAGACCCAAGACAAAGTCCAAACTGACTGAATCCCATGGTCTACTCAGAATGGGCAGTGGCATATAAAGTCCTGGATTCTGACTGTGACCTTTTGCTAACTGACACATTTTACATCTGCTTACATACCTTTGCACGTCCCGTAGTAACTTCGGCCAGTAGTAAAAATGCTCTATCTGCGACAATGTTTTGTCTATGCCGAAATGTCCGGCTAGACCTCCGCTGTGCTTTTCCCGAACAATGTTCTCCCTCATTGAACAGTCGAGAATGCATAACTATCCTCACTTAAATAACAATCCTTCTTGCACGTTATAGTCCAACCATGGACTATTGTTCTGTAGCAAAGGGTTCTGACAAGCCTCATAGGCCTCCTTAAATTTTGTATCTGTCTGGTATAAATCCTTCAAATGCTCAAAACCCAATACTTGCACCATTTTCTCCTGTAGGAGCAAAGCTCTTCGGCTCAATGCATCTACCACCTTATTGGACTGTCCGCTAATATGTTTCAATACAAATGTAAAGCTATGCAGATATTCCACCCACTCTGCATGCTTATGATTCAATTTATGCTGCTGCATAACATACTGTAAGGAAAAATTATCAAAAAATAAAACGAACTCATTACCTAACAAATAGTGCCTCCAGTGTTTCAAAGCTTGAACGATCGCATAAAATTCCTTGTCATAAGATGAATACTTCTGCCTACTTTCGTTCAGTTTCTCACTGAAATAAGCAATCGGTCTATCCTCTTGGCTAAGTACTGCCCCAATGGCCGTACCACTGGCATCACAACGAACTTGAAAAGGTTTGTTGAAATCTGGCAATCTCAAAATCGGTCTCTCAGTGATCTTCTTCTTTAAAGTCTGAAAACTATTCTCTGCTGCTTCAGTCCAACAAAAAGGCTGATTTGCCTTCTTAATTGTGTCCAACATGGGTGCACAGATCCCACTAAAATCTTTGATAAATTTCCTGTAAAAGCTTGCTAATCCATGAAAGCTTCGAACCTCGAACAAACTCTTTGGGGATGGCCAGTTCACTATAGCTGCAATTTTCTCTGGGTCCATCTTTAACTCATTTTCTGCAATCACAAAACCCAGATAAACTAATTCCCGTTGAAAAAAAGTACACTTTTTCAAATTTATCAGCAGCTTGTTCTGCTGCAATCTTCTCAATACACTTCGAACATGTCGGAAGTGTTCCTCCTTCGTTTTGCTGAAAATCAAAATGTCATCCAAACAAACAATCACAAATTTCCCAATGAACTCTTTCAGCACTTCGTTCATTAGGCGCATAAATGTACTAGGGGCGTTACTCAAACCAAATGGCATCACCATCCATTCGTACAACCCTTCATTTGTCTTGAAGGTCGTCTTCCATTCATCCCTTCCCGAATCCGGATTTGATGGTAACCACTCTTCAAGTCAATCTTCCAAAAATATGCTGCCCCACTTAAACAATCCATCATGTCATCCATTCGCAGTAATGGAAACCTATACCTGATCGTAATCTTGTTAATAGCTCTTGATTCTGTGCACATTCGCCATTCGCCACCTTTCTTAGGAGCTAAAACTGTCGGAACTGCACAGGGACTCATACTCTCCCTAATCAGCCCTTTATCAAGCAATCCCTGTACCTGCTTCCGAATTTCTTCATTATCCTTCGGACTCATACGATAAGCTGCCTTATTGGGTAAGCTAGCTCCTGGTATAAAATCAATACAATGGCTGATGCTTCTCTTAGGTGGCAATTCGTCAGGAAATTCATCTACTATGATATCACCAAAGTCCTGCAACATATCCTGGATATCCTCTGGCAGATCTGTGATCTTTGTGTGCAGTACCACTGTCTTTGGTCTCCTTACAACAAAAAAATTAACATCATTATCTTCAATCTGTTTCAAAAACTCTTTTCCACCCACAAGTAATGCCTTCACTCCACTAGCTTCTGCTGTATTTTCCTCCTTGATGGGCACAAGTGTGTGCTTTATCCCATCCTTGACAAACTTGTAACAGTTTGTCTTCCCATCATGAATTACTTTTCTGTCATACTGCCAGGGTCTTCCTAATAGTATATGACATACATCCATTGGCATAATGTCACAGATAATTTTATCCTTGTATCTGCCTATCTGGAATTCTACTTCACACTGTTCATCAACTAACAGTTGATGTCCCTTTTGCAGCCATGACACTTTGTAAGGAGTGGGATGCTTCAGCCTTTTCAGCCCCAATTTCTCCACCATTTCCATGGCCACCAAATTATCGGTACTCCCACTGTCAATTATCAGTTTGCAGCACTTACCCTGTGATTTGCAAACTGTCCGGAACAAGGCCTTCTTTTGATCCGGTTCCACAATTTCTTTCGCTGGTTTCATCAGCACCTTGTTCAGTACCAAGGCTTCCCCTGTCTCTGGTGCATTTTCCACTTCCTGGGGAGGTGCTTCCGCCTCCTCCGTTTGGGCAACATACGTTCCTCTCCCACCTGCTGGTTCTCCCTCAGGACATTCATACGACTTGTGCCCCCACTTGTGGCAACTATAGCACTGGACAGCTCCTCTGCCACGACCATTACCTCTCCCTCGCTAGTATGGTCGTCCCCCTCTAGTGCTATTGTCCTTTTCTGTTGTTCCTGCAGATTTGGAATTGCCGCCTTCTTCATTGGAATTTGTACCTTTGCCTCTGCCAAAAGCCTTCCCTTTTCCTCTGCCAGATCCTCCTCCTCTTCTGGCATTCTGCTTCCTGGTTATCTTCTCTTCTACTTTCAAGGCACACTGATATGCCTCGTCTATAGTTCTGGGCGAGAGAATATTGATTTCGTCCAGTATCTCTCCTCTCAACCCATTTACAAATCTTGTTGTTTTTTCGGGGGTATCCTCTATATATCCTGCCCTCAAATTCAACTTGTAGAATTCTTCCGTATACTCCTTGACTGTTAACCTCCTTTGCCTCAGATTCTGTACTTGCCTGTACAACATAATCTGATAATCCTTGGGCAGAAAATTTTCTTTTAGCTTGGCCTCCATCTTGGCCCACTTCTTTATAGGTTGTTTATTTAGCCTTTTCCTTTCCGCCTGAACGTTGTCCCACCACAAGGACGCATGTCCTTTCAACTTGGTGGCAGCGAATTTTACTCGCTTGTCCTCGCTGATTTCTTCAAAATCAAAATATTTGTTCACTTCACTAAGCCAATCCAGCAACACATCTGCCGACAAACTCCCGTCATAAGTAGAAAGTTCATGTTTTGGCTTATTATTGGATAACAAAACTGACCTCAATAATCTGAGTTCAGGTCCTTCCCCTTCAAAACCATCTGTCACTTCTGCAACCTCTTCATCACTATCATCCCCTCCTTCAGGGTCTCTTATCCTTCCAGCTTCTATTGCTGCCAATCGCGCATTCAAAATGTGGATTTCCTCCCTCAATCCTTCGTCTACTACTCTACGTATCGCTCTTCCTCTTCCTCTTCCTTGTCTACCAACTTCCTTTTTTTTTTTTTTTGCTTACTACAACTTGCTTTGATACCACTTTGATGGGGCCCAGCCCTCAAGCCCGACCTGTACTCCAATAACTTAATAAAAACTACAAAAGGTATTGGTAACTCACCTTTGGGTTTATCACAGGGCAAACGCAATTCACATCGACTCCAAAATACATGTCATATTAATGCAATTTAACTTGTAACAACAGCTGTCATGTAACTTATTTAATCCGTGGTTCAATGCAACAGATGCTCCGTATGATTTGTTGATTTTATCAATCATTGGTTTCAGATGGTATTTATTAGCCAATTGTTTGGCTTGTACACGCTTCCAGTTTGATCGACACCTGTCACCCTGCCTTGGGTTTTGCCCTTCCGAGTTATTAAAACCCTATACCGATAACTCCACTATCATTTCCACTGTTTTCGATCCTCTGTAATGGTTTCTGTTTCTCCCGGTGTCGCGAGGGTTTCAAGTTTGTTAACCTTCCTTTGAGCTGGTTTTTCTCGTCCAACTCCACTTGCACGTATCAATTTTGGCCTGTGATGGCGCTCACAGTGATCTCCAGGTCGCCTTCTTGTTACCTGACCTTTGTTTATGATGATTACAGTTGGAATCGTTGTTTGTCACTGTTTAACTTCTTTATCATTTTGTAGGTTCGTAACTCGCCCCTGTCGGCGCTACAATTCAGCTATGCTGTGGTGATTTCTAACTTCGGCACGTCTCTTCTCAGCCAGAAGGTAACTTATCCTTCTCTGATTCAACGTCTTCTACATATTTTTCTTGTTCTCATGTAGTGGCTCCTTGCGAGCAGGGTCCAATGTTCTCGTTCGATGATTCGTTTTCTGTCGGCTCCCTCGTTCAGGTATACGCCTGTCAATCCACCTCTGTCATGAGTTTTCAGTTGCTTTCGCTATTTGGTTCGTGGCTAACATACGTTGTGTTTTCTCTCTGCATGTTCCAAGTCTCCACCTTGGTTCGTTGCTGACCAAACCCTCGACTTATAAACGGGTAGGATCAATTTTGATCTTTGGCATTTGCTCTCGTGTTCTGGCTGTAAACCTGGTTAATCTGTAAGTTCGGTTTCCTATCTCAAGTCTGTAACGAATTTGAAATACTGGAGGTCTCTTGTTCTGTAACCACAGTCTCAGTCTTTACGCTCAGTCGTTCTGTCGTGGCAATTTCCTTTTGCTACAGGTTGTATTTATGTAGGTTTCTGGGTCATTTTGTCAGGTTGTAGGTCACGGTTGTCCAAACCCTGACCTGTAATTGGCTCACTCTATATGTATATGTATCGACTGCTTCTATGGACAATTCAGACTCGCTTTACAGTATTTTCATGTTGCTTTTTGTCAATGAAAACATGAAAGCTCTAAATGAAATTTATTCTATTCAGAAGAATTATGAAAGCATGCAATTTTCGGTTTACCTGTAAGTGGATGATGTTCCGACAGTTCTCTCTTTGCTTGTTTCCTGAATGAATGGTTCAGACTTGTTTAAATTCCAACATTTTGTTATTTTTCTTTCTGATGCTATCTTGCCAACATGCTATTGGTCCGCACCTGTGTGCGCTAGAACCCTTTCTCTTTCCACTTATTTCAATGCTATGGCGTATTGTCCAGGTTATGGCTAGTAGACATAAATAATTCAGTAAAGAAAAATAATGGAGTAGTAATAGTCACAGATACTCTCTTTTACACAGATGGTTTCTCATTCAGATAACAGTTCAGTCCTTTTTTCTGTAAAAGAAAATTCTTTCTTTTTTTTCCTCCAGGGAAGGAAAATCTAGCAAATTACATTATGTTTTTCATTTTGTACACTTTGCTCCTTTTCGGTTGAACTACCAACCGTCCTATGTAACTACCTTTCCTAAATTAAATTAACTCTGTTAATTAATCCACTGTCTGACTTAACCTTCCTACTCCTAATGTCTCTTCCCCCAACAGTAAATAAGAGAATAAAAATAAACATGTTAACGATAACAATAATAAAAAAACAATTCTCAGGTACTATGACCTGTCTGGAAAACAAACATAACCAATGAGACAAAAACCTGCCCAACTTTGCCTACTCTAAGTCAGATGCTCCTGCATCAGGCTCCCAGGGTAACAAAAAGTCATGGCTCCGTTCCATGAGTTTAGGACCATCTGATCTAGGGGGGCTATATCTACGACTGTAAGAGAGCGCGAAAATAGAAGAGATGAGCGGGAGAATCATATGGTGGGGCCAGGGTGACATAAGCCACTTTTTCGCATAGCGGGAAGGCTTGGGGTTGGGTAAACCATATGCGCCATAGGTTTATAATGATAAAGGGTAAAAATCCATGTATGGGCGAATATAAAGAGGGAAGAAAAAGGTGGAAGTGGGAAGAAGTGAAAACGCTTCTAGGTTGTTGGATCTGGGGGGAGGGCCAGATCAACGGTGGAGATTTGAAGGAAAAACGGTGGAAAGGACCCAGCGTGGTCAGGTGGGACCAATAGGAATATATGGAAAACTGAAAGAAAATATGGATTGCGGGGGCACTTTGAGGTACGGAAAAATCTGCAAGTCGGGTGCCTCTGCAGTGATCTTGAGCCGTTGGATCGGGATCAAGATTGGGTGGTAGAGATTTCCTCGGTGGATCAGCAATCGGTGGAGGTAAGAGTCTGGGAAGGAGGGATTATAAGGTTGTGATGGCCGATGGCTGATGGGGAAGAGCACAGGCGATGGATGGAGGGTCGTCCGATCAAGATCAAGATTGACGGTGGAGATGTGATCGGAGGATCGCATCGGCGGAGGAAAGGAATGCGGAAGAGAAAGTGTCGATGGAGCGATGGAGCGATGAAGTGATGACCGTCGGATCTTTGAGGAAATTGAAGGCTGCGATTATATCAGAATATCGTCCATCGGCGGGGTAAAGGATCTGGGCATAAGAACTTAGGATCACCGATGAGCGATGGGCCGTTGGCTTAGCGCTCGGTCGCAGGGCGCAGGTTTTATTGCGAAAAAGGGGCTCGGTCTTTCAACAGAAGGGGCTTAAGGCCTAAAAGGAGCGGAAAAGCTTTTTCAATGGTTTTTATGGGCTTTTACGGGCTTTTTAGTGTTCCGGGTGAAGTAAAAAGGATTTTTTAAAACCAAATAAAAAGGGTTAAATGGTTTAAAAGGGTTTTTTAAGGAAAACAAAGGTAAATGACGGAGGAAAGGGGGCTTTTTAAAAAGAATGAAGGATAAGAAAAAAGGGAAAAATAAGTGATATGGGGGCAGTTGTGAAGATGAGATGGGTGTAATAAAATGATGGAAATGGGGCCTTAGAAAACAGTTTTTTCTTCATGATAACAGCAGGGCTTTTCTGAAGTTGGATCCCCTGGACAAATGGACATAGCAAGGCTTCAAGAAGTCACAGATTGGCCTGAAATTTGTTTCTTGAAGACTAAAGTTTTGTTTTAGCCATCTTTGCATATGAAAAATTTATAGATGGCTAACACACTGCTCGTGGATTGTCGATCACGTGTTGCATTTTGACCACGCCTATAATGTGCAATGGTCCTCCTCAGCCGCTTAACTAAGTTCATAGCTCCTATGACATGCCGCATCAGGTTGTACATGTCACGCGGCATGCCTCTCCACATGTGTATCGACCTACCATCGTCCTATATGTCTCTCATATTAGCGGGCCTGATGCCCACCTCAACAATCAATGTAGTGAATTAGTCACCCAACTCCATCCTGTATCTACTATCAAGCTGATCGCGCCTAGCAAAAGGCAGTACCGGTGCACTAGTAGGAGCAGGTCTCTCTGCACTGGCCTCCTGATGATCCTCGGCATCTAGCATGCCCTGATCGTCATCAAGATCCACACCTGAATCATGTGGTGGAGACAGCATGTCCTCGCCATCAAAAGACCCAATGTGTGCAAAATATATACAAGTACACGACAATAATTAAGCAATTTCATTACACAGTTTAATAAAAACAAGTTAAAGAACATGTTAGAATAAATTTAAATAAAATAGTAATATTACCTCTATCATCTGGCGACTCATCAGCTCTGAAGAGGATGTTGGCACACCCTCGCCAATCCAAACCCGCATAAGGACAAGGGACCATAATGAAGGGATGCTCATCAACACTGGCTAGAAACTCCAGTGCATCATTCGATATCCTTGCTGGAAACACAATCTCGCCCCTCTTGGGCATCATCTTCCCCCACATGTGCATTTGTGCCTCGAACATCGGCCTATGAGGCTAGCGAACAAAGCAGGCCTCGTCTTTGGAAACCTCTCAAAAAATAAATAAAAAATATCTGAAGAAAAGGGAGTTTGACCCTCCCTTGTGCATGGGCACAACATCTATCTAAGTTTGTACAAAACTGTCGCAAAAAAATGGCAGACCACCTGACAAGTCATGGCTCCTATACTAAAGAATCAACATAATATAGAAGTGAACAATTATTGCATTTCCCGTCACTGGTGTTGTGCGAAATGGTCGAAATGAGAATTGAGAGGTACCTCACCTCCTGACTACCAAATGTAACAATATGTAACTGACTTCCAGAGACCTGAAAATATGAAGGAGACAGTACATCTGCTCCAATGTATCTCTGGGAGTACACTAACTGACTCCCTGCTACATAGCTAGCTAGAACCTCTGGGAACGATGGAAAATCCACCCCTCTCTTCGATAGCCCTGTAATGAAATATATATCCTCCTCAGTGGGTGTGTACCACTAGTTACGACCAATCTGGAAAGCCTGTTGGTGGGCATTCCACCTGCGGATAAGATGTCTCGAAAACAAACCATGGCCCTTTAGGGAAGTAGCCTCCTCATAGAACTTGAGGTGGCCTACCTGCCTTAGGAGCCCTTGGGTAGCCACTGTAATAGGGCGAGGGTATGCATCTCTCTCCCTCTCTCATGCCTCCCATAGGCGAACCGTGTTATACTGGTCTACCTGTTGTTGTTGTTGTCCCCCCTCTTCTCTCCTTTCACGTGTCTAAATGATTGACATATTAAATATAAAAAAATTTATTAAATGAGACATGTATTTAGAAATATAAATATATAATGTTTTTTTGAAAAAAAAAATAATCGGTGCGCCGAAAAAAATAGGCATGCACCGGTTCCAGTGCATCTTTTTATGGAGCTCACCAGCGGTGGTGCACCAGAAATATTCAACGCACTGGTGGTGGTGTTCCTGAAAATTTTCAGCACACCGTTGACTATGTACGATGTCAGGAGTGCGGTGCGCTGAATAAAATATACACCCTGGGGCGTATAGTTAAGTCAGTGAACCGACTCCTTCCATCATTACATAGTCAACAGTGTGGCATTTTACCAGGCCGCACCGTTGACCCTGTCGAAATACGGAATACAGTGTGCTGACAAAAATACCCGTCCCAGAGCAGATATTTTAGTCAACGCACTGCGTTGCCGCTATTCCACTTAGTTAACAGTGTGGTAGGGTAACCGACTGCACTGCACCTTTTTAAAAATTTAAAATAACACGGTGCGCCTTCGGTACCGCCCCAGAACCAGTGTGGATACTGTTAGCACCAGTTTACCAGGCCGCACCATTAACCCTGTTGAAATGCGGAATGCAGTGCGTTGACAACATTACCCACCCCGGGGCGTGTATTTCAGTCAATACACCGCGTTGTCGCTATTCCACATGGTCAACGGTGCGGCTGGGTAAACGACCGCACCACACTTTTTAAAAAATTTTAAAATAACACGGTGCACCTATCGGTACTGCCCTAGAACCGGCGCGGATACCGTTAGCACCGGTTGTGGTGTGGCTTGTAAATTTACAAGCAGCACTGCGAACCAGTGCGAGCCGAATGACTCGAGCGCACTGCACAACAATTTTTTTTTCCTTTTAAATGGTTAATTTTAAGGTTATTTGAAATTCTAATCCGCTAAAAGGCTTAATTATGGAAAAACAAGAAAAATACCTGTACATTTGGCCATTGAGGAGGCATATTGGCTGTAGAATTTTCAAAAGAAAAATTTCTCACCGTTTTGCAAAATTCAAGCTAGAGATTGGTGGGCAATGCACAGTAGCAGTGTGTGCAATGGGTGCAATGGGAGCACCGATGTTAGGGCGGCTCAGACAAGGATAAATTGCACCAGCGCTTGAGAGCTCTGGAGCACTTAGAAAAGTGAAAAATGCAGTTTTTGGCCATAATTTTTTTTTATTTAACTCTGTTCCGGTGCGCGAGATTTTATGGGCGCACCGGTGCAGTTGCTTAATACCGCACCGGGTGGTTTTTGTTTTGGCGCGCTTTTTTATGAGGCACTAGTGCAGAATATTTGTAAAGCACTAGTGCACTACATTAATACGACGCACCGGGTGGGTGTGTATAGAGCGCACGGTGATTGGTGTGCCAATGTTTTGTGCGCACTGGTGCTTTCTCTTGTTGAATGCATAGGTGCGGTTTACGATGATAAGCACACCGGACGAAAAACATCCGCAAAAACCTCCACTTGCCAACCTCCTCTAGTAACCTCTGCTAGAAATGGATGTCTGGGGTATTTTTATAAGGGGTTCCTCAAAAACATCCGCTAGAATGTCTTTTCCTTGTAGTGACATAAAGTACGATAATCAAGAGCTTACCATCAACTACAATCTGGTATAGGTTTGAATCTGCTTCACTTTTAGTGAAGCCCAACCCGGTGAAATAGTTTTCAATCCGAGTCTACCAAGCACGAGGTTCTTGCTTTAGCCCATACACTGCTCTCTTGAGTTAGCACACATGCGACTCACTATCAAATATCTCGAAACCTTATGAATTCTCTATGTAACCTTCTTCCTCAATAACTCCTTTGAGAAACACAATTTTCACATCCATATGATGAATGCGCCACCCCATCTGCGTTGAGAGTGTAAGGATAGATCTAATGGAAGAGTACCTCACGACTAGTGTGAAAGTCTCCTCATAGTCAATCCTCTCAACTTGTGAAAATCCCTAGGCCACAAATCTGGCGTTGTACTTCTCCACACTCCCATCCGCTGCTTCCTTCACTTTATAGATCCATCTAGATCCAACCACTGATTTTCCAACTGGTCTTGGGACAACTTCCCATGCACTGTTCTTGACAATGGAGTCATACTCCTCTACCATAGCATCAACACAAATTGGTTGTTGCACTGCTTCCTCAAAGGAATATGGTTCTGTCACAATACACTTTCTCATAAGAGCCATGTATCCAGTGAACATGTCTGGAGACAATCTCTGTCTGCATAATGAAATAAGTGCTCCTACATTCTCTGTCGCATCAAGTCTCATTCTATCAGCTTCCATGGTGCGCCTTTTACCATTTCTGGTGGATGGCTCTGCATGAGTGTTTTCTGTCACTCCATGATCAACATAGTTACCGATCAAATAGGTAACTGAACTGGTACCTACTTTTTTGAGGTAGCAAAAAAGGCACCCAATTTTGAAAAGTGGTGATGCAAAATCACCCCGTTTTTTTTGGCATATTTTTGACACTTGAATTTTTTTATTTATGAAGTATGAACATTTGTTTTAAAATGTTAGTGATTTTCATGCTAATTTTGAAAAGTGTTAATGCATCATCAACCATTTTTTTTAGAGTGGTAATTTTCATGCTAATTTTGAAAAATTTTGATGCAGCATCAACCAATATTTTTTAGAGTGGTAATTTTCATGTTGGTAATAAAACATAAAAATAAAATAAGAAAAACATGACCAAAAAAACTCAAATATATAAAAATATATAAAAATAATAACAAAAACCAATAAAAATGTAAAAATAAAAAACAAAATTAACTTGTAAAAATAAAAAATTTAAACAAAAACAAAAAATAAAAAAAATTCGAAAATTAAATAAAAAAAGGAAAAAATTCAGAAAAACACATAATTTAAAGAAGAAAAAACAAAATTTGAACCCAAAAAACATCAAAAACATTTTTTTCAAAGTTATTATATATATATATATATATATATATATATATATATATATATATATATATATAATTAGAAAAAAGTTAAAATAGAAAATTTAAAAACAATTAAAATTAAAATACAAAAATAAAAATAATTTAAATTTAAATTAAAAAAAATTAATAAGAAAATAATAATAAAACATTAAATTAAAAAAATAAAATAAAAGGAAAATTAATATAGAAATTTAAAAAAAAAAGGATTAAAAAACAAAAAAAATGAGAAAAAACATTTTCAAATAATTAAAAAAAAAAACAAAAATCTAATTGTTTTTAAAACTTAAACCAAATCTAAAAATATTAAATTTAAGAATAATATAAAAAAATAAAAAATTAGAATAAAATATTAAAGTAAATTTAAAAAAAACAAATATGAAATATAATAAATAATAAAAAAAATTAAAAAAATTATTAAAATTTCATAAATAAATAAAATTGAATTAAAATATATATATTTAATTGCGCCGCCCAGGTGGTGGTGGGGGGTTGATTCTCGAAATCGACTTGGGAGATCGATTCCGAGAATCAACCTAGGAGGTCGATTCTAGGAATCGACCTTGGGAGGTCGATTCCGGGAATCGACCTGGGGAGGTCGATTCTCGGAATTGACCCTAGGAGGTCGATTTCGGGAATCGACCCTGGGAGGTCGATTTCGAGAGGTCGATTCTGGGAATCGACCCTGGGAGATCTATTCTGGGAATCGACCCGACAAGGTCGATTCCGGGGATCGACCCGACAAGGTCGATTCCGGGAATCGACCTCCCAAGGTCGATTCCCAGAATCAACCTGGGGAGGTTGATTCCAAGAATCGATATGGGGAGGGCGATTCCCAGAATCGACCTGGGGATGTCGATTCCCAGAATCGACCTAGGGATGTCGATTCCCGGAATCGACCTAGGGAGGTCGATTCCGGGAATCGACCTTGGAAGGTCGATTTCTGAAATCGACCTTGGGAGGTCGATTCCGGGAATCGACTTGGGGAGGTCGATAATCGACCTCGGGAAGTCAATTTCGAGAATCGACCTCGAATTGACCTCGGGAGGTCAATTCCGAGAATCGACCTCGGGAGGTCGATTTCGAGAATCGACCTAACGTCGATTTTCGAAATCAACCCTGGGAGGTCGATTATGGGAATTGACCCGAGGAGGTATATTCTGAGAATCGACCCAGGGAGGTTGATTCCGGGAATAGACCTAGGGATGTCGATTCCCGGAATCGATCCGAAATCGACCTCCCACCCAGGTCGATATTTTTTTTTTTTAATTTAATATTTAATTTTTCATTTTCAAATTTAAATTCTTTTGTTTTTAATTTAATAAAAATTTAATTTTTAATTTTTAAATTTAATTTGTATATTTTAATTTTTTTTTTGCAATTTAAATTTTTTTTTTTAAATTTGTTTTTCTTTAATTTAATATTTTGATTTTGTTTTTGTTTTTTTTACTTTTAAAAAAATAAAACAAAATGAAAAAAAAACAAAAACAAAAACAAAAACATTTTCAAATTAAAATTAAAAATAATAATAATAAATTAATTAAAATTTAAAAAAAAAATTAAAAATTAAAAAATATATATAAAAAATAAAAATAGAAATAAAAATATTAAATTTAATAATAATAAAAAATTAAAAATTAGAATAAAATATTAAATTAAATTAAAAAACAAATATGAAATATAATAAATAATAAAAAAAATATTAAAAAAAAAACAAATTCATAAATAAATAAAAATTTAATTAAAAAAAAAAAATTAATTGTGCCGCCCAGGTGGTGGTGGGAGCTCGATTCCCAGAGTCAACCTGGGGTGGTTGATTCCCGGAATAAACCTGGGGAGGTCGATTCTGGGAATCGACGTGGGGAGGTCAATTCCGGGAATCGACCTAGGGAGGTCGATTCTGGGAATTGACCTTGGGATGTCAATTCTGGGAATCGACCTGGGGAGGTCGATTCTGGGAATCGACCCGAGTAGTATAATTCCAAATCAACCCGGGGAGGTCGATTCCGGGAATCCACCCGGGGAGGTCGATTCCAGGAATCCACCCGGGGAGGTCGATTCCGGGAATCGACCTAGGGAGGGTGATTCCCGGAATCAACCTAGGGATATCGATTCCTGGAATCGACCTGGGAGTTTGATTCCCGGAATTGAACTGGGGAGGTCGATTCCCAGAATCAACTTGGGGAGGTCGATTCTCGGAATTGACCTCCTGCCCAGGTCGATTTTTATTGTTATTATATACTTTTTAATTTTAAATTTTAAATTTTTAAATTTATTAAAATTTAATATATTTTTTTAATTTAATTTTTTATTTTAAAATAAGTTATTTTGTTTTTAATTTTAAAAAAAATTGATTTTTATTTTTAAAATTTAATTTGTATATTTTAATTTTATTTTATTTTTTAAAATTTATTTGTTTTTTAAAAATTGTTTGTTATATATATATATATATATATATATATATATATATATATATATATATATATATATATATATATATATATATATATATGATGATAATGGTTAACGTCCACTGAGACCAATCTTTGGTCTATCGGACCTAAAGAAAAGAGTTATTTAACTTGATTTAAGATTTTATTCCTATGCTCAAAAAGCTTGGAGAGAAGCCTTCCGATCTCACTATAATTTTGGCATCTTAAAAGGCTAGGAAGGTCAGTATTGTAACAAATATTATGAAATTGAGCTCTAATGTGTTTGTACGCGGGGCACTCTAAAAGGAAGTGATTTCCATCCTCGATGTTCATATTCTCAATAGAGATGGCAGATCCTTTCCATCCATGGTGTTTTAGGAACTATACAACGACCTGTTTCACTATGGAGCTCATGAGAGTTCGTTCTAATCTTGGCTATATTAATTTTCTTCTTTGATCTAGTTAAAACAGAGAGATACTTTTGATCTTCTAAGGTGGGGTTGATGACCTCCTTATAATACCTTAATTTTCTTTTAGCTGCTAGATCTTTCTCACACCACATTTTTTCTTTGAACTTAGAAGTAACAATTTTTTTTAATGTTATTGATGTTTTGCAATGCAACATTCTCGTCGATCTCCCAATGGTTTAACCAGGCCCTGGTGTCTTTATACCAACCTCGTTTAAGCCTTAGGTGGTTTTTGTTGGAATTTAAAGCTAGCTTAGGAAGTCTATGGTCTCCTATGCTATTGAGCTTGTGCTTGTACAACAGAAGCCTAGTCATAACTAGGCTCTCGATAGGGGAAAGACCCACTTCTATAAGGAGAATAGGATAGGGTGTATTGCTTTTAATTTTAAGGTTATACGTTATAAAATGCTTCTGGATTTGCTCAATCTTTCTCTAGGATTCTCTAGATATGTTGCAACCCCAAACCTCACATCCATGTAAGATAACAGGAGTGACTAAAGTTTCAAAGAGGAACTTCTTTCTATCCCACATTATGAGGTTTGTCGTTTTACAATTATTTTCAAGACCAAAATAAGCTTTCCACCCCCCATTAATCCTTTTCTGAATTCTATAGTTCCAGTTGAGCTTGTGATGAATATCAATTCCTTGGTAATGGTAAGAAGACACTTCCTCCAAGTTACTATTGTCATACATAAAATTAGCATAAGTGTCCTTCTTGGATTTGATAATCATAACTTTTGTTTTGTCAGTGTTAACAGACATACCCATGGTAGAGCAGAAATCCTTAAGAAGTCTAAGTTGCTTATCAAGATCAGATGGGCACCTTGCGAGAAGAACAATATCGTCAGCATAGAGAAGAAGGATGATGACTATCCCAGCTAAGATCGTGCCAGCACATCCTTCTTCCTCTAAACAACCTTCTAGCTTATCGATGTAAATTCCAAATAGGGTAGGGGAGAGGGGGCAACCTTGTTTAACTCCGATATTACACTTAATATCTTTCGACCACCCCTAATTGCATTTTAACTTGGCAATTACATTCTTGTATAACCTTATAGCAGTCGCTCTTAGCTCAAAAGGAACATTTAGCTCTTCTAATATATTCCATAGGTTATTTCTAGGAACCGTATCGAAATCCTTTATAAAGTCCACAAAGCAACAGAAGAGATTGGATTTATCATTGCAGAATTCCTCCATAATGATCCTAAGCGTAACGAGGTGGTCCATTGTTGAGGGCTGCCTTCTAAAACCCACTTGGCCTTTAGCCTGCTTACCTTCACTTTCAAGCCAAATGCTCAACTTCTTTTCCAAAATAATACCAAATAACTTGGCTAAGAGAGGGCTGATCATAATTGTTAGATAATTAGAGGGGTTATTTGTATCCCCACTTTTAAAAATAGGGATAATGAGGCTCTGAGTCCAAGGTTTAGGGAACCCTTGCTTGACTGCTTGGTTGAAAATCTTGTGGATGTGGGGGATGAGGACATGACCTCCAAGTTTTAAGATTTCCGCCTGGTAACCTTCAATGTATTTAGCTTTCCCATTTACCAAAGCGTTTAACCCCAAAATCAATGTCTTCTAATGAGAAAACGTTTTTCGTTGTGAGAAAGGTTTCAAAATCCCTGGCATTTGGAGATTCATAAAGCTTTTTAAGATAGGAATTCCAGTCGTGTAAAGCAATTTTATTATTATCTTTATTTTTCCTAGTTAGAATCTACCTCCAGAATTTCTTAGGAGCCACCTTAGAGAGGTGTAAGAGATTGACTTGTCTTTTACGAATATATTGCCTTTTTTTCCTTTTAGTTAGGGCTTTGTAGATTTTTATCTTGTTAATTTTGAGAGATTCATCAACAACTTTTTTAATTTCTCTCCTCGCACTTTTACAATATTTTTCATACCATGGGTTGGTTTTGCTATTTCTTTTATTACTTGAGACTTCAATTAAGAACTTGTTAATAGAATATGAGAGGGTTGTAGTAAAATTATGATAGAGGTCATCTATGTTTTCTATACTAGATAAAGGAAGAAAATTAGTTTTTAATTCATTTAGAAAGAGATCGTTTTTATTTCTATCAAAGATTAAGTTCTTTTGACTATAAGGATTATCTTCTATGGGATCTCTATGCATGATAAAATTGAGAGTTATGAGTAAAGGCTTATGATCAGAGTCAGGCTCGTGGTCGTCTAAGATGTCAAAATTTATTATTTCGTTGTATAAAGGGAGATCGAAAATGTAATATTCCCACTTAGCCCAAGCTAATGGGAATATTCAATTTTGCTTTGTCTTGTTTTGATTTTCATGTTGATGAATAAAGTGTAAAGGAGGACATGTAAAACTCCTAAAAACATCAAAATAAATCAATGTCCAATGTAAACAAGGCTAAATCTGGGCCATTTTCTAAAACACACTTGAGTGTGAAAGAGGTTGATCACTTGTCCAATTCAACCATGACCATATCTACATCACAGTCGAGATGCATTGAACCTCCTTGAGGCACAATGCAGTTCTAGATGGAGGCTCTACATGTGAAAGGAGCTAAATTGATGAAGTGGTTTAGGGTTTGACAAGACTCATAACTTATAAAAGGAAGAGGAGGACAGCATGGAGGGGGTTGTTGAAGATATTATTTCAGAAGAATTTGTCTGCTTAGACATTTCTCATTCTCTAGCTGTTTAGCTGAGAATAATGTTGTTTAGCATTGGGTGTTCTTGAGCGGGAATCCCACCTCCTTCCTTGAGTATCTCTTGGAGGAATTGTGCTTGTATTGACCACTATCAGGCTTGGGCCAAGCTTCACCTTACACCTACAGCGCCGACCCTATTGAGGGTTGGGTTGTCCTTGTGAGTTGTAGCAAGTGGGAGATAGATCTCTTCAGATCTATGTATATCTAGCCCCTCTTTTCACTGGGAAAGTCTGTTATCACATTGGTAAGAGTGTCCTAGATCATTGGAGCTACAGATCCAGACCTTAGCATCAGGCCAAATCACTCTTAGAGCTTACAGTGCATTTTCCCTTCCCGAACTACGTTATTTGCAAGTTTGCAGTTGCAGGGTGTTTTGTCTGCATTTTGGAGGAGAGATCTGTGGTGATAGGATTCTTCCTCTCACTGTGGTAATCCATGGATTGGCCATCCAATCAATGTTTGTTTCAGATCTAATTTTCTTTTTTATTATATGATTCAGAAATTTCTGAATATTACTGCAGATCTGCAACTCTAGATCTCAGATCTACTCTTGTACTTTCATGATTTGCACAAACCCCCAAGGGGAACATATAGATGAGATTTTCTTGTATACAGATCTGAATTAGATCCGTATTTTTATATACAAATCTGCTCTAGATCTGAGCTATAATGTATTGCTACTTCAGCCCCATTAAAATAACGTTGTCAAGTTTATGCAGACATTTCTTGTGGCTGTAGCACCTCATTTCTGAGGGTTTATTCCTATATAGTCTTCTACTTTCTCTTGTACACTGTATGGGCTGTAATTTAAATCTGATTTGTTGTTGTACATATAATATGTGAGCCTCCATACTGATCTATTGCAAATATTGGGCTGATCTGCGTTATTTTCCAGCAATGTTGTTTTGTATTGCTGCAGTCCCTTCTTTGGGCATTTTCTAGCTGCACTAGGTGTGGGGAGATCTGTTTAACCCACCTAGGAGGATTTGTTTTTGAAACCCTCTTGGATTCAGCTCTTAGATTTTCATATCTAAGGGATCCAAGTGCTGGTTTCCAATCTTGTAGCATACATTCCTGAAAAATTCATTTTTCAGGTATGCCTTGCTAGCAATCTCAATTTTGGGATATTACAGGAAATAACATAGTCTACCACGCTCCTGCCAAGCCCATGGATGCAGGTCATCTTGCTAGAATTGCGCCACTTCTTTAGACCATTGCAAATTATGATATCCTGAGCACTACGGAGCTTGACTAGCTCTGACCCAAACAAATTATCCCCGAGGTCTTCAAAGCTCCTTTTGTACCGGCTAGCTAGAGTAAGGTCTTCATCTAACCAAAGAGGATTGGGGTTGGAATGATTGCTTAAAAGAATAGCTTGGTCGTTTAAAGTTTGAGCATTAAAGTCACCCATTAAAATGATATTACCTTCATTCCTTAGGCTAGAAATATCATTCTCTAAACCATTTTAAGGACTATTTTTATCTAGATTCTTTTTCTTATAGAAGTTAGAATTAATTTTGGGAAAATAACAGATTGCTATGTAGGTATTTTTATCATTAATGTCAGTAGTCTCAATCCAACTATATTGGTTGTAAGGGTCATTTTTATAAATACTAGCATGGGGGGAGATGTTCTTCTTAATGTAGCAAACTATGCCCCCAATGCCTCTACTGGAGGATCGCTTGTTCCAAGTATACCATAGTGCAAAACCATCTATGTTAGGGACCTTAGATTCTTCGTGCTCCCAAGTTTCAACAAGCAATATAATATCAACATCATTTGAGATCCAACTTAGCTTGGGGCCTTTGTTCCATGGAAAGCCCTGACAGTTCCAAGAAAGAATTTGGAGCATGTTGAATTGTTATTTATTACTATATTTTTGGTTTCTATCTTGAATAACGGATTTTCTATTTTTGATTATTGCCCATTTTCCTTCCCTCCTAACTTATTTTACCTTTTGAACCTCCTTTCTTAATTATTCTTGATCTTCTGGAATGAGATTTTCGTTTATAAATATTCCCATTACTTTTAGACTTGAGGTTTTACTAAGTATGTCATACTTATGGTCAGTAGAGCTCACCTTTATTTGGATCAGCCTTCCTTTATTCTCAGTTAATTTCCCTAACCTTGTTGCTTCTGTGAGACACGTGGTTTCAATTTGTAATCTATTATGTAATTCTGTCTGGGCTATGGCTAAAGTATCCTCGTCTACCTCCTCTTTCAAACCGAATATTATAATGTTCAAGGCCCTTTTATTACGCTCATGGTATAATTCGATCAATTTTTTCATTTCATCTTTAATTGGTTTGATATCTAATTTACCTACCCCACAATTTAGGGTGAGATTGTTGTTAAATTTTTCTTCGTGTTCTTTAATCATGTCCTTCATTTTAAGACTCTCTATATTATCAACATCTCCTTGCTGGGATGTTTGGTTGGTATCTTGGTTTTTTTTTTCTATGACCTGCAACCTAGTTTCCATTGCCTCCATTTTATTCTCCAATAGTTCTATTTTATTTTTCTATTTTTTTTTGGATCTTGTCTTCAAGAGGTGTGAATTTGTTTTCCAGCATGGCTTCTAACTCGTTTTGTAGCTTGACTTCTCTTTCTTCTCTACGTTTCTCTAAAGACTCTATATACTCATAAAGGCTCTGTAGAGTAACTATGCTAGGTCTACATTTGGTAATCTTTGGTAGCTGTGGTGAATTATTTATACTTGATAATATATGAGCAGATATGTATTAGAAAAAGATAAGGAATGTGTGCACCTGAATAGCAAAAAACCGGACAGCAGACCTCAAGTACCCAGGTCCTAAAATTTATCGAGAAAAAAATCACCGCAGACCCAAGTATTAATCCAGAAAATTCACTACATACCCAAGTATTAATCCAGAAACCTAAGTATTAATAGAGAAAATTCACTACAATATATATATTTTATTTGTTAACTTTTAATGTATTTTGAAATTTTAATTTTTTAAATGTTTTTTATTTGTTATTTTATTAATTTTTTCTCTTAATTTTTTTTTTTATCTTTTAATTTTAAATTTTTTTAATTAAAAAAAATGTAATGAAATTTGTTTTTATTTCAATTATTTTAAAATGTTTTTTTCTTTTTTTTTTAAATATAAATTTTTATTATTCTAAAATTTTTGTTTCAACACTTTCCGTTTTCGGGGTGCTTTTTGCACACAAAAAATCGGCTTTTACATCTGTTTTTAAAAATGTTGAAAATTTACCCCGAAAAAAAAATGGTTATTCCACAATACAAATTTTTGTTTTCGGGGTGTTTTTTGCACACAAAAAAAATTGGCTTTTTCTTCCATTTTAAAAAAAAAAATTGAAAATTTTCCCCGAAAAAAAAGGTTATTCCAGAATACAAATTTTCATTTTCGGGTCGTTTTTTCATGGTTTTTTGATGTTTTTTTTGTTAGAGTTCCCATTTTGAGGTAATAGTTCCCGTTTGATCGGTAACTATGTTGATCCTCCACATGTGGCTAATCCACATCTTGAGGTTCATTCTTTGGAACCAAAAGTTCCTCCTCTTCATGCAAATCCAGCTCCCTCTCAAGGGACAATCGCATGGATTTCTCCTCATCAAATTTTATATCTCGTCTCACAACAGTCATCCTGTTGTTTGGAAAATACACTCAATAGTTGTGGGGAGTATCGGTGTACCCCACAAATATCCCTATCTCAAATGTTGGTTCGAGCTTCTTCCTCGCATCTTTGGTCACGTGCACATAAACATATGAGTCAAAAATCTTAAAATGTGAAACATTAGGTTTCTTACTAGTAAAAGCCTCCTCTGGTGTACTCAAGCCAAGTATCCGATGAGGACAATGGTTTTGCACAAATTTGGTTGTGTTGCATGCCTCCACCCACATATACAATGGTAGGCCCTTATCATGCAACATCACTCATGCTGCACCCATGATTGTTCTATTTTTTCTTTCTGCGACCCCATTCTGTTGTGGGTTATGAGGCACAATCAGTTCTCTCTGAATTCCTTATTTGCTGCAGAATTTATAGAATTCATTGGAGATGTACTCACCACCATTGTCGCTACTAAGAGCCTTCACTTGCTTCCCTGTGTCTTTCTCCACCAGTGCTTTGAACTCAATAAATTTTGAGAACGTCAGATCTTTCTTCTGCATCAAGTAGATCCAACACTTTCTAGAAAATTCACCAAAAAAATCACATAGTACTTATGCTTTGTTGTCAAAGTAGTAGATAATGGTCCACATACGTCTGATTGAACTCTCTCAAGGATTTCAGAAGCTCGGTTCTACTTCTCATGAAAAGTGGCCTTCGCTTACTTCCCCATAGTACATCCCTTGCATGTGTCTAACTGCGCAAGAGTACCCTTGGGAATTCCTGTATAAATCTGTTGCCTGACTTTCAAGGCTCTGTGGTGTGGATGGTCCAATCTCCTATGCCATAACTCACCCTCATCTCGGCTCACCACTTTTTCCGCCTTACCCATCAATGTTGCACAACCATCTACATCAATTTTATAAAGGTTCTTCACACCAATCACAATATTCTTGGCTTTTCCTATTGCTTTGTGTCTAAGGAAATATTTTCCCTCACTGAAAACAACATCATAGCCTCTATCCTCCAACATTGCAACTGAGACCAAATTTTCTTCAAGCCTGGTACATGGATTACATATTTTAATAGAAATGGTTTACCTAACTGACTCTAGAAGGTAACTGTACCAATCCCGGTAGCACTGTACCGCCCATCATCACCCATTTCGATATGCGTCTAGAGGCCCTTCTCCTCCAAGCTACTGAAAATTTATTTGTCTCCCGTCATGTGAAAGGAAGCACCATTATCCAAGTACCACACTGATCCCATTGCACTTGACACCATGCATGCAATGAGCAAGAATTCAAGCTCAAATTGTGAGGCCAAAGCCTCATTAACTGCAGATCTGAAAGCCTTCTTGTTCTTCTTGTTTTGTGGAAAATTATTGGCATAATGTCCATGCTCGTGACAGTGAAAACACTTCACTCTAGACATGTCGCGCTTCTTGCCATATTTGCCAGACTCATATTTGGAATGAAATTTATTTCCATTCCCCTTCTTCACCTTGGCATCCAAAGTGAAATATTCTTCATCATCATTTTTAGATGAATATCCATCCCTAGTATTCCACCTGAATTCTTCTTGCACCAAATCTTACCAAAGTCGTTCCCAATATGGAAATTTTTCCCTTCCATTGATAGATTCCTAATAACTATGCCAACTCTTGGGAAGTCCTAGAAGAGCTAGGCTCACCAACTCATCATCTGCGACAGTAATTCTAACACTTCCAAGCTCATCCTGACATTGGACAAACTTTGCTAAATATTTCGAAATGGTGTCGCCTTTCTCTATTTTGATTTTCTTGAGCTTGTCTTTCAGTGCCAATTTTCAATGATCACTACTGCTCTGAAACAAATCTGTCAAAGCTTTCCACATTTCATTTGGTGTCTCTTTTCCATGGAGACTTGAGAAAATGTGGTCTCTTACTCCCTCCAGTAAGATCATCCTCGCCTTTGCAACCTTCTTTTTCCAAGCATCAAGATTTTCCACATCTACTTCAGCGGATTTATGAATGTCATTGTCGATGAATTCTTTCAACCCATTGTCCTCCTGTACTGCCTCCATTCTGTATTTCCACGCAATATAGTTAGAGCTTCCCTCGAGTGCATACTCCAATATCAAGCCATTAAAAGCCATTTCAATCCTAATCCACCTGTCGCACCAAGAATACTTTTTCAAATTCGAATTCTATTCTGTCAAAAACTCAACTTCTCCTCCACTATAGTGATTTCCTATGCTCTGATACCATGTAGAAATTATGGAAACAATATGCATTTCATGTAATCAATCCAATCAAGCAATGTACTAAAGAAATATACTGAATAATTCTACAAATAAATTGCAGAAAATAAACACAATCACCAATCACAACAAGTAAAGAAAGAATCAAATCGAACCACAACAGAGATAATTTCCCTGGGAAAGCGTGTTGCTCAAAACCCCAATATCTTCTATTGTAAATTTAGCATGGAATCATGAAACAATACAATGCATTCTTGCTCACTAGAATGTCCTGCACTCTACCTATCGTCTCACACTGTCCTGGACAAAATCGGCCAACACTTAGCCAATTCTCAGCCTTTAAACAACCTACCTTTCTTGCGCAATTTCTGATGAATGAAATCCCTATTCTTTAGGAATTTTTGCCTTCCAAAACTGTGCAAGCATAATGGGAAATCCAATCTTTTTTTGGTTGCATGTGTGCAATCCATTAATGCTACAACTGATAGTTAACATCCCTTTAACCTATGTCTCAACTGGGTATCCACTGGAACTGACATGCATGCAACTATTAATAGTAAATCATCAGTTGCATGTTAGATCACTGATTGTGAATTAAATAATATTTAATTCAATTGATCTCTCACTAGTGCAACAATCAGTTACAACCAGCTCAACTGACTTTAACTCACCTCGATTGAGTTAACTAATTTCTCATACATTAACTAATGCACCAACTGCAATTTGAATTCTAATACAACTAGAATTACTCTGCATGCCTCACCAACTACCCTCAACTTGAAATTCATGAGCTAACTGAGTTTATCACACTCAGTTAACTTTTACAACTGATTTTGAGATAATATTACAATTAATTGTCCAACTTAATTAAGGGAAAATTAAATTAGACACTTCACCAATTTAATTAATTAAATTGGCCATCACACTAATGTATCACTAGCACCTGTTGGTCCCACACTAGTGTGTGTGCTGCAATTTCTTGTTGGACTTCAACAGTAGCATTGGACTTTTGATAAGTCTTTCGTCCATTAAGAGGAGTTGTTGGGAGAAGGCTTTCTTAATAGTGAATTAATCTTTTGTTAGGTCCCTATATTACTAGTTTAGTCCCTTATTTTCATTATTGTAGCCCCCTTATTGTTACTTTTGTACCCCTATAACCCCAATATTGTTATTATTGTGCCCTTACATTGTTATTGTTAGGTCGGCTAGGATTATATTGTGGGCCTATGGACTCCTATATATAGAAGGAGGTTTTGGTCATTTGTAGCATCCAAGAATTATTCATTTATGTAATGTATTGGAGGTTGCCCCCTCGAAGGGCTGATTGCTAAGGCATTGATCTCTCTTTTCTTCTATTTTTGGAGCTAGTTTCATAACATTTTGTATCAGAGCTTTGGATTCTAGGGTTTCGTTGCTCCAAACAGGTCATCGTGGAATTTTCGCTATAACGTTTTTTCTACGAAGTTTCAGAAGCTGAAATTTTTAGAGTGCGAAGCCGAAATCCTGAGGAATATCATCACAGAATTTCAAAGCTTGGTTCATAAAACTTTTGGAGATATGATCTGTGGAAGTTAGGGATTTTTGCAGGCTCCTAAATTTAACCTAAACAGGTCATCGCGGCATTTGCACTATAAATATTTTTCAACGAGGTTTCAGAAGCTGAAATTTTCATAGAGTGAAGCCAAAATTCTGAAGAACCTCCTATAAACATTGCAGATCTTGGTTCGCAATATTTTGGGAGATATGATCTGTGGAAGTTAGGATTTTTTTTCAGGATCCCGAAATTCATCTCAAAGAGGTTAGGGTGGAAAAAAGTCATAACTCTCTCTTTGAGTGTCGGATTGAGATTGGGTAAAAATTGGCTGCAAGTACACGGAATGTAGTTTTTTTTCTATAAATTTCAGAGCTGAAGGAGGAAATAGTGACACGTGGCAAGTCATACAAGTTCCCTCTACTAAACTAGTCCATAATTAGGTCATTGTGGGAGATTGGACATAACTTTGCCTTGATGAGTCCAAATCTTGTTAGACCTGTGACATTCAAAAGAGGATTCAGAGGGCTACCTCAAGGCCAAATTTCATATATTGAAGATCTGAAATCACAGAGATAATTCAATTTCAATATCGAGCTCCTCAAAAGCAAGAAAAAAGTGCGTATTTTTTTCGAATTACATAAGTCTTGTTTGAAAAAAATTAGTTTGAATTTATTCCAAGGGAATATTGAAGAATAGATATCAGTATTGGGTTATAAAATGCCCCCTAAAAATAATTCAACACCCATTAAGCCTTCATAAGGCTCTACTATGACTCATGAAGACGAAGAAATGCAACATGAGATGTCAAAATTACAAGAGCAAGTGCACCTATCGCAAAGAGCAACAAAAAATGAAATGGAAGTTTTGAACAAAGGCGTGAAGAAGAAGATAGATGGTTTTAAGAAAGGAATGGAAGCTAAGATGGAGGGCATTGAAGTTGGCATGGAAGCTAAGATGGATGACATGGAAGCTAAGATCGATGAAAAAATGGAAAACATGAAGAATGATCTAAAAGTAGACATCGAAGGTTTGGTAAAGTTGATACAAGAAATGTTTCCTAATGGTGAAAAGATAGTAGAGGAAACTCATGATGTGAACAAAATAAATTTTAATCGTGATTTCATAAACTCTAATGTTGGATGGGAGAACCAACACATTCCAAAGATGGATATGAGGAAGATTGATGGCAAGGATCCCGTAACATGGATACTATAGATGGAGCAATATTTTGATCTCAATAATGTGAAAAACACACAAAAGGTACGCATTGCAACTTTACATTTAGAAGAAAGTACATTTGTATGGTATCGATGGCTTTGCTCCTGTAAAAAAATTGTCACTTGGCCAATTTTTATGGAGGAAATGATAGCACATTATGAGGATACAAAAAGCAACACCTTCTTTAGCCAATTGATAAATCTCAAACAAAAGGGTTTAGTGGCGGAGCACATTGAGGACTTCCAAAAATTGAATATAAGGGTAACTGATATTCCAGAGGAACACAGGATTGATATCTTCAGAGGGACTTTAAAGGATAACACCCAACATGAAGTTCGCATTTGGGAACCTGATTCATTGGAAAGGCATTCGGGTTGGCAAGAAAAATTGAATGTAAAATTATGGCAACAAGGAAGCCTACCACTCACATATATAAAGATGGAAGTGTTGCTACTCCTAGACTTCCAAAACCTACAAGGTTGACACCACAACAATTGGAAGTAAAAAGAGAAAAAGGGCTTTGCTACAGTTGTGATAGAAAATACACTAAAGGTCATAAGTATGCTGAGAAGAAATTATTTTACATAGATTGTGAAGAGGAAGAAGAAAATGAACAATAATCTTCAAAAGAAGAGGATATACACCAGGAAACAACCCTAGAAGAGAAAGAAATGAGTCTGACCATATCATGTAATGCATTGGCAGGAATTACCACTCCGCAAACTCTCAAGATAGAAGGGCATGTCAAGAAGAAAAAGGTAATGGTGTTGATTGATTCAGGTAGTACCCATAATTTTATTCATTGTAAGGTAGCCAAGGAATTGAATTTTTTCCTATACCCAGCACCAGAATGTCAAGTGATGGTTGTAAAGGGAGGAACTATAAATTGCTCTGGAAAATGCCATAATATCAAACTAACCATGGGGGAATATGTATTGAATAGTCCAAAGCTTTCCATTCCTATGGGAGGTGTTGATGTTGTACTAGGAGTACAATGGTTACAATCTTTGGGGATGGTAGCTTTTAATTTTCAAGAACTTTTCTTGAAATTTTATTTTAGAAGGAGAGGAAGTCGAATTACGGGGTATCGCAGGGAAGCCAGGAAAGATAATAAGCTCTAATGTCATGACAAAGCTTCTGAAGAAAGAACAACGACGCATAATTGCACAATTATGCTCACTAGAAGTTCCAACATCAAAATCACCTATTTCTGTAGTTCTCCAAAAAGTCTTGGACAATCATTCCAAGTGTTTGAAACTCTCAAAGGACTCCCACCTATTCGTGATCATGATCATGCTATTCATTTGATTCCAGGAAGTGTTCCTCCAAACATCAGGCCTTATAGATATCCTTATGTCCAAAAGAGCGAAATTGAACGTATGATTGCATGCACAAGGAACTAGTTAACTGAGTGCATGCACAAGGGAACCCCAATCTAATTCAAATTTATTTTCTCTCTTACATAGAAAATTTATTATATTCATGTTTATCAATAATATCATATCATAGTTCCATGAATAATTTGAATTTTTTGTCTGGTTACTTAGTCAATTATTTCAAAAATTTTATTCTATCATGTCTCTTGTTTTGCAGTGGCTAGTCTAATATTTCTCAAACTTGGATATTATGATTGTGCTTAAAATATAATAGAAAAAATATGGCATGCCATTAGATGAAGCTATTGATTCTATTATAAAATTAGGTATATTATGATTGAATATTTCAAATATTAGGAGAAAAGAAAGAGTTTTAGATTTTAAATGTGCTCCTATATCTGCTGCATTAATGGTAGATTTGTCAATGGCCTTATCGTCGTACTTTTTTTGGCAGTTTTGGTTGTTGTGTTGAGGATAACAATTGGTTTTTGTTGAAAAGGCAAAGGCTTCAAATTATTCATGATTCATTCCTTTTGTTGTAGATGATTATGAATTTCATAAAAAGAAACATTAGCTTTGGTTTTCTTCGTGTCCTCCACGACATCATATTCCATGGACTATGTGCGTATGTTTTCTAAGGATTTTTTGGCTTGATATGTGCTAAGAAGTGTTCTAAATTCATATGAACCTTATTTCAATGTTTTGGTAGGGGAATAGCTTTCCTAGAATAGAGCTTAAGTTTGAAGGAAGAGAAATATTAGGCACATGTCCCTTACTCCTCAGGTTACATTTTTTTGGGTACTCTATGTAGATTGAGATTCACTCAAAGAATCTTCCCCAATAGTCTAAGTATTTGTATCTATAACCTAGTCCCATAGGAACATAGAAAATCATTTAGTATAATCCCTGTCATTGGTAGTTTATTCTACTTTTTGTCTTGTGTTATCTAATTAAAAAGGGGTTTTTGCTAGAGGATTTGTTTGATCACCCAATTCACATAATTAATCCATTGAGGGAATTTTTTTTTTGGAATGGTTTGCCTAATGGAAGGAGCAATGATTATCCATTCCAAATTCTTCCAAGTTGAGATTCAAATTGGAATTTGTATCTGACTTGGAATAATTATTCGTCTTTCTATGAAAGTGTCTAAAACAATTATGATTCTTCAATTTCCCTTTTAGATTTTCAATTTCATTTGAAAACATTTTTACCAAATTTAAAACACCCTCAATATTAGTGGGTTCTCTCTCGACAGTTATGGTTAACACCAAATGTGTCTTCCCAGTTGTTTTAGATTATTTTCCATTTGGGTTTTCCCCTAAAACAACATTTCTTTCTCTACCTCCTTATCCTCTTCAAAATTTTATACCAAAGAAATCTTGACAACTCTTTTACAAACATGACTATTAAGGTATGCAAAGAAAAGGTATATTACTCTACAAACAATGGTTTAGCAAGTTGGGAATCAACTAAAATTTAATAAAAATAGTGTGAAAACATTAATTACAATCCCTAACATTTTCCTCCATTCCTTTAAAAGAGTGACAAAGATTTTTCATCCCCAAACTCATTAACACAAGTTTTTTTAAATACATTCCAACAATTAATAAATAAGTTGCAATACCAAGTGTGGAGATAACTACATCCTCATATTCTATATTCATGAACTTGATGCCTAGATAAAAGTTCTTTATATGATCTTATGGACTCTATGATTGATAAAATTTAGGCAAGAGCCTTTTAAGATGTTTGGACAAGTCACGCAAAAAACCAACTAATGTTAAAATGCTTTGTGACATCTGCGCAAGAGTCTAATATACAATCATTCAGTTAAAGATTACTTTAGAATTATTGTTATGATCAAATTTATATTTAAATACGGAACAACCCTTTCCTCCTAAAATAAATAACTAGCACAACTATATTAATAATTATTAATGTTGATATACTTCCTGAACATTAACATCATACACTTACTAAACCCCTCATACTTAAATTAAAATTGTGCTCACATTTAATAATTAAAAACGTATTACTCTACTTTTGTTCGACGTTTATTGTATAAGCTTTTCCATTTTCGTTTGGAAGTTCACTTCCTAATAAATCCGATGAATGGTTCCTTAAATTCGAACTAAGTAGGCATCATAGGGAATCTGACCTAATGAATGAATTTCATGGGAGGATTTATAATTTTCTATCTACGACCATCTCCTCCTTTAGGTGTACCATTACAGAAGTGGGAAATTATGCGTAGGAAAATCATTTCAAATCAAAATTTCCTTTTTGGAAGCCCGGCATACACTTCAACTACTATTTTTAAATTAAATCTATCTATTCAATTACTTTTGGTATCATTTGTGGGATCTACTCAACTCTTTTTTATATTATTTATTGGATTATATATTAGATAAAGAATATTATGTTAAAATTAAATTATTTAATTATTTTTTGATGATGAACTTAAAGAAAAGAGTTATTTAATTTGATTTAAGATTTTATTTTTATGTTCAAAAAGCTTGGAGAGAAGTCTCTCCAGCTTACTATAATTTTGACATCTTAAAAGGCTAGGAAGGTTAGTATTGTGACAAAGATTATGAAATTGAGCTCTAATGTGGTTGTATGCGGGGCACTCTAAAAGGAAGTGATTTTCATCCTCGATGTTCATATTCTCACAGAGATGGCAGATCCTTTCCATCCATGGTGTTTTAGGAACTGTCCAATGACCTGTTTCACTATGGAGCTCATGAGAGTTCGTTCTAATCTTGGCTATATTAATTTTCTTCTTTAAGCTAGTTAAAACAGAGAGATACTTTTGATCTTCTAAGGTGGGGTTGATGACCTCCTTATAATACCTTAATTTTCTTTTAGCTGCTAGATCTTTCTCACACCACATTTTTTCTTTGAACTTAGAAGTAACAATTTTTTTAATGTTATTGATGTTTTGCAATGCAACATTCTCGTCAATCTCCCAATGGTTTAACCAGGCCCTAGTGTCTTTATACCAACCTCGTTTAAGCCTTAGGTGGTTTTGGCTGGAATTTAAAGCTAGCTTAGGAAGTCTATGGTCTCCTATGCTATTGAGCTTGTGCTTGTACAACAGAAGCCTAGTCATAGCTAGGCTCTCGATAGGGGAAAGACCCACTTCTATAAGGAGAATAGGATAGGGTGTATTGCTTTTAATTTTAAGGTTATATGTTATAAAACGCTTCTGGATTTGCTCAATCTTTCTCCAAGTTTCTCTAGAGATGCTGCAACCCCAAACCTCACATCCATATAAGATAACAAGAGTGACTAAAGTTTCAAAGAGGAACTTCTTTCTATCCCACATTACGAGGTTTGACGTTTTACAATTATTTTCAAGACCAAAATAAGCTTTCCACCCCCCATAAATCCTTTTCTGAATGTTATAGTTCCAGTTGAGCTTGTGATGAATATCAATTCCTAGGTAATTGTAAGAAGACACTTCCTCCAAGTTACTACTGTCATACATAAAATTAGTGTAAGTGTTCTTCTTGGATTTGATAATCATAACTTTTGTTTTGTCAGTGTTAACAGACATACCCATGGTAGAGCAGAAATTCTTAAGAAGTCTAAGTTGCTTATCAAGATCAGATGGGCACCTTGCAAGAAGAACAATATCGTCAGCATAGAGAAAAAGGATGATGACTATCCTAGCTAAGATCGTGCCAACACATCCTGCTTCCTCTAAACAACCTTCTAGCTTATCGATGTAAATGCTTCATCTAATACATTATCAACCTTCTAGCTTGATAATGTATTAGGTGAAAAATATTCTATTAAAATCAAATTTTGTTTACTTAATTATTTCAAAATCAAAATTTCTCAGCCCAATTTCAGTATATAGACTAATTGTATAACAAATTTTTTTAATATCATGTTCTAGAAAGTAAAAATAGTTTAGTTTTATTATAATGTGTTTAAATTATTAAATTAGATATTAAAAATATTGATATAAAATTTATAATAAAATTATAAGTTAAGATGCATAGAAATAAAATTTCAAAATATGATTTTATTACATATAAAACCTTAAATCAAGATTTAATTATATATATATTTTTTTTATTTTATAAATATTAACATTAAATGGTGTTGTTTGACTATCATATATTTTAGAGTTTTTGGTTGGAATTTGGCTAAATCAGTTTTGGTCAAATTGTGATTGTTTATTGTTTAAAATGCATTTTTGATTATATATATGGATTCAAATACTAGGATTATGAAAATATCCAACAAATTTTTATCAAATTTTAAGTAAATTTCACCAAATTATATAGAAAAAAAAAACTCCAAAACATATAATAAATTGACTATAACTTATTAAATCATATTCAACTATATTAATAAAATAAGATCGGTTTAAATTTGACAAGAGAACATATAAACTGAAAAAAAAGAAAAAAAAAGAAAAGAGAGTCTAGAAACATATTTTTTGAATTTTTAGAGTTCTAAGTTAAATAATACACTAAAACATGTAAAAGTAGTGAATTTTGAATAATATTTAGTTGTAATTTAAATATTTTATATATGGTTTTTTTGGGTAAAGATTTAGTGGAATTAGAAGTAATGATTTTTTTTTTTAATTACCAATTTAAATTTGGAAATCTATATAATTTAAATAATAAAATAATTTATTTATTTTTAAATCAGCCCATCTCTTTATATTTTCAAATTAAAAAACCATAATTTAATTAAAAATAAATTGCCAAATCCCCATTTGAAAGAAAAAATAAAATATAAATATAAACGTGAAAGGTTCGATGGAGAAGCGGGGCCGGGTACGAAAATTTGCAAATTCCAACCGTGAACTTACTGTGCCGGATGACACGTCAGAGTTTGACTGCTACAAACTGAGACTTCAACAAAGTTACCGTTACTCAAATGCACGGACTTCAATGTACTGTGCATTTCTATTATATTGCATCTCAGGCCTCTGTAATCGTAAATCTTTTTACCTAATTTAATCCATCCGCCATTGGTTTGTGTTGTACAAGTTAGATCTGTGTGTATGCAGTATTCGGCAGCTATGAAGTGAGTCTTTCTATGAAATATGTTTTTCAAAGTTCTGTAACTTGTTTTGATTTAGTAGGCTCTCACCATGCTGAAACTAGGTAGGATTGGGAGAAATATTAAACATTGGATTTTTTGGGTGTATTTCTTGATAATCTGGATTGGTCCCACCATCATTCCAAGTGTTGCAGGGGTTATACCTAGCTGTCCCAAGTGTGGCAATACTTCTGTTCCATACCCTTTTAGCACCCAAGATGGTTGCGGTCTCCCTCATTACAGAATCTACTGTAATTCAGCCAACGAGCTAGAATTCAAATCCGTCAATGGGAGCTTTTATAAAATCGTTAGTATCAGAGGCAATCCAGGCTATTTGAAGGTCAAATACGCTGAAGGAACAGAGTTCGTTTTTGCAGCAGCCTCTCCAGCAGCGTGAAGGTTTAGTCAAAAAGAATTCGAAGGTATTTCTCTATACAGTTTTGTGTTACTGTTGCAGAACAGGTTGTTAATTAAAACACACAGTCAAGTTTTTTTATCATAGTTAGAGTGCAGAATGGCTAGTTCTAGCACAGGTATGAGTTTGGGAAGTGTCCATCTCCCACAATTCAATGGAAAGAATTATGATTACTGGTCAATAACTATGAGGGCTTTATTTGTCTCCCAAGAGTTATGGGAATTAGTTGAGGATGGCTTTGAAGAGCCAGCAGATGAAGCAGAGTTTTTAATGTTAAATCAAGCAGGAAGAGAACAGTTGAAGAACAATAAGAAGAGAGATGCCAAGGCTCTTTTCTTCTTGTATCAAGCAGTGCATGAGAGTGTGTTTCCAAGGATAGCAGCAGCTAAGAAATCCCAAGAAGCATGGGAAACTCTCAAGACAGCTTATCAGGGTATGGAGAAAGTGAAGACAGCAAAACTTCAGTTGCTGAGGAGAGACTTTGAGACTCTCTGTATGAAAGAGTCAGACTCTATTGACTCATTCTTCACTCATGTGATTGGAATGGTCACACAGATTAGATCACATGGAGAGACTCTTGAAGACAAGAGGATTGTTGAAAAACTCTTGAGAAGTTTACCCTCAAGATTCGATGTGATTGTCACCACCATAGAAGAGACAAGGGATCTCACAAAGTTTTCAGTGGATGAATTACATGCATCACTGATTACCCATGAACAGAGATTGAGTAGGAGTGAAAACTCATCTCTTTAGCAAGCCTTTAAGGCCCAGATGTCTTTCGGAAGAGGAAGAGGGCAAGGCAGAGGAAGAGGAAAAGGCAGAAGCCAGAACAGAGGTGGAAGGAACAGTCCAGCAAATGCTCAAGGAAGGGGCAACAATTCAAATCAGCATCAAGGCCAAGGCAGCCAGCAAAGTGGACAACAGAATGATCAAGGACAAAGGTATGATAAATCCAATGTTCAATGTTACAATTGTAAGAAATATGGTCATTATGCAAATGAATGTAGAAAGAAGAAACAAGATATGAGAAGTGGAACTAGTGCAAATTTCACAAAAGAAAATAGCAGCCAAAGTAATTTGTTTTTAGTTTGTAACATGGCTGAAGAAAAGAATGAGGATGTATGGTTTCTAGACTCCGGTTGTAGCAACCATATGACAGGAAACAGAGCAATGTTTTCTATGTTAGATGAAAGTGTGCAGTCACAAGTCACACTAGGAACTGATAGCAAAGTTTCTGTTATGGGAAAAGGAGATGTAAATGTTCTAACAAGATTAGGAGGAAAGAAAACCATAGCAGATGTTTATTATGTTCCAGGAATGAAGTGTAACCTCTTAAGTGTTGGACAACTTGTCCATAAGGGGTATAATGTTTTCTTTGATAATGATGTTTGTACCATCATGGATAAACCACCCAGCAAAGTATGTATTGCTGAAGTGAAGATGACAAGGAACAGGATGTTCCCTCTCAGAATGAGAGCAGACTTGAAGAATGGCGAAGAGAAAGCAGCAGTTGCACAGGAGACTTTCCAAAGCGAACCAAAGGATGATAATTGGTTATGGCACTTGAGATTTGGACATCTCAACTTTGGAGGTCTTAATTTGTTGAACAGAAAAGGAATGGTAAGTGGTTTACCATTGATAGAGAAACCTGACAGCCTTTGTGAAGGTTGTATTCTTGGGAAACAACACAGAGAAAGTTTTCCTTCCGGGAAAAGCATAAGGGCAAAAGCACCCTTAGAGATTGTCCACTCGGATGTGTGTGGACCGATGCAAACTCCATCACTTGCAAGCAGCCACTATGTCTTAACATTCATAGATGATTTTACAAGAAAAACTTGGGTTTACTTTTTGAAAAATAAAAGTGAAGTGTTTGAAAAATTCCGCAATTTCAAAGCACTTGTTGAGAATCAGAGTGGGCTGCATATCAAAGTCTTAAGGACTGACAGAGGAGGTGAGTATATATCTAAAGATTTTCTACGTTTTTGTAGAGAAAATGGTATTCATAAACAGTTTACAACTAGATATACTCCGCAGCAAAATGGAGTGGCCGAAAGGAAGAACCGAACCATAATGGACATGGCGAGGAGTATGTTAAAGGCAAAGCATTTGCCTAATGATTATTGGGCTGAAGTTGTACATTGTGCAGCGTATATTTTGAACAGGTGCCCTACAAAAGCAGTTATGAACAAAGTGCCGGAAGAGGCATGGAGTGGCGCAAAGCAAAGTGTCACACACATGAAGGTTTTTGGATGTGTAGCTTATGCACACATTCCGGATCAGCTAAGGAAGAAGTTGGACAGCAAGGGGGAGAAGTGTATTTTCATTGGATACAGTGAGGAATCCAAGGCCTACAGGTTATATAACCCATCCAGCAAGAAGTTTCTTGTGAGCAGGGACGTTCAGTTCATTGAAGAGGAAGCTTGGGATGGAAGCATAGAGAAAACAGTGAATGTAAAACACTGTTTATCTCATGATGACAATGATGATGAGGTGGCTGAAATACATCCCCAAACAGCAACACCAACAAGAGGGCAGCAAAGCACACCCTTGAGGAGAAATGAAAGTGCTTCTCCAAGCACACCACAAGGAGGAAATTCAAGTGCTTCTTCAAGTACTTGTACACCTACTGAAAGAGGTAAGAAATTCAAAAGTTTGAGAGAAATTTATGAACAAGATATAGCTAATGAAGGTATCAATTCTTTGTTTGCTTTATATTGTCATGTTGATGATCCTGTTCATTTCGAAGAAGCCATCAAGGATGAGAGATGGATAGAAGCTATGGATGAGGAAATAAATGCCATAGAGAGGAACAAAACTTGAGATTTGGTTGAACTCCCAAAAGGTAAAGAGGTCATTGGTGTTAAATGGGTCTACAAGACCAAGAGTAATGCTGAAGGCAAGATAGAGAGACACAAGGCAAGACTTGTTGTCAAAGGCTATAAGCAGAAGCATGGCATTGATTATGAGGAAACTTTCGCACCGGTTGCAAGAATGGAAACCGTGAGAGCAGTGTTGTCTATAGCAGCACAAAACAAGTGGAAAGTTTACCAAATGGATGTAAAGTCAGCATTTCTGAATGGAGTGTTAATGGAAGAGGTTTACATTGATCAACCTCTCGGCTATGAGAAGAAAGGCGAAGAGCACAAAGTATGCAAGTTGAAGAAAGCTCTTTATGGGCTGAAGCAAGCGCCAAGAGCGTGGTACAATAGGATAGATTCATATCTACTGGAAAATGGTTTTGAGAAGTGTGAGGGAGAACCCACCCTCTACATCAAAGAACAAGACGGTAAAATTTTGATTGTAGTCTTGTATGTTGATGATGTTATTTTTACAGGTAATGATGATTGCCTTATTGAACATTTCAAAACAGTCATGAAAGAAGAGTTTGAAATGACTGATATGGGTTTGCTGAGATACTTCTTGGGAATAGAAGTAGAACAAGATGAAAATGGGATTTTCATCTCACAGGCAAAGTATGTTAATGAGGTACTTGAAAGATTTAACATGCAGGAAAGCAAAGCAGCAATCACTCCCACAGTGATGGGTTTAAAGCTCAGCAGAGAGGACAGCAGCAAGGATTTTGATCCTAGTTTGTATAAGAGCATAGTTGGCAGCCTTATGTATTTGACTGCAACTAGGCCAGATATTATGCATGCTGTTAGTTTGATTTCCAGGTTTATGGAAAAGCCAAAAGATACACATTGGCAAGCAGCAAAAAGAATTTTGAGGTATGTTAAAGGTACTAAAAGTTTTGGTATTCTTTATACTACTTCAGAAAGTTCAGATTTAGTTGGATACACAGATAGTGATTGGGCTGGAAGTGTTGATGATCGGAAGAGCACTTCCGGTTATGTTTTTCACATGGGTTCAGGAGCCATTTCATGGGCTTCTAAGAAACAACCCATAGTAGCATTATCTACGGCAGAAGCAGAGTATGTGGCAGCTACAGCAGCAGCGTGTCAAGCAGTTTGGATGCGGAAAATGTTGAGAAGCTTATGTCAAGAACAGGTAAAAGGGACAGTGATATTTTGTGACAATAGCTCAGCTATTGCATTGTCTAAGAATTCTGTTTTTCATAAGAGGACTAAGCACATTGATACCAAATTTCACTTCATACGTGAATTGGTTACCAATGGAGAAATCGTTTTGCAGCATTGTAGAACGGAGGATCAATTTGCAGATATCCTCACAAAGCCACTTGCGCAGAAAAGCTTTGAACATTTCAGAAAATGCATGGGTATGCAGGAAAACCCAGCAATGGAAATTAAGGGGGAGTGTTGGAATGTAATTTCCATGGGCGCGGATGGAGTTGCAGGCGGCAGCACAGAGCGCGGCGAACAGGTTGATGGCGGAGGAGTTAAACCGCGAGCTGATGGGCAGCAATCAACGGTTTGCGGGGGGTCGAATAGCGCGACCGTTAACAAATCCATACCCCCCGCAGTTGACCAGC
The DNA here is from genome assembly GCA_034641835.2 of Pinus albicaulis. Taxonomy (NCBI): domain Eukaryota; kingdom Viridiplantae; phylum Streptophyta; class Pinopsida; order Pinales; family Pinaceae; genus Pinus; species Pinus albicaulis. Next base: position 112,003,751 of record CM076569.1, read on the forward strand.
CGTGGGGCCGTTGACCGAGAACTTGTGGCTGTGGTTTACTGCGGGGGGTCACCCATTTGGGGTGTACGGCAAAAACCATACCCCCCGCAACCACCAAGGCTGTGGTGGCTCCGCCACATGTGCACAGCGCGCCACCGTTCCGCCACCACCGCCGCGGGAAAAGTCTGCCACCATGCAAATTGGAAATTAACGCAGAAATTTTTAACGGTGCCAGCAAATCAAATTTGCCATAAATTTTTTTTATGAGGTGCTGACATAAATTTATGACACCATAAATATTTTTTTATGCGGTGATAATTTTGCAATTTAGTCAACAAATTGCATTAATTATTTTTTTAGATATTTTGGTTATAAATATAGAACAGAAATATAATTTCTGTTGTTGCTGAGATATAGAACAGAGACGTTCTATTTTTTATTGTATGCACAGCAGTGCTTTGAGTTTTTTTTTAAGAGACAGAGTGCAGAATTAATATACACAGCAGTGTATATCTGTTTTGAAAAACAGAGAGTTATTTTTAATAGACAGAGATTTACTGTATGAACTGTGTTAGGAGCAGTCAACAGTTTGTAATTCCTCTGCAGTGAGGAAAGATTGTAACAAGTTTTTTTTAATAGAATTTTTTTTTTATGAGAAGAATCTGTCACTGTGTCTGCAAATTTTTGAATATTTCTCTGTGTTAGAAGAGGCAGCTTTATTATTCTGGAATTCTGAAAATTCCAACAAATACAGCCACCATGAGGTTGGTTATTCAGCCTGCACCTCTGATTAAAGATTTTTGTCAGACTGAAGATATGAATAACCAAGGATTGCAATTGAATCATAGCCTGCCTTTCAATATTACAAGTACCAACACACTTATACTTATGAACTGCGCTCCTATACTACTGGCATCCGCATTGAATTGCAGCTCAACCAGTCCCTGCCATACATATATTCGTGATATGAGGGCAGCCAAGGCCTGCAGAAATGATAGCATCTGCTGCAGTCTTACAGCGGGCAGTTCTATCACTTCGTACCAAATACGGGCACACCCCGGTGGGTGCAGGGCTTACACGAGTGTCCTAAATTTCAACCCGGCGTTGCCTGCGAGTCAGTGGAGCTATGGAGTGGAGTTACAGTGGGCAGCACCGTTACAGCCTTTGTGTAAAAGTGAGGCAGATTGTGAGCAGAATTCTGCTTGCTCGCCTGATCCAATGGATTCTGGCAGATCCAGGTGTCTCTGTCTTGGGGACTATATTTGGGATCCTAGGGAAGGAAACTGCACAAAAAGTAAGTTGGATAAACTGCACAAAAAGTAAGTTGGATCAAACTTGTGTATTCTAATAAATGTAATGGTTTGTATTCAATTTGGGGGCTAATTTGGTAAAACTTTCGCTCTTCAGATGTATCCATCTGTGTTGATCCTAACGGTTGTGGAAATAGTAATCGAGCGGCTCTGATTGGAGGTCAGTATTGATATTTCATATTCTGGAATATAGTAATTTTTGTGTATTATTATTAGTAATTTTTGTGTATTATTATTATTATTATTATGATATATATGAAATAAAATTTTAAAGTTTATCAAATTAAAAATAGTTTATAGGATTATGAGTTCTTTGTTTTTAATTTTTTATATTTTAGTTTTTTTCTTATTCAAATTGATGATGAACTGGCCTAATTTTCCAACAATTTCATAGCTGAAAAGACAATGTCAAGAAACTGATGCTAACATATTCCCATAACTTTCTCTGATATCTTTGAACGCATCACATTCCAAAATGATATGTTTTTCAGATTCCACTGTTTCAGACATGCAAAATGTACACACTCTTTCTTCCCAAGTTTCTTTAAATCTTTAATGTGCACACTCCTTTTTCCCAAGTTTCTTTAAACCTTTTTCATGTTCATGTTTCACATAGAAAATGATGAAAATTGATTTTTAATTGAGCAATTAAAACCTTTGCCCTCCACAAAATATTAACTCCAATATATTTTTTTACTCTGAATATTGTTTAGAGAAAAATACCCAACCTAGGTCCATTTTTTTTCATGATGTGTTGTTCAAAGTTCTGTCTTATAATTAAAACATAGTAAATTGGTCAAATTTTCTGACCAATTCTTATAATAGAATTTTCTAATATTTTCGTAGAGACGGCAGATGTTCGAAAGAAAAATGTGTCTGCGACGTTCTCCAGGCCACGTGTTTAAATTTCTGTGACTAAATTTAAGATTTTAATGGGGTAATTTTAATCAGCGTTTATTTATCTTAATTTTAAAAAGTTAGAAATATAAATTATAATTATACCCTTTCACGACATCACAGATAAACCCTTAATAGATCAAAGGTAATGTCTATTTTTAGAATTGTTAGAAATATAAATTATAATTATACCCTTTCACGAGATCACAGATAAACCCTTAATAAGTCCATCCAAGGTAATGTCTATTTTTAGAATTGTTAGAAATATAAATTATAATTATACCCTTTCACGAGATCACAGATAAACCCTTAATAGGTCCAAGGTAATGTCTATTTTTAGAATTGTTTGGGTTTTGGAGTTTTTTCCGAATTTAGTTTAACTATTCTTATTTAGATTAAGATTATTTAAATTAATATTAGATTAAATTATATCTAATTTTTTTTTTTTTTTTTTTTTTTTTGGAATCTAGGCTTCTGTGATCCATAATATAATTTAGTAGAAATTCTTTCGGTAAAAATCACATGTAAAAGAACGTGGTCGACGCGTTTCGAACCAACCAGTGTGGTTCATCATCAGGACTATGAGAGATCAGATCCAGACATTAAGTATAAATAGATGTAGAAATTGCTCAACTAGCCGTTAGGATAACGACTAGTTTGACTAAGAAAAAGTAAATATTCCATTATTTATTTATTTAATTGATTAATTAATTTCTATTTCTTTATTTATTATTATTATTTTAATAAATTTTTACAACCTTTAATATATTTAAACATCTAATTGACCAATTCAATAATATAATGGTAAACAATTTAACCAATCTTGGTGCATATATGTAAATTTTTTTATATAATAATCAATTATTATTAATAATTAATAAATACATTTAATTCTTATCCATGTAATTTAACAACGTATCAATTCAATAGTCAAACAAGGAGTCAAACCAAATATAGAGAACAATAAATAAATAAATAAATAAATAAAAATACAAAATAAAATAAAATAAAATATAAATATAAATAAATATAAATAAATAAATAATAAATCATAAATCATAAATGAAATAAATAAATAAATAAATAAATAAAAACAAAAATAAAATACAAATTAATAAAAATAGAATTTTTTTTAAATAATAAAATATAAAAAATAAATAAATAAAATTAATTAATTAAATAAATAAATATAAATATAAACATAAATAAATAAATTAAATTATTTTAAATAAATAAATAAAGTATAAATAAATTAATTAAATAAATAAATAAATAGAAATATAAATATAAATAAATAAATAAGTTAAAAAAATAAATAAATAAAGTATAAATAAATAAATCAAGAATATAATGCAGGAATCTAGCACCTGCTGATATTCCAACCGTCATCTCTATTGAGATTAACGAGCCGTTTTTCAATTTCAATAGCCTCTCTCAGCTTACGATGATGGAAATGGTCGATTCTAGCAATGACCTTAGCATCTTCTATGCAAATATGATGGTTAGTCTTTTCTGCATGCTCAGCTAAGGCGGACGAGCGAGATCTTCTGTGCTTGATATGAGCAGCATGCTCACAGATCCTTTGATTAATAGACCAACCCGTCTCACCAATGTAAGGAGTCCCACAGGAACAGGGAATGATGTAGACACCTTTTCCATCCCTGGGGTCAATCGGATCTTTAACTGATTTTAGAGAACTACGAATTGTATTAAGAGGCTTGAAATAAGAGGATACCTTATGCTTTTTAAGGATTTTAGAAATCTTATCAGTGGTACCCTGGATGAACGGAAGGCTGACACTGCCATACCATTCACCCGGTTCTTTTTTATTTTTATTCTTAAAAGAAGGACCTTTCTCCGCTTTGAGGAAAGCTTTGAGGCCCTGCGACAAACTATAACCATTATTACAAAAGACATTCAACAAATGGATCTTTTCCTTCTCAAGGTGAGACTCATCAGAGATTCTCAGCGCCCTCGTGGCTAAGGTGCTAAGGACGCCTCATTTCTGAGCAGGGAAATGGTGGGAGCTAGCATGAAGATACTGCTCAGTATGAGTTTTCTTTCGAAAAACTTGATGGGAGAAAGAACCATCATCATTCCTAGAGATAAGGACATCAAGGAAAGGAAGGCTACCATCCACCTCATGTTCCATGGTGAATTTTATGGAACTCGATTGACTATTCAGATGAAGGAAAAATTGATCTAACTTATCTTTACCATGAGGCCAGATAACACAAGTATCATCAACAAACCTTTTCCATAACTTTGGCTGGAAAAGAGCTGAGGAAAGAGCCCTAGATTCAAAGTCCTCCATAAACAGATTCGCAACAATCGGGGAAAGCGGAGAACCCATGGCAACACCGCAAGTTTGCTCATAGAATTCACCTTCAATCGGTTAAAGATCCGATTGACCCCAGGGATGGAAAAGGTGTCTACATCATTCCCTGTTCCTGTGGGACTCCTTACATTGGTGAGACGGGTCGGTCTATTAATCAAAGGATCTGTGAGCATGCTGCTGATATCAAGCATAGAAGATCTCGCTCGTCCGCCTTAGCTGATCATGCAGAAAAGACTAACCATCATATTTGCATAGAAGATGCTAAGGTCATTGCTAGAATCGACCATTTCCATCATCGTAAGTTGAGAGAGGCTATTGAAATTGAAAAACGACCCGTTAATCTCAATAGAGACGACGGTTGGAATATCAGCAGGTGCTGGATTCCTCCTTTATATTCTTGATTTATTTATTTATGTATTTATTTATTTATTTATTTTTATTTTTATTTATTTCTTTAATTAATTAATTATATTTATTTATTTATTTATACTTTATTTTTTTATTTATTTTTATTAAAAAAATTTAACTTATTTATTTATGTTTATATTTATATTTATTTATTTAATTAATTAATTTTATTTATTTATTTTTTATACTTTATTTATTTAAAATAATAATAATAATAATAATAATAAAAATAAAAAATAAAAAAAAATAAAAAAATCTATTTTTATTAATTTGTATTTTATTTTTGTTTTTATTTATTTATTTATTTCATTTATGATTTATTATTTATTATTTATTTATTTATATTTATTTATATTTATATTTTATTTTATTTTATTTTGTATTTTTATTTATTTATTTATTTATTTATTGTTCTCTATATTTGGTTTGACTCTTTGTTTGACTATTGAATTGATACGTTGTTAAATTACTTGGATAAGAATTAAATGTATTTATTAATTATTAATAATAATTGATTATTATATAAAAAAAATTTACATATATGCACCAAGATTGGTTAAATTATTTACCATTATATTATTCAATTGGTCAATTAGATGTTTAAATATATTAAAGGTTGTAAAAATTTATTAAAATAATAATAATAAATAAAGAAATAGAAATTAATTAATCAATTAAATAAATAAATAATGGAATATTTACTTTTTCTTAGTCAAACTAGCCGTTATCCTAACGGCTAGTTGAGCCATTTCTACATCTATTTATACTTAATGTCTGGATCTGATCTCTCATAGTCCTGATGATGAACCACACTGGTTGGTTCGAAACGCGTCGACCACGTTCTTTTACATGTGATTTTTACCGAAAGAATTTCTAAAAAAAAAAAAAAAAAAATCTAATTTTATTGTTTAAAATATTTTTTTGATTGAACATTGTTCTGTTCTGCAACTCTCACAGAGAATAAACTGCTCTGCCCACACTCCTCTCACATTCAACCAATCAACATTCTGACTCCTCTCTCACATTCGTGTAAAAGGTAGTTTAGTAATTTAAACAAATTTATAATAATAATATTTCAAACTTAAATAAATAATAGGATTTAAAATTTAAATAAGAAAATTAAAGAATATATAATAAAGTCTAAATAATAATTTTTTTATTTTTTTTCTTAATTAGGTTGAGCTTAGGCCAAGGCCAACTCTAGAAGAACTATTTTTTTCTACCAATTGACTAAAATTATGATCAAGCTTGAACACCATTTATAAGAGTTTAATTCCTCTAAATGTGACTCACATCTTCAACCTCTCATAAGATTTGAACATATAATCTAGTGTAAATTAAACCGAACCAACATCTCATAAAATATTACATGTAAATAATGATTTACAAGAATTTCTCAATTATTACACTAACATTGATATCTTGAAAAATCTCTAAAATATTTAAATTGATGATGATGATGGTGGTTAACGTCCACTAAGACCAATCTTTAGTGTATTGAACCTAAAAAAAATTCAGCATTGATTTTAGCAGTCGACTGGAAAGGCATTGGTCATTTTGTTCCGTTCCAAAGAAGTATACCATGAATATTGTCAAATTCCTGATATTAACTAAAATCTATCTATCTAAAGTCATCATATTCAGTTTAACTATCTAGTTGTTTATATAGCTTTAATGATCTTATTTACTTTGTTTACTGGAAATGGTCTTATTTACTTTGTTTATATGATTTACCTTCAAATTCAGTAAAATAATTTTTTTGATGTTGATGATATGCAGTGATGCCTGACACTTACCTACTCAACTTATTTAATGAAAGTCGTAAGTAGAGAGAAATTTCTTTCTCAATGTCATGCAGGTCTTGTTGCAGGAATGTGTGTAGCCATTGCAGTAGCAGTAATTACGATAATCCTATACAGAAGAAAAAGAGTCCAGATGAAGAATCAAGCTCGACTGCTGAAGATGAGATCCGACATATTATCAACAAACAGCGGAGGAATGTGCGCCGAACTCTTCAGCAGCAAAGAGATGAAAAGGGCGACAAACGGATTTTCCAAAGACCGAGTGCTCGGCATGGGGGGTTTCGGAGAAGTTTACAAAGGAATACTCAAAGACGGCACCCTTGTCGCAGTTAAAACTGCGAAAGTGGGCAATATAAAAGGAATCGAGCAGGTTCTGAACGAGGTTCGGATTCTCTCTCAGGTGAACCACAAGAATTTAGTTCGATTGTTGGGCTGCTGTGTTGATGCGGAGGAACCCCTCCTGATCTATGAGTACATTCCCAACGGAACCTTATTTGAACATCTCCATGTGACCTCCGGAGGAAGGTTCCTCGACTGGAGAACTCGCTTGAATATTGCTCTTCAAACTGCGGAAGCACTGGCTTATCTCCATTCTGCTGCCTACCCTCCAATATATCACAGAGATGTGAAGTCCACAAACATTTTACTTGACAATAAAATGAATGCCAAGATTTCAGATTTTGGGCTTTCCCGTCTTGCAGAGACTGACCTGTCTCATATCTCCACATGCGCTCAAGGGACAGTGGGGTATTTGGATCCGGAGTATTACAGAAATTACCAGCTGACTGATAAAAGTGATGTGTATAGTTTCGGTGTGGTTTTACTGGAACTGTTGACATCGCAGAAGGCCATTGATCTGTGCAGGGAATCTGATGATGTGAATCTGGCAGTGTATGTGGTTAATATATCGGAACAGGGAAGGATCATGGATGTTGTGGATCCTCGGTTGAAGGAAAACGCTTCGCAAGCTGTTCTGGAAAGCATGAAGGCAGTGGCGCTATTAGCAATGAGTTGTTTGCAGGAGAGGAGGCAAGAGAGGCCGAGCATGAAGGAAGTGACAGAGGACTTGCATTATATCATGAGCATCCAGACTTCGGGCATTGTAGGTGAAGATCATAGTGTGTCTAGTTCTACCACGTCAACAATGAGAAGTGAAGAATGTGGGGCACTACTTGGCTTTGGCTTTCAATCATAGGATACCACGTAGTTTCACTTTGATTTGCAGTATTCTTGTTTTTGTTTTCTTGGTTTCATCCTGTAGTCAATTTTGTTAAAAAGTTGAAAGGTGTATTTTTTTTTTTTTTGGCAATTTTTAATTTTAACGGCACATTTTTAAATTTTTTAGTTTTAAGTTTATTTATTTATTTAAATATAATGATAATACAGAATTTATAATGAACAAATAATAGAGAATTTAATAAAAATGGCTTAAAGTGCATTAAGCATAAATAAATGTATAATGAGAAAAGATGTGATTGACATTTTGAAGGTAGTGAGTTATAGCATAAATTAAGTAAAAATATAAAACAATAAAATAAAATAAAAATTTAAACAAAAAATAATTAAAAATATATTTATGCTATAAGAGTGTTTTTTTTTATTAAACAATTCTCTTAGTTGTTTTGTAATAATCTGTGTCATTTGATTTTTTGTTAGACAATTGGGTTATCATTAGTCATTGATTTGAATTGTGACAACCGTCTTTCAGTACTCTATAACTATCGAGTAGATTTTCCTTATGTAGAGGATGGTATTATGTTCCCATGGTTCTAGTATCTGGAGCTTATTAGTGTTTAATTATTTAAAAGTTATTGTTTGATGAAATTTGGCCTAGGCCTCTTTCTTACTTGGGTTTAAGTATCCTCCTGAGTGCGACATGAGAGCTTCCAGGCGACATTTGAGCTTACCATGATCGTTGATCTTCGTCCTCGCACATATGACGATTGCAATTGTATCCAATGGTTTTTGGGTAACCACCCAGTTTTGTGGCTGCTCCAGAATGTCATTGGAAGGTTTGGCTGTCACAAAATGTTCATCTGTAAACCCTTATCTTCTCAGGGTCCTCACTACTCGCTGGTTTTTGGGACATGGCAGAGGTATCCTTCGTCCTTCTTAGCATCGGTCAGCCTCAACCCTACCTTTCTTATGGCTCTAACTGTTTCTGAGACAGGCACAACCTGTAGCCAATTATCTAGTAAAGAATTTAGACCTTACTTTTTTTTTCTATGTTTATTTACGATATTTTGCCTCAAATATTTCATCATTTAACAATTCTTCTTTCATTATGGACTCGGGTGCAGGATTTTCTAATTCTCTGCATGCAAAATAACAAAGTCTAGTTCCTAGAGTTATAACCTACAGGTATTATAAAAACAAAGGTCTGGTTAAGATTCATTGCTAATTTGTGACATAGAAATTCTTCTCGTTTTGTTTCAAATCTAAGGTACTTATTTCTCGCAGATTGTTATGGTACGAGTAGGGTTATGACTTGGTTTAAGGTCTCTGGTGCCTATGCAAGCTAGTTCAAATGTGACTTCTTCAATGGCACAGTGACACAATTCCACAGGTGCAATTGATCCCCTTTCGAGGTTTCTTGTTTTGTTGTCATAGGATAACCTAGGGTTTCTTCAGTTCATACAAACATGATTGTATGAAAACTTTTTGTTGGGTATTTATTCTGACAGTCTCGGCGTTGTCATCCGATTATTTCACACTCTCATTCTATTTGCAAGGGAAGAAAATCCTCACATGGTTATTTGCATACAAAAACGCTTATATATATATATATATATATATATATATATATATATATATATATTCTACAAGCTTATTTATATTTTCCTCTTTTTTGCCCTTACGTGGAAATGTTTATGCCTTAAGGTTAAATTTGTACTAAAATCGGTTCTTCATCATTTCATTCGATGGTTTATTATTAGTTATGTGAATTTTAGCGTTCATAGGTCCATTCTCTTTGAATGGTTAAGTTTTCTTGGAAATAGAAGCATGTTGTTTCTTCTACACAGTTATCATGAATTTTAATTCTTAATGAAAAATAATATGTGCCTTTCCTTTGTTCAAAATTTTTCTCTGATTCTTTTTCATGTTCAATGTGTTTTGTTTCGAGGAACTCACTCTCTCGTAATTTTTCCTTGAAACCCTACTGAGCTACTCCTGAGTTCAATAGTCTGCAAACTTGGAGCACGATAGTATTGTGTACATGGTAGTTTCCCCCTTAACTCGAACCGCTCCTCACTATTTGTCAACTACTGGACATAGGGAGTAAATTTGGGTCGAGGATTTTCTTCAGTTACTCCTATCTTGCTGCTCTACTACCTTAAATACTTAGCTTGTACACCAAATAATCATGTACTTGCCCATTGTATATTATAAAATATATTTAACAATGTCTAAGAAAGGCCTATGTTATTATTCTAAATGCATAACAGATTCTTGCCAGGTTATTATATCTTTAGATACCTATGCCTAGTCTTTCGACTTTACTTATTCAACCTACAATTTGTCTACGTAATATTGAAACTATACATATTCTATGGAAATAACCATTAAATCCAATTCCGCATTTCATTTGTGCAATACTTTTCCAACCTATATTTTATCACAGTAATATATGAACACTGTCAACACCATTTTTCTCTTACAGTAATACAGTTAGCATAATTTTTCATGGCAGCAATGTGTGAACTCATTCAATTCAGTATTTTCTTTATAACAATATATGGACACAGCCAATAAATTAATTTCTTAGAGCAGTTACAACTTGTCCTTATCAGATAAGCGACATACAACATTCTTAAAAACAAAACAAGGTATTTGACTAGTTAAAAAACTATTTATTATCCAACGTCCACAAATTTACACTATCCACTACATTTATCCATATTCTGAAAAAAATATATTTTCTAGAGGTCGATGCAAAAAAAATTCATGCTTGCCTTGCTTATGTTGGGAGTTTTAGCTATGTACCCACTCTCTTTGGCATCATGTATCATTCTAGATGCATTTTGAAGAGTGAGGGTTTATATTTTTAGGTGATGAGCTCGAAGAGTGAGGGTTTGTTTTTTTAGGTGATGAGCTCCAATTTGCAACAAGGCTTCTTACTAAAATGCCATCAATCTAATTAAACAACCTTAACCAAATTTTCTCTCAAAGGCATTAACATAATATAAAATAATTGTAGCATCTTTAGGATATACCTCAATAGGGGTCTTCTCAACAATTGCATCAAACTTGAGATTGAACTCAATGACGGTTTCATTATCCTTCTTCTTGATTTCATGCAACTCATTTAACTAGAAATTGTTGTCAAATTTCACTTCCCATGTAGTAAGGAAGGCTTTAATCCACAATTTTATCACCGTATTTCAATAAAAAAAACACAAAACATAAAATAGATAGACAATGCCCTTATGAAAGGCGATGGGTGTTTAAATGATGGGATGCCAAGAAAATGCGCGCTAGTATTAATTTCATGAGTGTATCGTATCCAGGAGAGGTTTAGCCATTGTATTGTATTTCATGGATGCATTATATGCATTGTAAAGAGAAAGTAGGTTAGGGATTGATGCATATATTTGTTTATTTATACATCGTCTTTATGTAAAAGTAAGTGAGGTTGGAGTGGTACCCAGTGCCCATCATGAAACATTGGTTCATTTAATTGACCTTGGAACGGTTAATCATAAGCTTAATCTTCCATAGATAAGCTCAATATTCTATCACTTAAGATACCATTCATTGATCATTGCTTTGTATTATACCATTACTATGAGCTAGATATAATGCAATTGGAACTAATCAATCATGTAGGGGAGGAAATGCTAATGCGTTTTTCCTCTCATGTTCTTCTGCAATTACAAACCCCATTGTTGCAGTCATCCAGTTCATATTGCATTTTAGACTTTAAATGTAGACCAAAACCAATTCGATGATGAATAGGCAAATATTTGATCATGTAATTGAAGTCTACTATACCTCGTTTTTATGGCTTTTGCAGGAACAAGGGCCGGACTACTTGCAAATAAATTCCAAGTAGAGAATTTCTGATTTGAACTTATGTTTCTAAGTTAAATTTAATAGTTGATTTTTTTTCTAATTTTTGGAAAATTATTTTTAGGTCAGATTTGTTCTTATTTATTTAAAATAGGTTTCCGATTGCATATATGGATGTACTTATAACTTTGACAATCTATGTCTAATTTTAAACCAATTAAACTCAAATATATATATATATATATAACCTTTAAAAATGTATCACAGATAAAGTGTAGAAATTTATGAACACAATAATGTATTTCCAGATCCTCCTGATATAAAAAATTAATCTTATGTTAAATACAGAATCATTCCACTTAATTCTTTGCGGAAATTAAATCACCAATTGCAAAACACATATGAAGCAAAATCAGTCGCACATAACAAGATGTTTTACCGGGAAATCTTAAAGCTAAATACCCCAACTATCATATATTATGTATATCAATGGAACATGTAACAATCTCATACAAATCTCAGCTCATAGAGCTCTCAGTACAATCAACAATCGTCACAAACTGTCATGTAGAAATTTGCATATCTATGCACCAATTTCTTGCCTCTTGACAGCCTGCCTCCACTGCGCTATCCCTGCTGAATAAGGTCCCTGAATTAATTTAATCTTGCCCTGCTTGCACCACACAATCCTCATTGGCATCTCTAATGTCAGTGTAGATGCATTGAACGCATCACTATAGTCACAACTGATAGTCCATCTCACCCTTTCACCTATCTCTCCACTGGGTCTCCACTGGATCTGACATGCAAGTAGTTAACTGTTGTATTTCTTCAGTTGCAAGTAAACATTACTTGTGAATTAATTAAATAATTAATTCACTCATATTTCACTAGTGTATGTTCAGTTACAACTTATACAGCTGAGTTTAACTAAATAAAAACTCACATAACTACTCTTCCAACTCTGTTACAACTTGCCACTGTCAGTTATAATGAAGTCCTCCATGCATGAGCTACCAACCACCCTAGGAATTGTTTAATTCCTTCAACCCACTAATGTGCCACATCTATTCACTGAAACAAAGTGCTCCAAGAGAATAAGTTACTACTTATTGTCGAATTATTATTAAGGGCTAATAATAATCGACATGCATCTACTTTTAGATTAGCGATCTATAAATAGACTTTGCCCAATTTTCTAAAAATAGAAATTCATCCAAGGATAGGATTTGCTCAACCATCTAAAATCAACATCCTGCTAACTTTAGAATATGCTCACCATTCTAAAAATAGACATACACCTAAAAATAGCCCGCGGGCCCTACTTAGTGAAGGTGCTTAATTTTCACTAAGCTCGTCATCTTGTTGAATCTCAACACTCCCTCTCAACAAGATAGAGATTATCCTTCACCCCGATCCTGTCTCTATGGTATTCGAATTTGCTCCTACTGAGTGCCTTCGTCAGAATATCTACATCCTGATCTTCCGTAGGAATGTACTGAAGCAATATGATCTTCTGCTACACACAATCTCTGATATGATGATACCGGATATCTATATGTTTAGATCTATCATGAAACACATGATTAATCAAGATTTTAATGCAACTTTGATGGCTCTTCCTCAAAGGAAGATGGCTCTGTCATGATACACTTTCTCATGAGAGCCATGTATCCAGTATATCAGTCAAGTGACTGTCTCTATCTTCGTTGTGAAGTAGGGACTCCTACATTCTATGCCACATCAAGCTTCAACCTCTCCGCTTCTGTGGTACACCTTCTGCCAGTTCTGATGTTTGGCTCTGTGTGAGTGGACTCCTCCACTTTATGATCCTTCTCCTGTGGTTGATCCACATCTTGAGGCTCATCTTTGGGAACAAGCAATTCCTCCTCTGCATGCAAGTGTAGCTCCCTCTCAAGCGACAACTTCATGGCTTTATCCTCATTAAATTTTATATCTCGTCGCACCACAGTCATCCGACTGTTTGGAAAATACACATGATAATTATGGGGTGTTTCTGTATACCCCACAAATATCCCAACTTTTGCAGTCGGCTCCAGCTTCTTCCTTATGTCCTTGGTCACATGAATGTAAACAGATGAGCCAAAAATCTTTAAATGAGAAATATCCAGCTTCTTACCATTAAAAGCTTCTTCAGGTGTACTCATGCCAATTACTCTATGAGGACAACGGTTTTGCACATAAACCGCACTGTTGCATGCTTCTTCCAACAAGTGCATTGGTAGGCCCTGGTCATGTAGCATAACTCGTGCAGCACCCACGATCGTTCTGTTCTTCCTCTTCACGACCCCATTCTGTTGTGGGTTATGAGGCGCTATGAGTTCTCTTCAAATTCCTTCTTTGCTATAGAAGTCTTTGAATTCATTCAAGATATATTCACCACCATTATCACTCCGCAGAGCCTTCACTTGCTTCCCCAACTCCTTCTCCACCAATGCTTTAAACTCACAGAACTTTGAGAATGTTTGATCCTTCTTCTGCATGAAGAAGATCCAGCATCTATGAGAATAGTCATCAACAAAAATAACATAATACCTGTGTTTTTCTGTTGAAGCAACCGAGAATGGTCCACACACGTCTGTTTGAATTCTCTCCAGGATCACCGAGGCACGGTTCTCCTTTTCATGAAAGGTGGTCTTCACAAACTTACCTATAGTACATCCCTTGCACTGATCTAGCTGCGCAAGAGTACCCTTGGGAAGTCCAGTAGAAATCTGCTGCAAAATCTTCAAGGCGCCATGGTGAAGATGGCCCAATCTCTTGTGCCATAATTCGCCCTCATCCCGGCTCACCACTTCTTCTGCTTTGCCCATCATTGCAGCACATCCATCTACCTCCATCTTGTAGAGATTATTGACTTGAATCCCTATCCTCTTGGTTTGACCCATTTTTTTATGTTGCAGGAAAGCTTTTCCATCGCTGAAAACAACATCATAACCTCTATCCTCCAACATCGCGACTAAGACCAAGTTCTTCTTCAGACCTGGAAAATGCATAACATCTTTCAACATAAATGGTTTACCTAACTCCCTCTCAAAGGTAATGGTTCCAATGTCAGTCGCATTGTATCTACCATCGTCGCCCATCTCTATATGCATTTGGAGATCTTTCTCCTCCAAGTCACTAAACAACTCCTTATCTCCCGTCATGTGGAAGGAAGCACCACTATCAAGATACCACACCGATCCCATTGCGCTTGAAACCAAGCATGCGATCATGGAGAAATAAATTTCAAATTGCAAGGCAAGGGCCTCACCAGCTGCAGCTCCAACAACCTTCTTGTTCTTATTTTTATGTGGGAAGTTAGTGGTGAGATGCCCATGTTCGTGACAGTGAAAACACTTCACCTTGGACAAATCCAGCTTCTTGCCTTTAGCCTCGGATTTTGGATGGGATTTATTCCCCTTCCTTTTCCTAGCCAAAGCGAAATTCTCTTCATCATCATTCTTTGATGAAGATCCATCCCTGGTACTTTGCCTTATCTCCTCCTGCACTAGATCCGACCAAATTCACTCCCAATTCGCCAATTTCTCCCATCCATTAACAGAGTCTTGATAACTGTGCCAACTCTTCAGAAGGCCAAGGAGAGCCAAGCTCACCAAGTCATCATACACAACTATAATTCCCATGCTCCCCAGCTCATCCCTACATTGGACAAGCTTCGTGAGATACTTTGGAATATTGTCGCCCTTCTCCATTTTGAATTTTCCGAGCTTATCTTTCAGTGCCAACTTCCTATGGTCGCTGCTGCTTTGGAAAATATTTGTCAAAGCCTTCCACATTGAAAATGGAGTGGCTTTCCTATGAAGGCTTGACACAATATGGTCTTTCACACCTTCCAATAGAATTCTTCTTACCTTCGCTACTTTATTTTTCCAAGCGTCAAGTAATGCAGCATCCGTTGAAGTGGGCTTAGGAACATTGCTATCGATGAACTCCTTCAGACCATTATCTTCAAGCACCACCTCCATGCTGTCCTTCCAAGCTATGTAGTTGGAGTTTCCCTCGAGTGCATACTCCAACCGCAACCCATTGAAAGCCATTTCAATGTTTACTCGACTGTCGCACCAAAAAATTCTTGCTGCAAATTCGAATTGTCCACCAACACAAAACTCAACACCTCTTCAATATTGAAATATCCAGTGATCAACACTGCTCTGATACCATGTAGAAATTTATGAACACAATGTATTTCCAGATCCTCCTGATCTAACAAGTTAATCTTCTGTTAAATACAAAATCCTTCCACTTAATTCTTTGTGGAAATTAAATCGCCAATTGCAAAACACATATGAAGCAAAATCAATCACACATAACAAGATATTTTACTAGGAAAACTTAAAGCTAAAAATCCCAACTATCATATATTATTTATATCATTGGAACATGTAACAATCTCATACAAATCTTAGCTCATAGATCTCTCAGTACAATCAACAATCGTCACACACTGTCATCCATATTTTGCATGTCTATGCACCAATTTCTTGCTTCTTGACAGCATGCCTCCACTACGCAATCCATGCTGAAGAAGATCCCTGAATGAATTCAATATTTTCCTGATTGCACTGTGCAATCCTCATTGGCATCTCCAATGTCAGTGTAGATGCATTGAATGCATCACTATAGTCACAACTGATAGTCAATCTCACCCTTTCACCTATCTCTCCATTGGGTCTCCACTGGATCTGACATGCAAGTAG
Organism: Pinus albicaulis; assembly: GCA_034641835.2. NCBI lineage: Eukaryota > Viridiplantae > Streptophyta > Pinopsida > Pinales > Pinaceae > Pinus > Pinus albicaulis. The sequence goes on from CM076569.1 coordinate 112,020,219, forward strand.
TTAACTGCTCTATTTCTTCATTTGCAAGTAAGACACTACTTGTGAATTAATTAAATAATTAATTCGCTCATCTTTCACTAGTGTATGTTCAGTTACAACTAGTACAACTGAGTTTAACTCACTTAACTGAGTTAAACTAAATAACAACTCACATAACTACTCTTCCTACTCTGTTACTATTAAAATTTATTAAGAATACTATTAAACCTTTGAATAAAAAAATTCGCTTTTTCTTTGTGCTCAATCTTAATATTTCCCAACTCTTTCAACAACATGGCAGGAGTTTTATCATCAACGAAGTTTTCAAGAAAAAACTTCTTAAACCCCTTCTAATTCTTGATAGAATTCAGAGGAAGGGTATGATGCCATACATATACTCTACCATTTAAGGTGCATGGAAAGAGTCTGCATGCAACATCATCATAGTGTACCTCTAACATTTACAGATGTAGGTAGAAGTTGTCCAAATGGTCCTCCACCTTCATTGCATTGTTAGGATCATACTTCGTTAATAATTTTTCTGGGTAGTTCATGGAATCTTGTGTAGAACACTTGATATTGCAAGTGGGCCCTAGGACATCCAATACAGATCTTGGTCTACCATATCTTTGTGGATGTCATCCTCTCGTTTTTCAAACTCTAATGGCTCCTATTATTCTTCTTCTTCTTCCCCCCCAACCCGCGAAAAGTGTCATCTAAGAGTACAACGTTATCTCCGTCACCATAGTTGTATGATGGAATTCATTCTAAATCCTCTACGTTTTCTACAGAGTCTATGATGCAGGAGCATTAAGGTAGAGCCAACAATGTGACAAGATGGTCACATGTTGTGGCTTGGAAAGAGGACTAACAGTCCTAAGAATATGAAGACTTTGTTTTTTTCTTAAGTATTTTGTTTAAGTTAACTTGGGCTAACTCAACCATTGTAATTTTCAGAATAAAAAGAATGGTTAATTTATGATTATTTAATTATTTAGTTTAATAAACTGTTTTGGAAAATGAATGACAGTTTCTCAACCATATGGGGATTTTGGGAAAGGAATAAAACGGAACCGAATCCACCATGGTGGGGTTCTGCCATCTGTAATGAGAAAGGAGAGAAAAGAGAAGCAAAAGTAAATGTAAAAATTAGCCATATGAGGGCTTGGCTCTATGTTTTCCACTTCAAAATTATTTCTAATTGTTTTGTGTTTGATCGGAATCTTTGTTTTAAAATAGTAGTTATTTCTAGATTAATCCAAGTGTTTTGTGCTTTGATTAGGCTCCCTGTTTTAAAATAGTTATTTAAACCTTTGTTGAAACCAAATATCTGTATAAAAGTCGCACAACAAGAAATCTAATCAGATTTGCAGGCGCAACGAGGCCTTAGTTTTATACATTCCTTTGTTAAACCGTGTATTGTGTTAGCCACAGAACAGACCCCAATCAGACTTAGAGGCTTGACGAGGATCGTCGATAGGAAACCGATCAATGGTGATAAACACACGTCGCAATCGAACATTGTCGCACATCACAAAGAATATAAAAAAAGATTAGATTTCGAAAGTTAAAGAATTTAACTTGCGATGTGAATTGGTATGGAGGAAAAGTTGCGCAGATCGTCGGATCCTGCAGAAGCCAACGACGGAGATTGAAAACGGTGATTGCAAGTCGCAAAAGATTGGAGTTAGCGTTAAGGACCATCACAAGGTAAGTTAAGAGATTTGCGACGCGAAGTGCGGGAGGACATGTGGCAGCACGACGCAACTTCGCACATGTCAGAAATTAGTGCTAAAGGCCATCACAAGGTAAGTTAACATATTTGTGATGCGACGTGTGGGAAGACACATGGCAGCACAACGCAACTTCACAAATCGCAAGAAATAAGACTTAACGTTTAAGAGTTATATTGTGGGGGATGTGAAGTGCAATTGCACGTTGATTGGTCAAGAGCTGTGTGGGTCCCTCTTAAAAGAACTCCCGCGGGTTTTCATTTTGTTTAGTTTATTTGTTGGTTTGGGTTGTTTGTTTAGGTCTTCGTATGTTATAAAAAATCCATTGTTGATCACACAAGTATGTATGTTGATAACTTCCAAGGATTTAACTTTGTTGTGAAGTAAAGGGATTTTGTGAGGAGTTCAAAACTCAATTCCGCAATGTACTCTAACATTATTATAGCGAGTTTGGATCAATTGGTATCAGAGAAATATTTTCTTCCAAAGTGAAGATGGAAGTATGAAGAAGAGGTCGGGGAAGAGCTGAAGCTGGGAGAAGAGGCTGAGGAAGAGCTGCAAGAGGAGCAGCAGATGAAGAACTGCGTGAAGAAATTAGAGTGTTGTCCGCACATTTTGCGGCATTGGAAGCATGAAGGCGTAGGGATCCTGAAGGACGAGATGACGGTGATGAGGAGCCAGAGGCACAAATAGATGATCCAGAGAACGATCCACCAGAAATAAGGTTACTGAAATATGTTTTGATGGCTAGCAACAAGCCAAGACCAGAGCTCTCCAATTATGATGGTAGTTTATCCACAAAATCTTTTTTGAACTGGATAAGTGAGTTGGATAAATACTTTGAATATGAGGAAATTAGTGAGGACAGGAAATCAAGTTTGCGGTCACTAATTTTAAAGGACACACCACACTTTGGTGCGAAAATGTGTAGGCATAAAGGAGAAGACTGAACAAGCCTTTGATCAGGAGTTCGAACAGGATGATTGCAAAGATGAAAAAAAGGTTCCTGCCTAAAGATTACCAAGTTTCCCTTTACAAACAAGTGCATAACTTGAGATAGAGAACAATGACTGTAAAGGAATACAGAGAAGAGTTCTATAAATTGAACTTGAGGGTTGGGTATGTTGAAGATACCCCTAAGAAGACTGTCAGATTTGTGAATGGTCTACGGATGGAAATATTGGATGAAATCAGTATTCTTTCCCCAAAAACTATAGAGGAGGCATACTAGTGTGCTTTGAAAGTGGAAGAAAATATTTCCAGGAAGTAGAATGCAAGAAGAGGATGCCATTCCAGTAGAGGAAGAGGATAGTCCTATGGTAGAGGTAGAACTATCGACAGTGATGAAGAGGGTAGCAGTTCGAAGACTTCGGGATAGACTGAGAAGGAAGGTAACACTAGAGGTGGAAGGCCATACCAGCGAGGAAGAGGTAATGGAAAAGGTAGAGGAAATGCCTACGAGTGTTACAAGTGTCACAAATGGGGACATAGGTCTTTTGAATATCCTAAAATTGAACTAGCGGTGTAGAGGGGAGCATATGTTGCTCAACCTGATGAAGCAGAGGCAGCGCCACAAGAGGTGGATAATGTGCCTAAAACAAGAGAGGCCTTGGTGTTGAAAAATTCATTGCTAAAACCAAATAAAGAGGTGGTTGACCTGACACAGAGGAAAGAATTATTCTGGACTGTGTGTAAGTCACATGGAAAATGCTGCAAATTGATTATAGATAGTAGAAGCATTGATAACCTGGTAGCCACTGAGATGGTGGAGAAATTGGGTTTGAAGAAGTCGAAGCATCTGACTCCATATAAGGTGTCTTGGTTGCAGAAAGGACGCCAACTGTTGGTTGATGAGCAGTGTGAGGTGGAGTTTCACATTGGCAAGTATAAAGACAAGATAACTTGCGATATTATGCCTATGGACGTGTGCCATATTTTGCTAGAAGAGATCATGGAAATATGATAGAAAGGTCGTCCGTAATGGGGAAAGAATTGTTACAGATTTGTGAAGGATGGGATAAATTATACACTAGTTCCCATAAAAGAAGAAGAGACTGCAGAAACTAGTGGTACTAAAACACTGCTGATAGGCAGGAAGGAGTTTCTGCGAAAGATTGAGGAGAATGAAGTAAATTATGCAATTGTGAGGAGGCCAAGAGTAGTATTAATACATACAGAAATCACTGATTTACATGTGGAAATACATGACATGTTGCAAGATTTTAGTGATATTATGGTGGATGAGACTAGATAAATTACCACCAAAGTGGAGCATTAGTCACCATATTGATTTTATTCCAAGAGACAGTTTTCCAAACAAAGATGCTTACCGATGAGTCTGAAAGACAATGAGGAGATCAGGAAGCAAGTACAAGAATTATTGGATAAAGGATTGATTCGAGAGAGTTTGAGCCCTTGTGCTGCTCCAACCATTCTAACTCCCAAGAAAGGAGGTGAATGGCGGATGTGCACTGATTTCGAGGTGATAAATAAGATCACTATCAAGTACATGTTTCATTTACCTCGGATGGATGACATGATGGATTTTCTGAGTGGAACAACATACTTTTCAAAGATATATTTGAAAAGCGACTATCAGCATATCGAGATTAGAGAAGGTGATGACTGGAAGACATCTTTCAAGACCAATGAAGGCTTATACGAGTGGTTGGTCATGCCTTCTGGGCTGAGCAATGCGCCCAACACATTCATGTGTTTGATGAATGATATGTTGAAAGAATTCATTGGTAAGTTTGTGATTGTATATCTAGATGATATACTTATTTTCAACAAGATGAAGGAGGAACATTTTCAGCATGTCATATATGTGCTGGAAAAATTGCAGCAAAATAATTGTTAATAAATTTGAAAAAATGTTCTTTTTTCAAGAAAGAGTTGATTTATATAGGCTTTGTAATTTCTGAGAATGAGTTGAAGATGGACCCAGAGAAGGTTACAACCATATTTAGCTGGCCATCTCCCAAAATTTTGTTTGAAGTAAGAAGTTTTCATGGATTGGCAAGTTTCTATCGAAAATTTATTAAAAAATTCAGTGGTATTTGTGCACCTATGTTGGATACCATTAAGAAGGCAAATCAACCTTTTCATTGGACATAATCTGCTGAGAAGATTTTTCAGTTTTGAAGAAGAAGACCACGGAAAAACAAATCCTAAAGTTGCGAGACTTCAACAAAATTTTCCAAGTTCATTGTGATGCCAGTGGGACAACCATTTGCGCAATACTCAGCCAAGAAGATAAGCCAATAGCATATTTTGGCGAGAAGTTAAATGAGAGCAGGCAGAAGTATACATCTTATGACAAATAATTTTATACAGTCATCCAAGCATTGAAGCATTGCAGACATTATTTTTTGGCTAATGAATTTGTCTTGTTTTCAGACAACTCTGCGTTACAATATATTATGCAGTAGCACAAACTGAATCACAAACACATGAAGTGGGTGGAGTACTTGCAGAGTTTCACATTTTTTTTGAAACACATCAGTGGTTAGGCCAACAAGGTGGCAGATGCGTTGAGAAGGAGGAGTATGATATTTCTAGAAAGCGCAGTGCAAGTGTTGGGATTTGAGCATCTCAAAGACTTGTATGAAGTGGATGTAGATTTTAAGGAAGCTTATGAAGCTTTCAAAAACCCACTGTTGATAGACAATAGTCCATGGTTGGACTATAACATGCAAGAGGTGTTGTTGTTCAAAGGAGGATAGTTGTGTATTCCGGAATGTTCTATGCGAGAGAACTTAATCTAGGAACAACACAGTGGAGGTTTGGCCGGACATTTTGGCATAGTTAAGACTCTGGATCAGGTGAGCCACTTTTATTATTGGCCAAGAATGCGAAGGGATGTACATAGATTCATGATCAGGTGAAAAGTGTGTCAACATGCAAAGGAATGAAACCAAAATGCAGGGTTGTATGCACCCTTACCCATTTCGAACAGACCATGGGACTTAGTCAGCTTGGACTTTGTCTTGGGTCTACCAAAGACAAAATGAGGATTCGATTCCATCATGGTGGTGGTGGATCGTTTCACCAAAATAGCACATTTCATTCCATGCAGAAAGACAAGTGATGCCACACATGTAGCACATTTGTTATTTACAGAGATAATCAGATTACATGGCTTTCTGAAGTCCATCATCTCGGACAGGGATGTAAATTTCGCAGGTCATTTCTGGTGAAAATTGTGGAAGAAGTTAGACACCAAACTAAATTTCAGTTCTTCTTATCATCCACAGTCAAATGGGAAAACTGAAGTTGTGAACAAGAGTCTAGGAAATCTACTGAGGAGTCTGGTTGGTGAAAATTCCAGACAGTGGGATCGTGTGCTTGCACAAGCGGAATTTTCTTACAATGACTCACCCAACAGAATCATGGGAAAAAGTCCTTTCCAAATCCTATATAGAATGCACCCACGTGGAGTATTTGAGTTGCGGGATCTGGGTCAGTTAGAACACAGGAGTGCTGATGGAAAATATTTCGCGAAAGTAATCAACGATATAAATGAACAGGTCAAATTAAAGCTACAAGACATCAACCAAAGTATAAACAATGAATATATTTGAAAAGGTGGGAGGTATAATTCGAAGTAGGAGACTTGGTACTCGCACATTTGCGCAAGGAGAGGTCTCCTAAAGGAAAATATAACAAATTGAATATGAAAAAGATCAGGCCTTGTAGAATTCTTCGAATTTTTTTTGCAAATGCTTATGCGTTACAGTTACCTCCGGTTGTAGGAATCTTGCCCATCTTTAATGTGGCAGATTTGTACCCATACACTACTGTTGATGAAGAAAACAGTTCGGAGAGAGGAACACGAGACACCCAAGATGAGGAGAGATCACGGATTAAACAGATGCCTATAGCACAGCCTTTGGAAATTGAACAGATTCTGGATACACAAGTGACCAGGAAGACACGAAAAAAATAATATTTAAAGTACCTGGTCAAATGGAAGGACCATCCTCTAGAGGATTGCTCTTGGTTGGACGCTGCCCAGATTCAAAGCGCAGGGTACTATATTGAAGAGATCATGGACATGAGCCATGAATTTAATTTATCCCAGGGGCTTGATGTAGGAGCATTAAGGTAGAGCCAACAATGTGACAAGTTGGTCACATATTGTGGCTTGGAAAGAGGACTAGCAATCCTAAGAATCTGAAGACTTTGTTTTTTATTTAAGTATTTTTTTTAAGTTAACTTGGGCTAACTCGACCATTGTAATTTTCAAAATAAAAAGAATGGTTAAATTAGGATTAGTTAAGTATTTAGTTGAATAAACTGTTTTGGAAATTGAATGACAGTTTCTCACCCATATGGGGATTTTGGGAAAGGCATAAAACAGAACCAAATCCACCATGGTGGGGTTCTGCCATCCGTAGTGAGAAAGGAGAGAACAGAGAAGCAAAAGTAAATGTAAAAATTAGTGATCCGAGGGCTTGGATCTGTGTTTTCCACTTCCAAATTATTTCTAGGTGTTTTTTGTTTGATCGGAATCTCTGTTTTAAAACAATATTTTATTTCTAGATTAATTCAAGTGTTTTGTGCTTTGATAGGGCTCCCTATTTTAAAATAGTTATTTAAACCTCGGTTGAAACCGAATATCTGTATAAAATTCGCACAACAAGAGATCTAATCAGATTTTCAGACACAACAAGGCCTTAGTTTTATACATTCCTTTGTTAAACTGCGTATTGTGTTAACCACAGAACAAACCCCAATCGGACTTGGACACTTGACGAGGACCGTCGATATGAAACCGATCAATGGTGATAAACACATCTCTCAACCGAACGTTGTTGCACATCGTCAAGAATAGAAAACAAACATAAGATTTCGGAAGTTAAAGAATTTAACTTGCGATGTGAATTGGTGTGGAGGAGAAGTTGTGCGGACCATCAGATCCTGTAGAAGCCAACGACGGAGATTGAAAAAAGTGATTGCAAGTCGCAAAACATTGGAGTTAGCGTTAAGGACCATCGCAAGGTAAGTTAAGAGATTTGCAACACGAAGTGCGGGAGGAAACATGGCAGCACGACACTACTTCACACATCGCAGAAATTAGCGCTAAGGGCCATCGCAAGGTAAGTTAAGAGATTTGCGATGCGAAGTGTGGGAAGACATGTGGCAGCACGACGCAACTTCACAAATCACAGGAAATAGGACTTAAAATTTAAGAGTTATATTATGGGGTACGCGAAGTGCGATCGCACATTGATTGGTCAAGAGTTGTGTGGGTCCCTCTAGAAAGAACTCCCGTGGGTTTGCATTTTGTTTGGTTTATGCGTTGGTTTGGGTTATTTGTTTAGGTCTTTGTGTTGAAGATTGCAACAAGAAATAGTGAAGGAGGCATCCTGAAACATCTTTCCTGATCCTAGTTGGAAAGTGATCACCTAAACTAGGTGGGGGGCCACACAGGTGATTTTTGTTTGTAAGTCTGTTTTAGACATATGGATCATGGTCTATGAGTTTCAGGATGCTATTTATGGATGATTGGTCAAGTTGGTAAAAATATATGGACCTCTATTTTTAGACATTGGGCGGAATCTATTTTTAGACTGCTAGTCTAAAAATAGAACAGTCGAATATTATTAACCCTTAATAATATTTGGACTATAAACATTATCTTATCCTCTTGGAGCACTTCAGTTTGATGCTTGGATGTGGAACATGCAGCTGACAGAAGGAAATACGCTTTTCCTATGGGTTAGTTGAGCTATCGCATGGTTGACTTCAGTTAGAACTCATGTGGCAGAGTTTGGTGGAGTTGATGAGACAGTTGGTGGAGTTGTGTTCGGTTTAACTTAGTTGAACTAGTTGTATTTAGTCTAACTGATAAATACACTAGTGATGAGTGGTGTGAATTAATTATTAATTAATTCACTAATTATTAACTCATAAATCAACTAAAGAATACACCAGTTAATTGCAATGCATGGACAGTTCAGTGGAGACCAGTGTTAGAGGTGGGTGAAAGGGTGAGTCTACTATCAGTTGTGACTATAGCTGTGCATGAGATTTGCACACACATTGATTGAGATTGCCAATGAGGATTGCGCAGTATAAGCCAGTGGGATTCGAACTTGGATCTCATTCTTTTCCATATTGGATTGCACAGTAGAGGCAGGCTAACAGGTGGAGGAGATTTGAACTTGTGACTTGTTCATATCTGAGCTAGTTAGTGTGTAACAATTGGAGATAGTGTTGAGAGCTTGTGAGGAGTTTGTGCTATGTATTGTTACATGTTCTCTATCATTATAATATACAGATAGTTGGGGGTTTTCAGGTGTAAGCTTTCCCCATTACATACTGTGTTATATGTGTGCTTGATTATGTTTTAATGTGCGCATGCGACTGCTTCTATTTCCGCATATTGATGATCAATTGTAGAAGAGGTTATGTATTATGCATGAAGCTTAAATAGTGTGTAATCAGGATAATCTTGGTGAATAATTCAGCTATTATTCAAATTTCTACATGGTATCAGAGCGAAATTGATCATCGGATCTATTACAGTGATTACATTTTATTTCGGTAGACAGAGTCTGTACAAGGGCCAGGTAGCCTCTGGATCCATCCTTTCTTTGAAAGGTGATATATCCAATAAATGCCCCTACAGTCAATCTCTGTGCTAGAAATACTTTGTTCTCACAGATCATAAGTGGTTGAGTTTTGAGCTGGTGGAATTCGAATTTGCAGCAGTGTTTTCTTGGTGTCGAAAGTCGAGATGTCTTTCAACGGATTGCGATTGGAGTATGCCCTTGAGGGCAGCTCGAATTATGTTGCATGGAAGGACAGGATGGAGGCGGTGTTAGATGACAATGGGCTGAAGGAGTTCATATATGCTGAAGTCCCAAAGCCTACTGATGCTGCTCAAGTTGAGGCTTGGCAAAAGAAGACATCAAAATGTCGAAGGATTCTGTTGGAGGGTGTGAAGGATCACATAGTATCCAGCCTGCATGGAAAAAATTCTCCATTCTTGATGTGGAAAGCGTTGACAGATTTATTCCAAAGCAAGAGCGACCAGAGGAAGTTGGCGCTCAAGGATAAACTCAGGAAAATAAATATGGAGAATAATGACACTATTCCGGTATACTTGACAAAGTTTTTCCACTGCAGGGATGAGCTTGGGAATGTAGGAATTAGTGTGGATGATGAGGACTTGGTGGACTTGGCTCTCCTTGGGCTTCCGAAGAGTTGGCACTCCTATCAGGACTCTGTCAATGGTCGGGAAAAATTGCCAGGATGGGAGCGACTTTGGTCGGATCTTGTGCAAGAGGAGATAAGGCGGAGTACCAGGGATGGATCTTCATCAAAGGCATATGATGAAGAGGATTGCACTTTGGCTACCAAATAAAGGAAGGGGAAGGGAAAGAAGAATGATTCTCAATCCGGTGCGGATGGTAAAGAGCGTGACATGTCCAAAGTGAAGTGTTTTCACTGTCACGAGCATGGGCATTACGCCACGAATTTTCCACAGAAGAAGAAGAACAAGCAGGCTGCTGGAGCTGCAGCTGGTGAGGCTCTTGCCTCGCAATTTGAGCTGGACTTCTCATTGATCGCATGCATGGTGTCTAGTGCATTGGGATCTGGGTGGTATTTTGATAGTGGCGCTTCCTTTCACATGACGGGAGATGTGAATCTTTTCAGCGACTTGGTGGAGAAAGATCTCCAGTTGCATGTTGAGTTGGGCGACAATGGACGATACAATGCGACCGGCATTGGTACCATAACCTTTCAGAGGGAGTCAGGTAAACTCATTATTTTACAAGATGTAGTGCATGTTCCAGGTTTAAAGAAGAATTTGATCTCAGTCGCAATGTTAGAGGATAAAGGGTATGAAGTTGTCTTCAGTGAAGGAAAAGTTTTCCTTCGGCACAAGGCAACAGGACAAGTCAAGAAGGTTGGGATTCGAGCAAAGAATCTCTACATACTTGAAGTAGATGGGATGTCTACGGAGCTTCCTACTGTTGGGAAGTGAAAGAAAGACATGCAATTGATGCTTGAGAGGGAGCAAGTTTTGCATGCAGGTAATAGTGAACCTCGAGATGTGGAGCAGCCACAAGATGAGGATCATGGAGTGGGAACAACCACTCATGCAGAGAAATTTCATGCCAGATGGGCAGAGGGAGTGCATGCAGCTATACCACCAGGTGAGAGGTGGGGCGACATGCATGAATAATCCCAAGAGGAGATTTCTGGGCAGGATTCATGAGATGGTGTGGATCTCATGAATTGAACCTGGCTACGAGGTGCCCACAACGCAACAGTAGCATGATCAGTTGGATTGATGCAGGTAGATCAAAGTGACAGTGTCGGATACTGGAGCGCGAATCAGAGTTGACAGCAAGTGCAGAGTGCATGGGTGCAAGAGTTCAACAGCGCAGTGGTTCCTGATGACATGTGCAATTGGGCCCAGCAGAAGTCGAAGACTTTGATGATAGATGCATCAGACTGATTGAGTTGTTTGGAGCCTATTCAGTTTCAGAGGAGTTGCAGAGCAGATGCATGGAGTTGCATGGCGCTTGTGAAGGTTGCAGGGCGAATGCATGGAGTTGCATGTCGCATGCAAAGACATTCCTTTCTTTTTGAGAGGGAGTGTTGAAAATGGCAACAAGAAACAGTGAAGGAGGCCTCCTGAAACATCTTTCCTGATCCTAGTTGGAAAGTGATCACCTAAACTAGGTGGGGACCACACATGTGATTTTTGTCGAAAAAATCTATTTTTAGACTATGTCTATTTTTAGACATATGGAGCATATTCTATAAGTTGTGGGATGCTATTTATGGATGGTTGGTCAAGTTGGAAAAATAGATGGACTTCTATTTTTAGACATATTGGGCGGAATCTATTTTTAGATTGCCAGTCTAAAAATAGATATGTCGAATTTATTAGCTCTTAATAATATTTAGACTATAAACATCATCTTATCCTCTTGGAGCACTTCAGTTTGATGCTTGGATGTGGCACATGCAGCTGACAGAAGGAAATACGCTTTTCCTAAGGGTTAGTTGAGCTATTGCATGGTTGACTTCAGTTAGAACTCATGTGGCGGAGTTTGGTGGAGTTGATGAGACAGTTGGTGGAGTTGTGTTCGGTTTAACTTAGTTGAACTAGTTGTATTTAGTCTAACTGATAAATACACTAGTGATGAGTGGTGTGAATTAATTATTAATTAATTCACTACTTATTAACTCATAAATCAACTAAAGAATACATCAGTTAACTGCAATGCATGGACAGTTCAGTGGAGACCAGTGTTAGAGGTGGGTGAAAGGGTGAGTCTACTATCAGTTGTGACTATGGTTGTGCATGATATTTGCACACACATTGATTGAGATTGCTAATGAGGATTGCGAAGTTCAAGCTAGTGGGATTCGAACTTGGATCTCATCATTATTCATCTTGGATTGCGCAGTAGAGGCAGGCAGACTTGTGGAGGAGATTTGAACCCGTGACTTGTTCATCTTCCGTGCTAGTTTGTGTGTAGCATGTGAGATAGTGCTGAGAGCTGTGAGAGATTTGTGCTATGTATTGTTACATGTTCTCTATCATTATAATATACAGATAGTTGGGGGTTTTCAACTGTAAGCTTTCCCCATTACATACTGTGTTATATTTGTGCTTGATTATGTTTTAATGTGCGCATGCGACTGCTTCTATTTCCGCAAATTGATAATCAATTGTAGAAGAGGTTATGTATTATGCATGAAGCTTAAATAGTGTGTAATCAGGGTAATCTCGGTGAATAATTCAGCTATTATTCAAATTTCTACACTTCGTATGTTATAAAAACTTTGTTGTTGATCACGCAAGTATGTATGTTGATAACTTCCAAGGATTTAACTCTATTGCGAAGTAAAGGGATTTTGTGAGGAGTTAAAAACTCAATTCAACTTACTCTGACCTTATTGCAGCGGGTTTGCATCAGTCTATTAATTATTTAAGGATGGTGAGAACCAAATCTTCAATCTTAGAAACCATTATTGTAGTAGGGGTGGTTTGGTTCTTCTTCAGAAAATAAGGAAGGTTGTATACTCCTCAAATTAATCCAATATATTTTGCAAACTTATAGGTTATAGCACGCATGGCCAAGATCTGATTGTAATATATTTCACAAGTTTGTACAAGCTCAAGTTGAGAAGATTCACCAACTTCAGGAATGTGAGTAGGGGAGGTGTTGGGAATGTTGATGCCTTGACCAGAAGACGTAAGGTTGGGGTGGATGAGGTTATCAACCATAAAAATTTGGCTTCCCTCCTCCTAGCACTAGAAATGTTGATGGTGTTGGACCCGCCAACATTCAAGGGGTATCCCTGATATGTGGTCCCAATTAGGCCTCACACCATTTGGGATAGGATCCGCATCCGAAATATGGCCTGGTTGCCAAATTCTTAAATATTTTCCTTGGTTCAAATTATCAGCAAGAGAGAGGAGTGCAATTGTGCCTTCTAAAAGTAAGAAGGTGTGCCTAGTGAGTGTTCAATTGTAGGTGTGTCAAAGTTCTTCTACTATAGAGGGAAAGAGTAAAGTGATCCTCTAAGAGAGACATAATAGTAGCACCCTAGTAGAGACACAACCAATAAAAATCTATCTAACATACAACATAATACTCCACAAAAGATGTTGCAGTCATTACAACCAATCAATGAAAAAGATATTTCTATTATCCTACAGAATAGTCCACAAGGATGGGACAACAGTAACAACCATTACAACAAATTATCAACAATACAAGTATTAAAATAACCAAAATTGTTCAACTACTTTAACACATATGAAAGCAAACATGAAATACATACATCTGCATAATAGTCTTAAAAATATTCATAATTCATGTATGAAGAACATGCTGGCCATTAAGGATTTTGTTATTAAGTAAAATTTTGAAGACACATGTATACAATGAACACCACTAGCTCCAGTAGTGGAGCGTTGGAGCCACTCCTTTCTCCTCAAAATAACTAGCTTGTCTCTCTAATGCCTTGCGAGAGAAGTGAAGATGGAAAGTCCTCTACTCATACAATGAGGGTGTATATATAATCAATGAGGAGGTGATGCTTCACTTTCCTTGTGACTCTTCATCTACCCTCATGATAGTTTGACTTCCTATGAATTTTCTTTCGGTTGATCAGCTTCCATAATCAACTGCAAAGATGTCTTTCAATATGTTTCCCTTCTTCATATCCTTCATCATCATCTATCCATGTAATGAGAAGGTACTTGTATCTGCAATTCACTCACGACGAGACGACACCATTTTGATAAACCCCTAGTCTAAGATATTGCATGTTGATCCATTAACTGAGTCGAAACGAGGTGTCAATCGAGGCTCAATGGTTGCACAATTGTGCAGTTCAATGAGTTAAGGGTGAATTTTTAGCCTTGAGACTGCATAATGTGCAGTTCAGGTTAGAATGAGGAAGAAAACTGCACAATTTTGGAGATCAGTGTGGCAAGTTGAGGGGATGGGAACTGGATCAACCCATTGCGCAGTTTCGGGAGATAGAGGAGGTTAGGGCATTGCACAATTGCACAACTCATGAGCTCAAGGGCTGAGATTGAGGCTAGAGATTGTGCAATGTGTAGTTGAGGCTAGGCTGGGAAGATGGATTGCACAATTCTGGAGGCCAAGATATGGGCTTGAGCATTGGAATTGCACAGTGCATTAGTCCTTGTAGGCAAGAAATGCACATTGCGCAGTGTTTAGATGCAAGGTCACAACCAGAGGGATGAGACTGCACAATTTGTATTTTAGGAAGTCTGGATGAGGCTAAGTTGCTTGGTCGAAAAGTTTTCGGAATTTGACTAAGTGTGGGATCAGTGAGGCTGATGTGAACAAATATAAGACTTCAATTGTGATCTCACACTTTGAATACATGAAGAAACAACAACATAGATCATCCAATACATATGAAAAATGTATTTCCCTCAGTGCGACAACTTTACGACAAGTGTGACACCAAAGATACACTTTGCGACGACCGTGACGACACTAGTGTGGTAGTGCTTAAAACTTTGGAAATGAGTGTGATGGATGTTTACGTGATATCAACTCATTTACACAAGGGTGACCCCTTGAAACCACCAAAACAGGCTTAGACACATTGTGCGACAACTAACATGAAAAAAGACGACATTTTTCCTATCTTACAAAAGGGACTAAAACACTTCAAGAAAACACATGGAATGAGTTTCAATGTTTGCGACAACAATGTACAAGACTTAGGAAGGCTCTGAAATTGAGCATAGGCCAAATTTTTGGTGGGTGTTGTAACAACGACAACACATGGAAAACCATGGTCACCCATAGTCAACTCTTTGTTGACTATAATCCATCCTTGTCAACCATAACTTTACCATAGTAAACCAAGGTCAACCATAGTCTACTAATCCTCCACACACACATTCCTTGTCAAGTAGCACAACCATGTTAATAAATTGCTTGAAATATGTTCATCAACATTATTTTCCACCTTTCATAAAACTATCAACTTCATTAATTTAAAAAAATGAAAAATAATATAAACCTAAATGTTTTAAGCACTTTATTAATTTAAAATAATATAAGTATGGAAAACCAAACCACTAAATTTAATTAATATATTTAATTTCTTTAAAATCATCTTTTCTTTTCTTTTTTTAATGGTAGTTCACGTTGTTAAAATTTGGACATATCAATCCCAAAGGAAATCAATAAGATACTTAACAATGGAAACTCTAGTAAGGCCTAACCCCAAGAGTATCCAGTAGGATTAACCTTATAACCTCACAATCAACAAAATAATTAACAACAAAAACTCCACCACTTAAGTTAATCCTTAAAAGAAAATTCTTTAAAATTATCTTTTAAAAACTATACCATTTTCTTCTTTTTTTTTCATTATTATTCTCTTATAACTTTGTTTAAAAAAAATTAAAATAAACATTTTCAAAATTCAATATAACAAAGTTTCATATTGTGTCGATCCCATATATTTTCATATCATATGAAAATCATAATACATTAAAAGCTATTTTCTAAAAATCACAAATATAAATCACAATATATTTGAAGATTCCAATATCTTTATCAGGATCCCACAATAAGGATTAAATAAATTTCATCGTTATAGATATTATGAAATTCATAATGGTATAAGATTCCGATATTACGAAAATATGTATGAGATAAGATTACGAGGCCCCATATGATGCAACCATAAACAATAACATTTCATTTTCTTGAATTGATGACTCTTTTCATGTTCTCTTAAAGTCGTTTGGTTTTTTAATTTAACTTTTTACTAAATGAAATAATTGAATAAAATAAAATAAAATATTTATTAAATAATATAAAATTTGATATTCATAGAAATGTATATAAATGGAAAAACCAATAAAATATTTTAAAATTATCAATTATCACCAACATCATACTATATATGATTTTTCATAAACAAAACCATTATCAGATATGAATACACTAAAAAATACTTTATGTATTTTTTTAGCCTGAGCCTACAGCAGGCCAACCCAACGTTAATAAAATTATTTCAGTAATCATCACATTTTAAATGGATAAGCCGCGGAATCACGACCAGAAGTTCCGCTTTTATCTGCGGTTTGATTGGTGCTTCCATCTTCCCTTGTCGTGCTCTACGTCATGATGACGACTTGCTGACGTAATCATTTGCACGTAGGTTGTGCTTCCCTGCCACCCCATAGGATTTAATCAATTCCCCACTGTGAAAAGTCTGACCTGTGAAAGCGATGTTTAACTGATCCATTTGAAAGAACATTACAATCCACTGAAACACACTCATTTACCCCATGAGAAATGCACCGCTATGATGGAAAGGTAAGGAGTGGCCCACATTCTTCAATTCTATCTTCATCTACAATGCCCGATGTCTCAATGCTCATGATATAATGCAATTCCTCTGTCACTTCTTTCATGGTGGGCCTCTCTTGCCTCCTCTCCTGCAAGCAACTCATTGCTAGAAACGCCACTGCTTTCATGGTTTCCAAAACAACTGGCGAAGCGTTTTCCTTGAGCCGAGGATCCACAACATCCATGACCCTTCCTTGTCCCGATTTATTATGTACATACACTGCCAGATTTACATCATCACATTCCCTGCTGAAATCAATGGCCTTCTGCGATGTCACCAGCTCCAGCAAAACCACGCCGAAACTATACACATCACTTTTATCAGTCAGCTGGTAATTTCTGTAATACTCCGGATCCAAGTACCCCAGCGTCCCTTGAGCGCATGTGGAGATGTGAGACACGTCTGTTTCTGCTAGACGTGATAGCCCAAAATCTGAAACCTTGGGATTCAATTTACTGTCAAGTAAAATGTTTGTGGACTTCACATCTCTGTGATATATTGGAGGAAAAGCAGCGGAATGGAGATAAGCCAGAGCTTCCGCAGTGTGGAGAGCAATATTTAGGCGCGTTTTCCAGTCCATGAACTTTCCCCCGGAGGTCATATGGAGATGATCGAATAAGGTCCCGTTGGGAATGTACTCATAGACCAAGAGGGGTTCCTGGGCATCAACACAGCAGCCCAACAATCTAACCAAATTTCTGTGGTTGACCTGAGATAGAATCCGAACCTCGTTCAGAACCTGCTCGATTCCTTTGATATTACCCACTTTCGCAGCTTTAACCGCGACAAGGGTGCCGTCTTTGAGTATTCCTTTGTAAACTTCTCCGAAACCCCCAATCCCGAGTAGTCGGTCCTTAGCAAATCCATTGGTTGCCTTTTTCATCTCTTTGCTTGTGAAGAGTTCGGCGGCCTTTCCTCCGCTGTTAGTTGATAATATGTCCGCCCTCTCCTTCATCAGTTGAGCTTGAGCCTGCATCTGTAGCCTTTTTCTTCTGTATAGGATTATCGCAAGTACTGCTACTGCGATGGCTACACACATTCCTGCAACAAGACCTGCATGACATTGAAAAAGAAATTTCTCTCGACTTAGGACTTTCATAAAATAAGCTGAGTAGGTAAGAGTCAGGCATCACTGCATAGGCATCAACATTAGAAACAAAAATAAAAACTTGTACTGAATTTAAAAGGTAAATCATATAAACATTTACCATTTCTAATAAACATAGTACAGGAATAAAACCATTTTTTATAATCAGGTCCCAAATATACAGAGGTGTAGAAATCGAAATTGACAATGGGGGAGTCAGGATAGAAAGTGAAAAGAAGAACATAATTCCGATTGGCTCTAAGATGATATTTCACCTCAATAACTATCATTCTTTTTTTCTTAGGGGCTAGGGTGGGGACTTTGTAATATCTAGGCATGTGAAGTGTTTACAAATCTTTGTTGATTTTGTAGTTGTTATTGATTGGTTTTTGGTTTTAAATCTTTGGCAATAAAAACTAATCAACTTTAAGAATTTTTTGAAGAGTTGGAAGTATCACATATTTTTTGAAGACAGAAGATCAAAGAAAATATTTATGTGGTTTATTAGACATTCAGTAATAACAGAAAAAAAGGCTGATACTCTCAAGGTGCATGCCTACAACATTTTTCTAAATTGAAACTTCTTTAATCTCTGGCAAGATTATGAGAAATTCCTGCACAAATTTTTGAAAATATGAATTATAGCTGTCAAACTTCAGGATTTGGGGGTGCCCCAAGGGTTTTTGATGATGCTGAATCTATTTCTACCATCAAAAAAATGATTCAAATACTCCAACTACCTGATTTTTTGAAAAAAAAAATTACCAGATTCAAATTCTGACAAAAAAAACTGCTGTCCTGACTATTTTGTTGCTTTCATAAACAATTCCTTTGTTTTTTTGTTGAACTGTTTTTATTCTGGTTTGGAAAACATATAAAAAAATGTAATTGAACACTAATATATATATTCTAAATTCAATAAAAATAATAAAAAAATACAAAATACATAAAATATCATTAAAACCATATAAACAACTAAAATAGGATGACTTTAGATGATACAGACAACAGCGATTTTAATTAATATCAAGAATTTGACAATATTCATCAATAAACTTCAACCTATAAAATGGGTATTGATCGACTCTACCCTGGCCCCTATGAAGAGTTTATTGGTGATAACCTAAAAGGATATAATTGTAAATTTATATCTCAAGATAAATATTTGCTGATTTAAATTACAGCAATAAAATCTTAAATTTAGACATGGACAAAGACACATCTTGCCTGTAGAACACTTTTTATAAGAAGTGGACAGAGCTTTGAACAATTTACAAAGTACAGAACATGAAAAAGATGGACCGTCTTTTATTCGATTGAGAAAACCGACTGGTGAACAGCTGAGTTCAATTGAGGTTTCGGACTGGCGAGCAGTAAAATCAATGGTTATAACCAAACTCAAAGTGAATTTGGAAAAAAACTTGCAGAGATGAACGATTGCATATATTTCACGAGTCATACATTTCACCGAGTCGTTTCATATAGTATAATAATAATACTAGAAAAAAATCTAGGATTTTATATGATTGTATATGAAGGTATGAAATATCAATACTGACTGACCTCCAATTAAAGCCCCTCGATTACTGTTTCCACAACCATTAGGATCAGCACACAACGATACATCTGAAGAGCCAAAGTTTTACCAAATTGGGTTAGTCCAATTAAATAGAAACCATTGCATTTATTAGAAAACCTATAGTTGTAGTTTGATCTACTTACTTTTTGTGCAGTTTCCTTGTACAGGATCCCAAATATAGTCCCTAATACAGAGACACCTGGATCTGCCAGAATCCATTGGATCAGGCGAGCAGGCAGAGTTCTGGTCACAATCTGCCTCAGTTTTACACAAAGGCTGTAACGGTGCAGCCCACTGTAACTCCACTCCATAGCTCCACTGACTCGCAGGCAACGCCGGGTTGAAATTGAGTACACTCGTGTAAGCCCTGCACCCACCGGGTGTACCCTTATTCGGCGAGAAGTGGTAGAACTACCCGCTGTAAATGTGCAGCAAATGCTATCATTTCTGCAGGCCATGGCTGCCCCGGTATCATTAATATATGTATGACACGAACTGGTTCAGCTGCAATTCAGTGGGGATGTCAGTATTACAGGATCGCAATTCAAGAGCATAATTGTGTTGGTACTGGTGATATTGAAAGGTAGGCTCTGATTCAATTGGAGTCCCTGGTTATTCATATCTTGCGTCTGGCAAGAATCGTTAACCAGAGACGGAGGTTGAATAACCAGCCTCATGGTGGCTGGATTGATACTAACGATTTTATAAAAGCTGCCATTGACCGATTTGAATTCCAGTTCGTTGGCTGCATTACAGTAGATTCTGTAATCTGCAGGGACACCGCAACCATCGTTGGTGCTAAAAGGGTACGGAACAGAAGTATTTCCACAGTTGGGACACATAGCTATAACCCCTGCAACACTTGTAATGATGGTGAGACTCATCCAGATTATCAAGAAATACACCCAAAAAACCCAATCTTTAATATTTCTCGGCTCATGATTCTCAATCCTGCCCATGGTGACAGTCAACCAAATCGAAACAAGTTACAGAACTTGGAAAAAATATTTGATAGAAGGCTGCCTTATTATACAGACAAATCTAAGTTCAACAAAAACGACTACATACAGACAAATCCAAGTTCAACGAAACAAACCGATGGCGGCTGGAGTAATTCAGCGCAACTCATTAACGCGGACAGACGACTGAGAGACAGAAATAATGGGTAAAGTGGGCATGAAATTGCGTGAAATTGCGTGCATTCATATGAATGCACGGCGATCATTGGAGAGAGGCCATGTTCCGACTCCCGAGTTGCCGTAACTTTGCTGAACTCTAAGAAGGAACAGTCAAACTCTGACATATGATGCCGTACCCAAATTCACGGTTGGGATCTGGAAGTTTCCTCACCAGTCAACAAGATGATCATGATTTAAAATAATATTAAAAAAACAATATTTATGAAAGGAATATAGCTGAATCACGATTTAAGTTTTTTATAATAAAAAAAATTTAAATTTTATATTTATTTATAATTTAATGATATGAGAAGATTTGGTAATAATAAGAAAAATATTTATGTAAAGAATATAGCTGAATCATGATTTAAGTTTAAGATGAAAAGATTAGATAAATGGAATACTCACTCATCATTATGTAAACGTAATTTAAAAATTGGATTCATTTACCCCTTTTTTACATTCCATAAAATTTTTTTATCAATTTTTAAGTGTTGTACACTCCTCAACTTTATCAAACTTTATTTAAAAAAAAAAATTGTCATTATTTTTTTAGTATTGTACACCTCTCAAACTTCATCAAACTTTCTTTTAAAATTTTAATAATTAAAAAATTTATAACAAAAATAAACTACTCCTACCCTCTAAATTTATAACAAAATTAAACTACTCTTACTCTTTAGAATATTATTTGGTTCCATAACAATTATAATATCATTTTAAAAGAGAAAAATGTTACTAACCTTAGGTGGGTTACTGTGACAACATGGGTTCCTCCGAGAACATTGATAATGCTGATAGACCCTGAGTACAGGCAGATGGACAGGTAAATCCATTGGGGTAACTCCGTTGGAACTATTCTTCTAAAACGGATGTCAGAGTCTTGCACAGTTTAACCTTTATATTTTACTAAATTTAAAGAAGAAAAATACTAAAATAATTTACATTATATAACGCATCTCCCTCGTCCGAGTTGGTGGCAACAATCTTTGGTTGTCTGAGAGTTGAGCATAAATTTGATTCCGCCAGTGTTTTTGAAATTAAAATTTTTGGAATATGATCAAAGTTCAATTTTCATGAGAATAGTGTAACCACAATAATTTATGGTAATTTGGTTTATGTAATTGATGGTTATATATATATCTATATATATATATATATATATATATATATATATATATATATATATATATATATATGTGGGGTGTTGGTTATTATTTTTTTGGAAAATGAATTGAGATTAATTTTTATTTTTTATTTTTTTTATTTTTTATTATGAAAATGGTATAATGTTATTTAAATATGAAAAAAATTATATTAAAATATATATATAGTTTGAGTGAGCTTAATGATTAATAGTATTTATTTTTTTCTAAAAAATTATAAGTTCAAAATTAAAAGAGTAAAATATGTATGCTTTACTAAAATTAAATAATATATAATTTATTATAAATATATGTGTGAGGTAATTTTTTTTAATTTTTAATTTAATTGACTATTATTTTTATAATTTTTATTTAATATATTTTAATTATATAATTAATTAATATATTTTAAAAAATATTTCTTATAAGTTACATGAACTTTTAACATACTTGTCATGAGTTTAGAACCTTCACTTTTTTAAAAATTAAATTTTGGAAATCTAATATTATTAATCCAATTTGACTTTTTTCACACATATAATATATGTATATGTGTAATATACAATTAATAATAAAATCATATTTATAAATTATTAATTAATAAATAAAAATTATTTATTTATTTATATTTAAAAAAAAATCATATTATTTAAAATGATATATAGATATAGTTCATTGAAAATAGTTTTTTATTTTATAATAAAACATTATATTACATAATTTTTTTTAAATTATATATTTATTATTTGTGGGGTCTTGATTAATGGTGATGAGGTGAGCTGCTCACACGTTCAATTCTCTTCCCCTATTAAAGTGATATATCTCAACATGATGTTAATGAAAATGAAATTTAAAAAAATAAATAAATAAATGAAAAATACTACCAAACTTACAAAAATATATATATATATATATATATTATAAAATATCATAATATATATATATTTTGTTTTCATTCTTGTTAAATGCTTTATCAAACAAATCTTATCTCTCGTGGATTATAAACCATCTCACTTTTTTAAATGGAAAACTGATATATACCAAATAAAAACTTATTATATTAAATGTTTAGAAAGTAAAAATTATATATAAAAAAAAAATCAAAAGATTGGGTCTTAAATGACAACTTCTTTCCATGTCTTATATTTTATAACTTATTTGGTGGACCACATCAATATAGTTTGGATTAACATAGAGAGTGGTGCCCCAACATAAGTATTTGGTTGGTAATTTGGGTGATGTGGAAGTTTCTTTTGAGGCAACTAAAGGTCAATTAGGTAATATGGGATGAAACATAAAGAGGCAATGGACATGATGGTAAAAGTTATGTACCTCAAACAAACATGAGGTGGAAGTCACTTTAAGTGGTCCAAGAAACAACATGTGGGTTTGGTGAGTAAGTAACGTATGATTCAACTGGAACCTTTTCGTTGACTAATAACATTAAAACATACAAAATGCAATAAAGTTTAGAACGAACGAATATGAGATAAGCATGGAGGTTAATGCGATGCTTTGGACTTTTTCATGAAATACTGGAGTGACACGTTTCATGTCCAAAACCTTAAAAACGTAATCAACGGAAAGGTGCATTCCCTATAGGTCTTTTTATGTGTTTGCGATAATTTTGGCTTTGACCTTTTTTTTTTTTTAATATATAAATAAAAGTTTCCCAATTATATATTAATTGTAAAGGAAAATGAGCAACGACACAAACATCAAGCTACTCTAGCTCTAATTACGTGTGAAGGCCTTACTTAAGATTAAAGGTTTTTTTTTTTTTTTTTAAACCTAACTTGTAAATCAAAAAGATAAGTTTAAACTAAACTATAATAGCTGAAACAAGAAGGAAAGTGAGCTTTGAATATTACTTGCATAAAACGATATTTTGAAACTCAAAATAATAATCAAATAATCCAAAATTTGTTATAAGAAACAACACCTTTCTCGTTTCCAAAATCTTTTATAATAAATAATTTTATATGATAAATCGATCTGTCTCATGTTTAAGGCAAAGTTTACTTAGTATGTATGTTTTGAGTTTTTAGAATTGTAAATTTTAATTGAGGATTATATAAAAATTCAATGTTCCTGAGCATTAAAAAAGTGATTTAAATTTAAAATTGTGTTTTTTAAAATAATTATAGTATCATATTTTAAATTTTAAATTGTGATTTTTTTAACAATTATAGTATAATTACGGTTACCAAAAAAGTAATTGTTCATAGTGTTCAGGATGATTAGGTTTATGTTAAAAATATATCTGGTTTTCTTTCTTTTACATATACACTGCTATGCATTTTTTAAAGCATTATTAGTAAAGCAACCAAATAATTATGTTGTATTGCAAGAACTTGGATGATAAAATTAGTGGCATAGCTTAATGTTTTCACTTTAACCATTTTCTAGAAAATTGAACATTATCATTGCAAAAAAACAAGAAGGATATTCAATTAATAAGGTTGTTATACACTCAAAGGAGTTGTACAATTTATTCATGGGCCTACTAATGCGAACAATGAGCTAGCTAGTTAAAATAACAGACTCAAAGTTTGAATAACATGTAAGATAACAATGGTAGTCATGTTGGCACTATCAACCATCAATTGTTGAGTCCAATGGCAAGATCACAAGTCCATTTGCACAAGTTACAAATATTTGGATAAATCATAGGAGAGATTTGAGGATGGAGATTCATAAGTTATGGAGTTTGTAGCTATAAAGGTAGTGAAAGGATGGTAGAGTGTAAGAATGCCAACATGAAAGGAAGAAAAATCAACACATAGAGAAAGAGATAAATGGACAAGAGCTTTGGGGAAGGTAAGCTCATTATCTATTAGAAGCACTCTTAGCTTTGTAGAAATTTCTTGTAGATTCAAACTAATAATTGTAATTTATTAAAACAATAGACTTGAATCTACTCAACCCAAATCAATTGACAATGGAGAAGCAATATCAAAAACATGCGACATGAATCAATTAACACACATAACACGAGGATATTTCTAAGGTGAAGCCATTGCTCAAAACACCTTCCTATATGTTTGCATTAATCAAAAAATAGAGAATAAATACATTTCTTGTTCTGAAAAATCTCTGCACAAGTATAATTTATCTTTATCTCAGTGCCTCACAAAATGACTCTACCCAATCCCCAATACTTAGGCAATTTTCCTGCCTTCCAGGCCCCTATTTCCTTGCATCCTTTCCTTGGGAATTAGCCCCCTATTAATTAGGAAATTCCTCATCCATAACTATGAAATCCCTATATGTCCTTCTCTGAATGCATGCATCACCTGTACAACTTGGATAATTATACAACTAATAGTACATTGCCATTGAACACCAATCTCAATTGGGTAACTAGTAAATCTTGTATGCATGAGTTAATTAAGACTCATTACAACTTAGATAATTATACAACAAATAGTACATTTCCCTTGAACTCTAATTTCAACTGGCTAACTAGTAGATCTTGAATGCATGGGTTAATTGCATGCATGAGTTCCCCATTACTTGACCTCCTACTAGGTCCTCCAATAGTTGGAACTATTTTAAATGGCTTTAACTCAGTTTAATTGAATTAAATTATTACAATTCAAATTAAACTCATCCTAGGCTCCTAAAAAGTAGGAGACACTCTACATGCCATTTTTCAACAAGATTCCATTTAAACTTGCAATAATAAAAACCAAAGCACTCTACCAAGAAATTTATGAAGGATGATTAGTAACTGTTGTTTTATGACCTTTTCCCGAGACCATTTATGACCTTTTTCAATAAAGGAGAAGTGGCCAGACCAGAGCTCTTCAAATAGCCTTGGTTGTTAACCCTGATTGTTTTGACCTAGACCACAGCTCTTCAAATAACCCTGGTTTTTTGGTGTGAGTGACTCTCAACTATTTTTAAGGCTTCATTAGCTTTTGTATTCATCCTCTTACAAGAATAAAACCAAGAGAAAACTAATCTTAATCTATATTATATGTATAAAACTTTAACTATGGTTAATATACCTAAAACTATTATTTAAAAAATAATAAGATACAATTTACAAATTAACAAATATAATACTCATAATAAATCTAATATATAAAGAAATACAATACAAAAATTATAGCTAATAATAAAATACAATAAATTTTATACATTTAATAACAAGAATATGATACAACAAATGAAAAGGCAGAACATAATATAACTAGTTCAAAGAATGAATGATAATTTTTTATAGAATAATATTATGAAATAAAAGCTAATTTTAATTTATATATATAATCATAAATTAAAACTAATTCTTAATGCAAATAATAAAATATAAGTAACTACAAAAATGCAAACTCGCTATCATTTTAAACGAACAAAGATCAAATTTGGTTTGTTTTAAGAATTAACATCAAGAATATATGCATAAAAAGTAACTAATACATTCTAGTCCCTATTTCTTTGCTGAGGTATGCGTAAAGGGTAAATGTAACAATCTTTGTAAAGTAAATAATATTTCAATCATTCGTTAAAGAATAGATGCATAAAAAGTAACTAATACATTGTAGTTCCTATTTCTCTGCTGAGGTATACGTAAAGGTTAAATGTAACAATCTTTGTAAAGTAAAAGTTTAATCATTCGTTTATGAATCAAACGAATAAACTAGTGATCAAAATAAAAATACAAATACATTGCAGTTCCTATTTCTCTGCTGAGGTATACGTAAAGGTTAAATGTAACAATCTTTGTAAAGTAAATAATATTTTAATCATTCGTTTATGAATCAAACGAATAAACTAGTGATCAAAATAATAATACGAGAAATGGTTATATTTGAAATATTAATTTCATTCATATACAAAAATTAGTGTTTCTTTATAATTTAAATTTTTGGAATAAAATCACAATAATCTAGATGTAACATATTTCGATAATCTCACATGGATTCATAAACTAGTGATCAAAATAATAATACAAATGAGAAATGGTTATATTTGAAATATTAATTTAATTCTTAAATAAAAATTAGCATTTTTTTATAATTTAAAGTTTTGGAATAAAATCACAATAATCTAGATGTAACATATTTCGATAATCTCACATAGAAATGTAGGAAGTTAGAAAATGTTTATACAAATTACCCATGGGTAACTATCCAAATTACTATTCAAGATTCCTCATTAATCATTAAATAGAATGTTTATTATCTCATAGAATAACTTTACTAGAGGAATAATAAGTTGCATAACCATTAACAATCATTGTTGTGGTATATTAACATAAACTGTATCATGTAACCTTGCATACATTTCATTATTCCTTTAGCTAGATTAATTAATAACATACTTGACATTATCAACATCACATCATGCAATGCATATACATCATGAAACTGAGACAATAAGCAATCACATCATTGAACAACGTTATACCCTGAAACCAGTAGGGTGAAAACCAACAAACTTTTAATTTTATTATTAAACGCTCTTGAGGGTATTCACCCCTCACTCAATGGCTTATAAGGGAGATAATCCCTTAACCATTGTTATAATCCTTACAAGGCGGTATCGTTTAAATACAAATATCTAGCTTAAAGTCATTACAATCATTATGATAGAATTTACCCACTAATCTTCAATCTTCATATCTCGGTGGCTTGGTTGTAGCTATTGTTGGTGTCCAAGTGTGAATAAATATTCAAATCCTTTCACACATAAATTCATCAATCTGGGTGTGTTTTTTATTGCAAGGTTAACGCGCACAGTATATGCATATACAATAGCACAATTCTTATATAAATCGTGTATTTGATAAGTAAACAAAGCAACAATCACTGTAACATCAAATAAATAAATGACAGTAATAAATCGTAAAGCTTACAATGAATTTAGAGCAAATAAGAGTATTAGAAAATACGTGTAATGTCACAACAATTGCAAATTATACAAAACAGGAAACAAAATTAACAACACACAGGAAATACACATCACTTGATCGGAGAGTGGGCCCAACTCACTGATCAGGGCTGCGATATACTCAAAAACTCACAAAAGCAACAGGAAGATAACTTGCATTAACTTGACAAATTATGTTTTGTTAGAAAACTCAATTCCTTACATTGCCAACCCCCAACCCACAGCTTCAGAGCCTTTCTTATACAAATGTTTACAATGATTGTTCCTGAAATCCTGGTAACTAGTGCCTACAAATATACAACATTATAATAGAAAAACTAAATGCTAAAGAACAATGCTTCTCGAAATAACATTGCTAACTTGGAGTTGTCCCAGGAATTGCGGATTTGGTCATTCAACCAACAAATCTGCGAAAATAGTGAAATTAGTAAATCACTTGAGGTAATATCCTCGTGACTTTACTTCATCGACTAAATATTCCAAGAAGACATATAGAGGGGTTTACCTGTGCACTTTAGAACATGAAATTAATGGTAATGATATAAATGGGTAAAGAAAGTGGGTATAAATGGAAGTAAAAGATGTACAGATTTGGCTCCTAGCATTTCCCCCCAACTGGTCTTTCTACATGTCCTCACGTAACTCGTCGCCTCCGCAGGTCTAGGTTGGAATGAATGTGGTCAGCATGAAGCTGAGCGAGGTCATATCTATCCGCCACCTCTGTCCCTAGGGGTTTATATCCATCCGTCAGAAGAATGTCCTTCCACCAACCATTGCCCACGTTGTATGCCAGAGTATAATGTTCTGCTGGAAACCAAACAATGGATAATTGAAACCTGAGTCCCATCCACTCAACTCTATGAGTATATTGTGGCAATCTCCCTAAATCTCGTGCAAATGTAGTTGCCCCAAAAGGTTCACGGTTTCTGACGGCTGATGAGGAAAAAATTCATCTCCTCTAACAGTCGTCCCGAGCATCATATTTAAAAGTAACCACCTGTTTGCTACAAATAATAGTACACCATTTTTGTGTGGCCAACATTCATTCCTTGCGCCCCTCAATCTATATAAAAGTAGTATGTCTATTATAGATGTTCACAGATTGACCATTCTCTCTTCTTATCATAAGTGGCCTTGTAGCTTAGTTCTCCTCAAAGGTATCAAAAGCCTTTTTCCACTTAGCCTGATTAATGGTGTAGGAGGTAAAATCTCTCAAATGGACGTCTCCCACAAATGGGACCGGATTGAAGGTCCGATCATCACTCAGGAAATAGTCATGCATGTATAATTCACACATCAAATGTTGATTCACAACATCGTGAATCCTCAGAATACGAGGAAATTGTATTAGATCTTCGATTCATGACTAATCTCACTATGAATGTGTAGAAATTTGAATAACTGATATATTATTCACCGAGATTCTCTTGATCACACACTATTTTAACTTCATGCATAATACAGAATCTCTTCTACCATTGATCATTAATTGCAGAAATAAAAACAATCGCATGCGCACATTAAAACCATCAACAATCACACATATGAACACAGTATTTTATGGGAAAGCTTAAAGCTGAAAACCCCCAACTATCTATATATTATATGTCATAGAGATCATTTAACAATCATTATACAAAGCTCCTCACAAAGTGAGTCTCAGTACAATCTCCAATTGCTACACACTAATCAAGTTCGATATAGCAAATCACATGCTCCAATCTTTGCCACCTGATAGCCTGCCTATACTGTGCAATCACTGCTGAAGAATGGCTCTGAATGAACTCGAATTGGTCTAGCCTTGCTCACGCAATCCTCATTAGCATCTCCAATCACTGGTTGTTGCAAATCATGCAACAGTATATTCACAATTGATAGTCACACTGCTCTTTCACCTACCTCTTCACTGGTCTCCACTAAAACTGTCCATGCACTGTAGTTAACTGATGTATTCTTTAGTTGATTAATGAGTTAATAATTAGTGAATTAATTAATAATTAATTCACACCACTCTCACTAGTGTATCCAATCGGTTAGGCCCAGATACAACTAGCTCAACTATGTTTAACTCAGTTAAACTGAACACAACTCCATCAACTGCCTCAATAACTCCACCAAACTCTGTCACATGAGTTCTAACTGAAGTATCCATGCAATAGCTCCACTTAACCCTCGGAAATAGCGTAATTCCTACTGTCAGCTCCTATGCCACATATGTGCACTTAACTGAAGTGCTCCAAGAGAATAAGATAATGTTTATAGCCCAAATATTATTAAGAGCTACTAATATTCGACATATCTATTTTTAGACTGGCAATCTAAAAATAGATTCTGCCCAAGATGTCTAAAAATAGAAGTCCATCTATTTTTCCAACTTGACCAACCATCCACAAATAGCATCCGACAACTCATAAAATATGATCGGCATGTCTAAAAATTGACTATGCGCCAAAAATAGCCTGCGAGCCCACTTAGTGAAGGTGACTTCTTTCCACTAAGCAAAAATTTATAACAAAAATAAACTACTCCTACCCCTAAATTTATAACAAAATTAAACTACTCTTACTCTTTAGAATATTATTTGGTTCCATAACAATTATAGGTGGGTTACTATGAGAACAAGGGTTGCTCCGAGAACATTGATAATGCTGATAGACCCTGAGTATCACGCAGATGGACAGGTAAATCCATTGGGGTAACTCCGTTGGAACTATTCTTCTAAAACGGATGTCAGAGTCTTGCACAGTTTAACCTTTATATTTTACTAAATTTAAAGAAGAAAAATACTAAAATAATTTACATTATATAACGCATCTCCCTCGTCCGAGTTGGTGGCAACAATCTTTGGTTGTGTGAGAGTTGAGCATAAATTTGATTCCGCCAGTGTTTTTGAAATTAAAATTTTTGGAATATGATCAAAGTTCAATTTTCATGAGAATAGTGTAACCACAATAATTTATGGTAATTTGGTTTATGTAATTGATGGTTATATATATATCTATCTCGGGCGTTGGTTATTATTTTTTTGGAAAATGAATTGAAATTAATTTATTTTTTATTTTTATAATGTTATTTAAATATGAAAAAAATTATATTAAAATATATATAGTTTGAGTGAGCTTAATGATTAATAGTATTTGTTTTTTTCAAAAAAATTATAGGTTCAAAATTAAAAGAGTAAAATATATATGCTTTACTAAAATTAAATAATATATAATTTATTATAAATATATGTGAGAGGTAAATTTTTTTAATTTTTAATTTAATTAACTATTATTTTTATAATTTTTATTTAATATATTTTAATTATATAATTAATTAATAAATTTAAAAAAATATTTCTTATAAGTTATATGAACTTTTAACATACTTGTCATGAGTTTAGAACCTTCACTTTTTTAAAAAATTAAATTTTGGAAATCTAATATTATTAATCCAATTTAACTTTTTTCACACATATAATATATGTACATGTGTAGTATACAATTCATAATAAAATCATATTTATAAATTATTAATTAATAAATAAAAATTATTTATTTATTTATATTTAAAAAAATCATATTATTTAAAATGATATATAGATATAGTTCATTAAAAATAGTTTTTCATTTTATAATAAAACATTATATTATATAATTTTTTTTTAAAATTATATATTTATTATTTGTGGGGTCTTCGTTAATGGTGATGAGGTGAGCTGCTATAGTACTCATTACAAGTTCAATTCTCTTCCCCTATTAAAATGACATATCTCAACATGATATTAATAAAAATGAAATAAAAAAAGAGAAAAAAATAAATGAAAAATACTACCAAACTTACAAAAGAAAATTATATATTTATTATAAAATATCATAATATATATAAATTTTGTATTCATTTTTGTTAAATACTTTATCAAACAAATCTTATCTCTCGTGGAACTATAAACCATCTCACTTTTTTAAATGGAAAACTGATATATACCAAATAAAAACTTATTATATTAAATGTTTAGAAAGTAAAAATTATATATAAAAAAAAAATCAAAAGATTGGGTCTTAAATGACAACTTCTTTCCATGTCTTATATTTTATAACTTATTTGGTGGACCACATCAATATAGTTTGGATTAACATAGAGAGTGGTGCCCCAACATAAGTATTTGGTTGGTAATTTGGGTGATGTGGAAGTTTCTTTTGAGGCAACTAAAGGTCAATTAGGTAATATGGGATGAAACATAAAGAGGCAATGGACATGATGGTAAAAGTTATGTACCTCAAACAAACATGAGGTGGAAGTCACTTTAAGTGGTCCAAGAAACAACATGTGGGTTTGGTGAGTAAGTAACGTATGATTCAACTGGAACCTTTTCGTTGACTAATAACATTAAAACATACAAAATGCAATAAAGTTTAGAACGAACGAATATGAGATAAGCATGGAGGTTAATGCGATGCTTTGGACTTTTTCATGAAATACTGGAGTGACACGTTTCATGTCCAAAACCTTAAAAACGTAATCAACGGAAAGGTGCATTCCCTATAGGTCTTTTTATGTGTTTGCGATAATTTTGGCTTTGACCTTTTTTTTTTTTTAATATATAAATAAAAGTTTCCCAATTATATATTAATTGTAAAGGAAAATGAGCAACGACACAAACATCAAGCTACTCTAGCTCTAATTACGTGTGAAGGCCCACCATCTCTGATTTGACAGATTTCTTCGTGATTGTCGCTGCCTCCCTTCCACGGTGGCGTGCCACGCTGGCTGACTCACCGTGCGTTTAAACCACGGTTTAAACTCACCTCCCGCCATAATTTGATATGTGCATTTTACTCCCACTTCCGAACCAGTTGGTCGAGTTTAACTGAACACGCCTCCACTCCACCGAAACTCGCATCAGTGATCGCTGAATCGGGATCCAGGTTACTTGAACGCGCCTCTGCTCCTGCCATCGAAACTCGAAGCCGCCTGGATCGGTGATCAATTAATCGTTTTACAGGTTTGATTTTGTCACACTAGCTCCTTTATCACTCTAAAATTTTTGGAATAAACCCATACGCTGCTTGGAAACAAGAGCAGACAGTTTCCCCCAATTCCTTCATTGGTTATAGCTCGGACGTCTTACTGTATGTGTGAAACCCTCACCGGGCAAGCCCTCTCTCTCCCTGCATGTTAGATAGGGGAAATCCCCCTTTCCGCATACCTGTACGCTGTCCTGATTACATCTCTGTATTTTTCTTTGCTTGACACACCGGAATTGGATACTAATGGAAGAATGCTTTCAGCTACTTTGCTTGCCAATTTAGGGAGAATTTAATGAGATTGCCTCACGAATGCCTCAGTTTAGATGATGTGAATGCCTCACGAAATTGCATTGATAGTAAGTTCTTTTAAGGTTTACAAATGGTCTCTGTGTCAATATTTTTATTTTTATTCTCACTGTTAGAACTTGATATATGATATTTGAGGCTACTATCTGTTTTTTATCATTTTTTTTCCATCTAAAGCGCATCTAGTTTTGCAGTGGCAAGGTCTATTGACAAGTTCTGTTGCATGATACGTATGTAATTTTTCCATGTCATGCCATGTCAAGACTCCAGTCTAATAGCTTCCTAGAAATATCTTCTAGGGCCTTTTTGCATTTAAATATTTCAAACATGGTAACTGTGTTTCATTTGTTCAACATTTATTTTCAAGTTAGACACAGTATTCAGTTGTACATGTTGGAGATGTCGTAGTTTGGAGCAAATCTAAAATGTGAAAGAATAACAGTAGATTAACATATCATATGACAAATAATGCTTCATCGTGAACAATGCCTGCCAAGATAATAGATGCAATGAAAACCAGGAAAAGGAAAGCCTGGCATATGTTTTCTATTGCCTCTGCATCTGGAGAAGGACTATCAATGTGGAATTTAATGGACTTTCTAATGAATTTCAGGCAGGAAGGGTGCAAAGAAGAGCACACCCCAATATGAAATTTTAGAATAAGCAAGAACTGGGTCACATATGTTTTTAAAACTATAGGGTGCAGAAGAGAATCCATTGATAACCTGAAGCATTGATCTGTAGCTGTTGGCAAGAGAAAAATATTTTTGCATGCTCTAATCGATAGAACCAAGAAGCAGAAAGCTATAATCAAAGGCTTCTCCTTTCTAGTCTGATAAGAGGTGGTACTCTAATTCAGAGTTTGTAAAATTCATCTCTTCCTCTGCAAAACACATCTAAGACAGTGTGATATGAACCTTGGTGGGAGATGGGGTATTTCAAACCTCTGTTCCATTTGTGTAGCCAAGGTCACTTTGACACTGCTCTACAATATTATCAAGATAGAAATCTGTACAATCATAAGAGTTTGGAAGCATCACATTTGGCAGTAAAAGAATCCAGAAAAAAAGCCAAGGAGGTGTTCCAAAGAATGTCAACGGTATCAGTGTGCATGACAGTAATGAGAATAATCCTTGGAGTTTGAAGAATTGCCTCCAAATCTAGCTAATGGAGTAATAGAGAATTTTGCTGCCCTGGATGATTTCTGATTACCCTCATGAGGTAAGTCCAAATAAAAAGAGCTATCCTCTTAATAGTGAAATTCACTTAATGTTTTTCATCCGGAGATAAGTCTCTCCCCTGTGAAGGAGATTTGAAAGACATTGGTTCTTTAAAACACTACTTGTCAGCTTAATATAAACCTGCACTTGGAAAAAGATCTTTTATTCCTAATCAAAATTTGTAGTCTGTACAAATGCAGGATGTCTGATCCATATCAATATTTCTGGTCATTTCAAATTGGGTCGGTATACTTCTATTGAAGCTACAACTACAGTTGTAGACGCTGCTTTGTTGACTGAGATTTCAAACAAGGATCGTAACATTATTGATGAACTTCATGTCATGGAAAATGAAGCATTTTAAAAAAACGCAGAGTTATTCAGACAACGAATTTTAAATGAATATTCTGAACAAATGGAGTCGAAATTCAAAAAAACGCGACATGGGTTTTTGGCAGAGCGATCCCAATTGTCTTCCACGCTGGAAGGTTCGAAAATTTGCATACCGTTTGAGCGATTTTGCTTGTTCTTCCAAGGGGCCATACAAAAGGCAAACGTAAAGTGATGTGGAAATGAAGGCCAAAAAGGATTTCGATGCTAAAAGGAAAACCTCATGGGAATAAGCATATTTTCGATCTCACCTTTATTTTCCACGGCAATGCATATAAAAAAATTGCACTCTCTCCATTAAAATATGGGAGACCACCCATTTCATTTTCCAAGGCCGCAAATTGAACAGAGGCAGGGAAATATTATATACATCTATCTCTCAGTTGAAAACCGGCATGATCAACTCAACGAGATGACAATGGAGTGGGTTTTTCATTCCCAGTTTTAATGTTAAAATCAGCGGGAGTGTCTTACTTCTGTAATACCATAAAATCCAGATATCTTGGGACTCTCTTTGAAGCCAAAATTGTCTGCTCAAAAATACTTTTTCAATGTTAATATTTAAGTCGGTCCTGCGGAATTTGGGCAATTGTCCAGGTTGTAAAGCTTTCTTCGAACTATGATCACAAAGCATTACATTTTTTTGGGGAGAGGATGAGGTTTCAAAGGTGAAGATGTAATAAAAATGGTGATTAGCTTGCTCTGGATTTGGACTCTAGGAAGCTCAGTTTCTACTTTAAGATTGCATGAAAATGTAAATATTATTTGATGTAATTAATTTTGATTTATTTTTTAATACTTAATTTATATAAGGTTAAGATGGATTTATATTAGTTTTAATTTATATAGGGTTAAGATAGATTTATACTTGTTAGTGTTTGAGAGTGAATAATATTGGTAAATGAATTTGAGTGTATGTGATTAGAATAAAGTTTTGATGAAATATTAATCTTTTTCCAATATCTTAAAATAGACACTTAAATCAAAATGTGATGCTGTAAAACTTTTCCCTTATTTTAATTTAAAATTGCAAAACAATTATCTTTTTTTGAGGTTAAAAATTATAATTTGTTTGATATAATGACATTAACAATTCGTGATATTGTGATTCAACATTTAAAAACCAACATTTAAATCAAAATGTAATGTTGTAAAACTTTTCCCTTATTTTAATCTAAAATTGCAAAACAAAAAATAAAGATTATTTAAAAAAATTGTTGTATAAACATAGTTACAAACTTGACAAAAAATTTCCCCAAAGTCTATTTTCTTAGATATTGTAGTTAGTGGTTGTTTTTACCTTTGTTTAAAAATTTGGTGTTATAAGTAACACCCATTTTTTTCAAGATTAATAGTACAAAATTTTACAAATATGATATATAATGTTGCAAAGAAAATCCTTAAAATCTACAAATCGACCTCAAAATAAAAGAGAAGTTAGTAGCAATATCCACATTTTTATTGAGATTAAAATTATAATATGTTTAATAGAATGACATTAACAATTTAAACTAACACTCAAATCAAAATATATTATTACTTGTACATCTTTTGTCTTATTTTAATTTAAAATTTCAAAAAGAAAAGAAAAAATTATATATATATATATAACTTTTTTAAGTGGATATTTATTAAAAAAAAAATCAAAATTAATAAATAATAGTAAAAAATAAACCTGCGTACCAAACCACTCACATCCTCTGGCTTCTTGCCACATATGGATTTCAAGCATTGAGTTGTAATCATATTAAATAATTGTCTTCTTCTTCTACTTAAAAGAAAAATTAATTACATAAAGTTATCGAAGGAAATTTCATCACCCTATAATTTATCAGTCCCAACTGAAAGGATGCCCCAACACCCTGTGTAGGGTACCACTTGCCATAGCCGCCACCCTGCCACCTTGAAGTGTTCTCAGGACACAACCTAAAGGTGATTCCAATCACCCTGAAGATTCGGCAAATCACGTTTCACAATTTTTAGTCTAGATCCTCTTATGTTCTAAATCAATGTAAAGAAATTGTAATGAAGATTTTATTGCTCTGATTGGTATGAATGTCATTGTCAAGTCTTAGAAACTGTACTACACACCACTGCTCAATATGACAATTGCACTATCCAATTGCGCTATCCAATTGCAAAACAAATAACTACACAACCCGTTCATCCTATTGAGAATCTGCTCATGTATAAGCTGTAAACCCAAGTTGTACCAAAATAATAAACTCATTGCACTGCAACAATCAATGCAACCTGCAATGGTCAATGTCACTATACTGTAATGCTCTCGAATGAATATGCATTAAATGGTTCATAGAGCAATGATCCAAATCATTGTGCCAAGCGGCTAAAGCTATTGCAAGTACCAAACAATAAATTCCAATGATGGCACAATCCTAAATGCCTTAGGTCATCCCTATGTCTTGCTTTCAATGCTCTCAAACTCTTCCCAAGGAGGCTACCAACATATGTCTTATTTATGTTGCTTAGATAATCAATGTCCTCATTCCACCATCATTTACTGTTGTCATATTAGATCAATGTTCAAGAATGTTGTTACAAAAAATTTATGACAATATTATTAATATTGTCACTATTAAAGTCATCAAGATTGTTACATAGGGTATAATAGTTCACTTCAAAGTTTCTACGCCTCTCATTGTGTAAAGATTAAACCTTTTGACTACTTCTAATAGTGTACTATCACAAATATCCAAAAGACATTCCCTAATGTTTACACTGAAACACTATTGTTCACTGGAACAATCTCACAAACGCTCTTGTCTTCACTTTAATTAATCAACTAAACTTTATCAAGTGAAGATTCTTTTGTATCACTATTGTAGGTTACTTGGAACTCACAGGTATCCTTGGTTTCAAATATTCAACTTTGTAAACTGATAGCCAATTAATAAAATGCAATAATTTCTCCAGAACACCATTAACCGTATAGTTACAGAGGTGAAATTTCCTTAGAAAATTTGTCTCAATTCCACTCTTTATCATCTACTAAATATGTGCATTCACATTTCACACATCAAATGACATCCTCATCAAATTCTTATGCGTCTTATGCATCATGATCAATCATCTTCACAAACTTATTGAATATGATCATGCATAATTTAGCATACTCTACTCATCAAAAATTAAACTATCCATGTTTTTAACATTTCAGTTCATGGTTTTTGAAATCCAATTGTCCTTAATTACCTCCCAAATAAATTCAAACTCAACAAATATTTAAAACCAATACACAGTTTCTAAAAACCATGCATGTTAATAATTATAAAATAATCCATAACCTCTGCTCATAATCATTGTTAGCCACCATAAACCATTTAAATAAGTTGTTTTCGAAACAATCTATAGTTTATATAACCAATAATGAATAAAGTAAAATTTCCATTCAACACATTAGTCTTCCAAAATTATAAATTATCAAAGGTTCAAACAACATTTTCATTATGGTTTCCAAATTTGTTTATTAACTAGGTTGAGAAATAAATAGCTTCACATTTAATCTATGGTGTAGACCATTTTGACTTTTTAACTTGCATAATCCTTGCCACACCAAATCATGACTATTCTTGAAAATGTTCCAACAAAATCAATTGAAAAATGTTGTTGTCGGCTTGACTCATTATAGAGCTAACTTTGGTCATGCATTAGTGTTTCCCAAAATAAAAACAAGATTGTAAACCACAAATTATTCGCTATATCCTCTGTTCTTTTCGATAACTTATATAAGGCCGAGGTTCAGAGTAAAAGCATAATAGATAGTTCCTCTGTTCTTTTCGATAACTTATATAAGGCTGAGGTTCAGAGTAAAAGCATAATAGATAGTTTGTTGAGGTGGACTAATTAATGTTTTTATATAGATTTTTTTGGAATGAGAGAGGGATTTTAGAGATGATTGTTGGAGTATATTAAAGTGAAAATATAATTATATTTAAGATTTTAATTTGATTTAAATAAAAGTAAAATTTTAATGAATAATTAATATATAATTTAACCAAGTTTTAATAATATATAATTTTTTTTTCTTTCTTTTAGTTTTAATTTTAATTTAAATCTTTTTATTTAATTTTTCTTTTAACTTTGACCATAGGGTAGGAATCATATGGTCATCTTTTGGGGTTTTAGTCTATGAAATGGGGTCCTCAATTTCAAATGTTAATATATCTCAAATCAAGAGGCCTCTTGGGGCGTACCACATACCACTAGAAACATCTTGATGAGGAGAGTCCAATGACGTGGGTCTCCAAGACAAAATTAATGATTTTCCACTTCAAAAACCATCGACAAAGTCGAGATATCTCGTAAGTCCAAGGACCCCAAACCTTAGGACTAGGGTTTTCAACTATCCAATAGTGGAGCTCCCAACTTGATGTAATCCAGACAATTATAAGTTTTCAGTATCAATTTTACATCAATGACTGTGTTTTAGCCAAAGTCAAACCCAATCAAACTCCAAGGTTGACATCAACGACAACAACATAAACCAAAAGCACAAGAAAACCTCAAACCACTTCACAAAATGTCAAGAATTATCGCTATTGTTATTAGGAATTTTAATTAATTAAATTTGCAAGGGTTGGAATTAGATAAGAACAGGTTATGATTGAAAAGAGGAGTAGTGAAATTATTTTGATTGTCAAAGTTATTATTTAACTTAATATTAATGGTGTCATGCCCCCAAAA
Organism: Pinus albicaulis; assembly: GCA_034641835.2. NCBI lineage: Eukaryota > Viridiplantae > Streptophyta > Pinopsida > Pinales > Pinaceae > Pinus > Pinus albicaulis. The sequence goes on from CM076569.1 coordinate 112,059,342, forward strand.
TGCCAAATGGAGTCAAATATGAATTGGAAATTGTGTTATGGTTTTCAATGGATTTGGAAAAACTTATATGTTGCAAAGTGGTCATGCTTAACTTGACAAGGTTATTGAGGGGGAGAGTTGTGATATTGCAGAGAGTAAGTTCTACCAAACCCAAGGTGAAGTGGGGGTCGACATAGGTGAGAAGGCACATGTATGTATTAAGTTAATGTTTAATATTGGTCATAAAAATGAGGGTATGGGTTGCAAACATAAAACCAAGAGAGTCTAAGGTCGATCCAAAGTTGGCGTGAGGGAAAATTTCGCCAAATCGTTAATTGAAAATGAATGATTTAAGGATAGATGTTTCAAAATTTAGATATAATTTGTTTCCAAAAATTCTAATAATTTTTTTTTGTAAATAGATATTTTGTATTCATTCTTCATAGGAGTACATCGTGATAATTTGTTAGACAAAATGATCTCAGTTTCATTCCTATCAGACTTCTTGTCTGAGAGATAGTGGAAAAAACAAAAAGACAACAACAAGAGAAAGCTAGATAGCAACATGTAGATTGCCCTCATTAACCAGAAGAGACCCAAAATCCAAAAAAAAAAAAAATCATCAACCATCTTTATGCAGTGACATTACCCAGACCAGGATCTTGTGACATATTTTCAGGTGGCAGAGGAGGACAAAAGGCTTCATGCATGTGGGCTTCCATATGCACCAACCTTACCTCAAATCATTCATGATTGTCTTGAATCCATTTCTTCCTGTGCTAGAGAGAAACCAACTTATTCATCATGTGTCAATGATTATGTTGCAAATCATTCATAAAGGTTATGACCTCGATGCAATCATTGTATCAATACTGTGCTAATTTCTCCATCAGCAGTGTGACCTGATGTGATTGAGTATTAAGAGTTTCAAAAGGAGGAGATAGATCGACTCTCCCTGGAGAGTTTACAGGTTGTTGTTCGACCTCCTCCCCAATATCTCGTTGTTCCACAAGATGCATCGCGTTGATAACTCAAGGGATGTCACCCCTACGGGCGAATCCCCTTTAGCATTGCATCTCCTGCCAACATGTCCACTCCCCCAAATTAGACAGGGTCTCATGCCACGCATATCAACAATTGAAAATACTCGTTTGAGTCCCAATCTAGAACCTGTAAGACGATACTACAAACCACCAATGATACCACTGCAACCTCTGACATGACAACCACCTGACGACCTTACTCGCTGGGAAATGCCTAGACCTTACAACTCGGAGCCACCACCTAGTGTTGCTTGACCAATCACAACACTGAAACCCCAAGGGAAAATCACACCTTAGGAGGCTACCAAATGCCTCAGGGGGTTTGCCACAAGCTTTCACAATCACCGCAATGAACACCTGGTACTTGAAAACTCTCACAAAGAGCACAAGACTAGACTGTTCAGAGATCCCTACAAGAAAACTAGAGAAGGTCAACCTGTAAGAATGTACCTATGAGATAAAGGACCTGGAGGTCCAAAGGGCCAATACGAGTTTGTCCCTTATTAAAAAAAATCCCACACACTAACTATTATTAAGCCACATTATTTAATATTATTAAAACTCATTGCTTGAAATCCATGTGTGGCAAGAAGGCAGAGGATATGAGTGGTTTGGTAAGTGGCTTTTTTTTTACTATTTTTTATTAATATTTGAATTTTTTTTAATAAATAAAGGGCGGAAACGTGAAGCTGGGTTACACTTTTGTGAGAATCGGGGGCAAAAAAAAATTTTCGGCAATAGTTCGGCCGAACATTTTATAAAGTTCGGCCGAACTTTATAATAGTTCGGCCGAACTGTTTTAGTACGTTCGGCCGAACTTTTGAGTCCGTTTATATTGACGGCACAGTGACGGCCCAGCAAATGGAATTTTTGCCGGAGGTTTGAAAAACCGGCAATGGTAGTTCGGCCGAACTCAGTTGAAAGTTCGGCCGAACTACGTTTTTATAAATAAATCGCCCGCGAAGGGTAACAGTTTATTGTTTCATTGTTTTCGCGCGAATTTCTGTTCTGTCGTCGAGGTTCTGCCGCATCTGGTCGAGGTTCTGCCGCATCTGGTCTGCCGCATCTGGTCGAGGTTCTGCCGCATCTGGTCGAGGGCTATTTCTTTTCAGAGGTTGGTTGGACACCTACTAGTTTTCTTACTTGTAGTTCTGCGTAGAATTTCTAAGAACTATTACAAATTTGTGAAAAGGAGATAGAGTGTTTCATTGTAATTTTATTTATTATAAATAGATTATATGTAATCCTATAACTCTTAGGGCTGGACAGTTTACAAATATGTTTCTAGCTTCTAAATATAAGGCTCTATTTGGTTTAAATGAAGATATTTTATATTTTCTATACCATGACTTATTTATAGTCTCTGTTTTGTCTATAGTCAGTGTTTATACCCGTTCAGTTTTCTATACCATGACTTATTTATAGTC